>VYXD01016014.1:519030-575705 GCA_013397195.1 Hylia prasina
GGAGCCTTTGGCCTTCTTGGCCACCAGGGCACACCCTGGCTCATGTTCAGCTGCTGTCACCAGCACCCCCAGGTCCCTTTTCTGCCTGGGCACTGTCCAACCTGCAATGTTGCAGGGGGTTGTTGTGGCCAAAATGCAGGACTTAGAAGTTGGACTCATTAAATGTCATCCTATTGGACTCTGCCCATCCATCCAACACTTCCAGGTCTCTCTGCAGAGCCCTCCTCCCTTCCAACAGATGGACACATGCTCCCACCTTAGTGTCATCTGCAAATTTTCTAATGAAAGACTCAATACCCTCATCCACTCTTTGGCTCTACATATTTGTTTGTGTCCATGTCCTTGATCCAGGCAGAACAGAGTTAATTTTTCCACATTAGCTGTGAGGGGGTGGAACCTGGAGCCATGTAGGTGTGTCTATGTTGTTATTCTACACCATACCCATCACTGCTGAGGGTGGGGGGTGAAACTGAGGGACTCACTTTGGAGAAGAAGACCTGTGTGGTTTCTAGTTGTGAGCAAATGTGGTGGGCCTGGGGTCCATCCACTATTGTCCATGGTCTCAGGCTGGTGATGCAAATCACCTTCTCCTTTGTACACTGTTGTTATTACTATTGTTGCTGTTACTGTTTGGTTTTTCATCTCACTGCTGTTTCTAGTAAATTGTTGTTATCTCAACCCATAATCACATAATTCACCTTTTGTGTCTTCCACTGGAGCAGTAAGAATAATGGCTTGTGTGTTCTTCCCAATGGAAGTGGTAACTGGGGGAAGTTCTAAGTGGGGAACACTTACTAAACTGTGACAACGTGGTATTTCTTCTGACATATTTTGGTCCTTAAGTGTCTGCACTGTGGTAAAGATGGAATGTTGATGGAGCCCTTCTCTGTTGTACTGCATGAACTGTCCTCAGGTAAAGGATGTCTTCCTGCACTGTGGAATGGTTATATGCTTTCTGTCTGTGCCTAGCATAGGCTATTGTCACTGGCCAGCAGTCTGACTAATTGTCCTGTGAAAAGGATAAAGTTTGTGACAGTAGAGGTCTTTCCAATATCAGGCATTTCCAATGCCTGTCACTGCTGCTCTATATTCCCACCGTCTCCATCTATAGGTTAACTTATTTGTCTCTATGTTTTCCCTCACAGGTCCATTTTTAGTTCATGTGGAGAACCTGTGGTTTTCTAGTTTGATGTATTTTTGTGGAAGTCTGAATATCATGAGTTAAGGGCTTTTATACAGAATGTTACACTTATTTATCTTCTACGTAGGGACACTACCCTATATGCTCTTTTCCCTATGCAAGTATGATATACTTGTGAACCAGACAAGGAATCCTCTAGTATCTACTCATTCCAATAAAATGTGAAATGTTAGAACTGCATATTTGCAGATCTTTGCCTCATGCAAGGTTGTCCACAGATCCTTGCTACCCTGTCATTTACATCCTTTGTCTTTTATTTATATATTTTCTTCTGCAGATTTATAGGGACCCACTCCTTTTGTGATTTCTACTCTTCTCTGTAGCATTATTCTTGTGAATCAGAGGAGTGCCAGCTTTGCTTAGGCTTAGCAGTTTGGTGTAAGTAATATAAACACTTTAGTCTGATCAAGAGTTCCTTGCTGCATGCAGAGAAGTCTGCCAAGCACTATCCTTGGAACAGCTGTATCCTTTTTCTTCCTCCAGAGGAAGAGCTGGGTCCTGTGGAATTTGCTCGTTGCAGAAGTCAGTCATTTTCATACAGTTCGGTAATGCACAGGCCTATTGTTTTGTCAGACACTTGATTATGAGTCTTGAAAAGTAACCTCTTGAAAACAGCATTTTTTCTGTGTTTAAAACATGTCCAGGGCTCTTCTAGGAAGTAATTGATTCTTCTAGCTGGCTGCTGATGAAGGGGGCTGTTGTAGCATATGTGGTGGCCTGTGTACATTACGGTTAAGATGCAGACTGCTCTGTTTTTGGATTTCACTTTTACTGAGGCACACAGTCATTTTGCAGCTGTTTTGGTGCAACCTGAAGAACGTGCAGCTGCTGAATACATTATATTTCATGTCCAGAGGCTGGTGTGATTATGGTTTAAATTTTAGATTTTTTCCTTCAGTGTTCTCAGTTTTGAATTCCATGTATCGGCAATAATTAACTTGTTTCTAACCTGTTTCTAACTCCATGTCCAGTCCTAAGTGTAGACAAAAAGAAAGCAACCTCAGTGTATGGCATAGATTCTACTTCTTTGTCCTATGTACACTGTTCTTTGTCACCTTGAAAACAGTGTTTTGGGATTCCTGGCTGTTGCTGTGCACGTCTCACAGTGAGATTTTAAGGTGGTGTAATGATGACCAAAAATGATCCCAACCAAAAGAAACTCAAAAACAATTGTAAAAGAGGCAGTTATAGAAAACTTTTTCAGGTCTCAATCAGCAGCCCCAACAGCCTTCACAATCTGAGCAAAAATGGGTTTGGTTGCATCTCCCTAGTTTCCAATGAACAGGTGTCAGTGTCCACGCAGAGTTAGCGCTAATCAGTGTGTCTGAGGAGGCCCCAGGAGGGTAAAGATTAAATTATTAAATAGTTAAATTACCCAGGCACAGATTTATACTCTTCCCCATGCTGCTGGTTCAGTAAGCTCCAGACAAAGCTCCAGCACTAACAGAAAGGTGCCATGTTTCCTGCTTTGAAAGTAGATGCTTTCCAGCATTGTTAATCTCCACTGTCAGGTGCTGCACCTAAATTCATAAAGAGTGAAAGTTCTTTTGTCTCTCCATTTCTGACAACTCTTTCATTAATAATCTGAGAAAATTACATCAGATTTCTGAAGGCTGAAATTAAATTCTGCTTACAAGTCAAAAAGATTAAAAAAAGTTATGCTTAACATTATTCTGTGCTGAGACAAAGGAATGAATGTTTAAATATATTTCCTGGAATTTTTTAGGTATTGATCAAAAAAGAGATGATTTTTCTCATTAGTAAAGTCTACTCTGCACCTACCTGAGAGGTAGTTTTTTTTTCATAAAACAAGATAGTTTTATGAAAAAAATCAGACGAGACTGGGTTTCTTGTGGTGGGTATTTATGCTACATTTTAGAGATTTTAGAAGATTTTAGATTTAGAACATTTTAGATCTAAAACATTTTAGAACATTTTAGATCCTTAGCCAATGCTCACAATTTTCTTGCAAAGTTTTTTTGAGACTTAAATGCCAACGTTGCTACAACGACTTCTCAGGAGACCTGATGACCATTTCAGACCACTCAGCTCAGATGTTCTTGCTGTTCACTCACAGAAGATTAACTCTTTCCTCTGGGAGACAGCCTAGGATATGCAATGGTGCTGCAGTGCATGGCAGGGTTCATTTCCCTTCTGACTTCTCTGGGGATAGACATAGAACTTGAACCCAAAAGAACAGCAAAGGTGGAGGAAATGGAACTAATTTAAAAGGCAGCTGACTAAAGTTTTCTAGACTGACCCATCAGAAAATGATTTTGGCAACTGAGCTGCTGCCTGTTTCTGCTTCTGAAGACCTTTGCTTCAATCATACACAATAGACTGGATTGCTACCTGTTGCCAGATTTCAGCCAGTCCAGGGAAAACATGAAGCTGAATCAGGGAGCTGGTTACAATTCCCTGAATTACATTTCTCAGTAGACAATCCTGATGCTGCAGTCAGGGTCTTCACTGACACAGTGACTGCTTTGAAATATGTCAGCCAAGGAGAACACTGTAAAGTATCTCCTGACCTCATTCCTCCTATCATCTCATTGATATTAATGTAGGGACATGGCAGAGGAATACCTTCCTGAGGGACTCTCACAGAGGATGAGAGGCTGCCTGATCTTTCAGAAGCTGCTTCTCAGAAGCCGTTTCACCTAAAAATATGGTGTTAGCATCACATGCTAACAAATAATTCAGGAACACTTCAAGGGTTTTCACCTGTGGTTGAAGGGAATGACTTATGGTGGAGAGCAGAAAAGAGAAGAAAAAAAGGATATGGATTTTGTGGGTTTCCTGTCAGAAATGATGGATGCTGTAAGAACATATTACCTTTTATTGCACGCACGTCTCTGATGGCTCTGTTTTTTGTTGCCGAGTGCGCTGAAAAGTGAAATCTCATGTGTAACTCTAAAAGCTGCCTTTTTCCTCAGTGCTGCCTTTATTTTGTCAGCAGGCATGGGTCTACTTCCCAGCAGACTATAGTCTTTCTTTGGAAGAGACTGCATGTAGTTCTGGTGGTTGTGACAGCACGGGGACTAACTGCATTCACTAGAGTCAAACACAAACAGCGTCAGAAGACTGATTCTAAGCTGCAAAGATAATCTGTAAAAGAAGTCCTCTCGCCAGTCTTGAAAGTGACATTGTCCTAGTTGAAGGAAAGCAAGCACACTGGAAACCAAACCCAGGATTTATTTTTTTTTCCGCAGTAGAGAAAGTATTTAAAATGTGGGAGATTCTTACTTTTTTTCAGATATTTTCACGCATACACTAAAAAACCAACATTTTTGAAAGCAAACATCTCCATCAGAGGTAGGAGAAGAGCATAGGAAGCTATTATCTTGTCACAGTGTTAAATGGGACAGCTTCTTGGTGTAGTGGTAGAGAGGAGTTGACGAAGAACTATTGTGTGGCATATTGTTCTGTGGGACTGAATATAATATTCTGCAATGTGAGGTTATGGTTTGTGTGCTGATGGGAATCTGGATGAGGGAATCATTCTTCCTTCAATGAGATCATATTCCTTTGTTCCTCATATACCTCACAGAGAAGATGCGTGGGCAAATAAATTGCTACTTGTAGAAGTGCATTTTTTGTTCAAGGTTTCTGCTTTCCTGCATTTGGACAGGTATATTTTGTTGTATTATATCTACATATAAAACAGTGTTCCTACTACTTTATGGTGTCTCTCACAAATCCTATGTCTGTACATAGAAACACTTAGAAAAAAATTTAATTAAAAATAAGAAGTAAAATATTGCGTGACTATGAATAAAGTATCAGATCAATTTATTTCATCTGTGGCCAGAATAAGACTCCTTTGGGATTACTTCAGTCTTCAAAATACAGTTTTCCTATCCTATTCAAGGCATCTTACTAGATTCCTTGTTAAATGGAGAGATTGAATTTCATTGGGATTCCCAGTCTACTCTGACCTTTTTAAGTAAACCATAATAAAAAGCACAAGTAGAATCTGACACCATAAGGGTATGCCATATTTGGGCCAGCAGGTGATATTCTTTGATATTTGCGGGGACCATCAATCTGTCATTTCTCTGCATTGTATATGCCAGTATCAGAGACATTAGACAAACCAAAATGATCTCAAACTCTCTCAAATATTTGTAAAATTTCCCACCCTCTTAAATTTTTCTAAAAATTAAAAAAAATAAAAATCCCACCAACCAATCCTTTTATTTCAAAGATGAAGATTGACACCCCATCTGAGCCTACACTTACATCTTTTTAAAATGTTAAATATTTATTTGTTTCCATTCAAATGCCAGACATAATCTCTTAGAGATTTTTCCAGACTTTGATGGCTGTGGAAGATGTCCTTGACAATGATATCTCTTCCACACTACAGCTAGGTTGTCTTATGACACAATTTCATAGGTTTATTTTGGGTTTTGTCCTGCTTGTCCTGGAATTTGTTATAGTTTTGGCACGGATTTTAATAAAAGCAAAACTGGTCATTCTTTGTACTTCATGACAAGGCTGAAACAAAAAGCATATCTGAAAGCAGAGACCAAAGCATTTAATGGTAAATGATAGCAGATTCATCACCAGGTTAGGCACTTGAAATATGGCAGTCCACTTTGAAAAGTTACAAAACCCATTGCCTACCATTATTCTCTGCAGAGGATCTATTGCATCTGTCTGTCAGTTCACATGTAACTTGAATCTCTTGACACAAGGAAAAGGTAAAATAAAACGCTGTGTAAAAATCACTGTGGACTTGCAATGTACCCAAATATGATACTCTAGTTCAAAGAATGGTGTTTGAACCAGACTACTGTTACTGACAAACATATTATTAATGTTCAGCCATCAAATGCTTTTGATTAAAGAGAAAAATCCTGTAGCATTAGAGAAAACGATTTCTCTTTTTCCCCTCCTTGTGCTATGGTGGAAGTACTTAAAGAAAGGAAAACAGGTTTTTTATAAAAAAAAAAGATTAATTGTACCTGCACTATATTTTTATCCTCTTTGGAAATCAAGAAAAAAGAAACACTGACTTGACAGTATTTTATCTATAAATGACGCAGAAAAATACTTCTTAGCGGCAGGAGCTAAGTGAACAATACATAATGCTGCATGAAGCATTGCACTGAGAATCCCAGCTATGTTCCAGATGTCCTTAGGACAATTTTAGAAAAAAACCCAAACGACCAAAAAACCAAAACACAGAAAACAAGGTTTGGCCCCGTTTGTCTTAACTAGAAGGCTTTTGAAAGTTCTAAGTAATGGGGTTCATTGTTCCACAGATCACAGATGTTAAATGCCAGATTTTCAAAGGTATTTGGAGACCTCAGGAGATAGACAGATACATCTGAATTTTCAGATGCAGGAAGGCAAATTAGATACTTAAGAACTAGGGTAATTTGATGCCAGATATCTATCCATCATCCTCAGACTGGTTTGAAAATCCAGTGATCCTGCAGCCACATGCTTAGATCCACAGGCACATTTATAACTAATTTGAGTGTCCCAGAATTGTCAACCCTGGCCCAGAGCTCGTGAAAAAGTTGAATGTTTGCAGAGGTATTCACCATTCTATGTACCCGTGAGGCTGGTGTGTCCTTTTGCCCTGTGGCTACCAACTGCAGCTCTAGATTTTGTGTGTTGAGATTGGCCTGCCCTTTTTGCATGCATGCCACCCTGTGTCCTCTCACGTTTTGGGCCCATGATGCTGGATCTAAACCTTGCTAGCTCACATATTCTAGGTTTCCACCTTCAGTTCTCTGTCTGGATGTGTCTCCTAGTATATGCCTCAATATGTGAAATTCATTGTCCTCAGTCAGCAGACAAGTGGAGTTTAGGGGAGGGAATCAGCTGATGCCTTAAGTTTTAGCTTTGATGTATTTCAGATCCTGTGCTGCCCAGGGGTGCAGTTCTGAGCCTCACATTAAGTGCTGGTAAGTCTCTTCACAGAGCAGGGAGACAAAACAAATCCTTTTCCTGCTGAACACCAAGGACAACTTTCAGACCCAAAAGCACAAACAAGGGTGGCTGAAGGGAGAAACAAGAAGGATGGGACCTCACAACCTGTAGCTGTAAATGGACAATTAAACCCCAATGTGCAAATGGACCAAAACTTTATAAAAGTGTGAGACCTCATGACTGGTCAGCCATTTTGCAACCATTCTAAGTCCTCCTTGGGTGTAGGCCTGACCAGGCCGTGTCCTGTCCAAAGTGTATCCTAGAGGCCTTCCAATAAATACCTGCTTTATTCTCTAGCTCTGTCCAGTCTCTGTTTCAGGTCAGCCTTCCCAAGGCATCACAGTTATGAAGAAAAAGCTAAGGGAAGAGGGTTTGCCTTATGCAGACTTGCTGGAGGTAGGCCTGTCAGTGGAGCAGCTGTGCATGTGTTTGCGTGTGTTGGTGTCACTGAGGTCCTCCAAGGGCATAAGGCTGCAATGAATGAAAAGATGAAGTGAATGTGTGCTGCAAGTCCTGGACACTGCTGAACAAATTTCCACTGTTTTGTCTTGGAAAGCGGCTGGATCACCAGTGATAAGCCAGGCCAAGGGCTGAAAATCCCCGGGCTGCTGGGGGTGGAAAAGTAGAGATGAAGGTCATGCTCTTGTTCTCATTGTGCCTGTAATTGGGCAGATAAAGATCAAACTGCATCATACAAAATCAAGATGCCGGTCATGCATGAAGAGACATAATTACAGACCTCTGTACCTGTGCAGGATTTGGTTGTAATTTTATTCTTCCAGGATGGTCCTGGAAGAAGACTGGCACATCAGAGAAGGAGCAAATGTCACTTTTTCTTGCAGATGCTGGTTGCAGTGACAGAATGAAAGAGATTAATATATTCGGTGAAGTTGTTTTTTTCCACACGAAGTTGAGTGCTTTTTCTTGAGTTACACTTCTTTGGCTGAGTCAAGCATTTCCTGCGAGAACTGGATGTATTCATGCTCAGGCCCTGATCCTGCAATCTGA
The DNA here is from genome assembly GCA_013397195.1 of Hylia prasina. NCBI lineage: Eukaryota > Metazoa > Chordata > Aves > Passeriformes > Sylviidae > Hylia > Hylia prasina. The sequence goes on from VYXD01016014.1 coordinate 527,186, forward strand.
TCTAACTGGGGGAGTTATGTCTTGTGCAAAGATGAAAAGCCCTCACAGGATCTCTGCCTAGGTGAAAAGGTCTGCCAGGGTAGAACTGATTGCAGAACTGGAACCAGAAGCTGTAAACCAAAACTGACTCAGAATAAAATACATAAGTAGAACTGTTCCCTCCTCCTCTCCAGTCTTCAGCAGACTTTGAAAACCCACAGTGCTTACAGAGAAACAATTTTTCAAGGGCTTATTCCAACAAACTGTTCAAAGATTTCTACCTTTGCAGGCTGACTTACTGGTTTGTATTACTTATTTTTTTTCAGTTTTAACTTGGGCAGTGTTCTCCAAACTGCAGACAAAGCTGCAATTTGAGAAATTATTTTCCCTCTGCAAAACAGTTTGCAATTTTTCATTTTGTAAGGAGTCATAGGCAATCCTAAGGTGGCTTGTGGAGAATATGATAAATTTGCAAGACATACTGTACTTGGAGAAAAAAGATGGAAAAGTTCCTCCACGCTTATTTTCTCCCCCATTTATAATCATTAGGATTTAAATGCCCCATACATCTCTGTCATTTAGATAAGAGGCACTGATTGCTTAACTGCTGCACAGACATTTCATACACCTGGTTTTAGATGACATTTCAGGGGTAGAACTGTAAAAAGTGTTCACAGTTTGCAGTGTCAAACTTTATTACATAAAGTCATAAACAACCCTAATTAGTAGAAAGTGTGTTCATAGCCAGGGTTTTAAGCCAGTTCATTAAATGTTTCCTGTAGTTGGGCAAGGCATGGGGATAAATAAACTAACCCCTGATTTATAATAAAACACAGAAAAGTTTTAGTAAAGCTTTGCTTTTCCTACTGATTGATTTCTTGTCCAGCAAAGCCTGAGGAAGGGGTTAAGTAGAGATCTTGAGGGACCACTTGACATCTGCCACACTTGTGACTTTTTGATCTTGTTTTTTTTCCCTTGCTTTGAGGGATGCCTTACAGTAAAGGCCATGTGTGCCTGTGTGTGTTTCCCAGAGATGGCTGGATCTGGGAGGGGCAGAGCAGCCAGGGGAGCAAAGAAAACAGCTCCTTGGTGACAGATCAAATGAAGGGGAAAAAAAAGAGGAGAAAGGGGATTACATGCTCTGTAATCATGATAATAGGAAGGAAAACACTGGGGGTCTCAAGTGTGAAAGCCTTTGTCCAGAGGAATGTAAGCGTCAAGGATGGTTTGATATTATAAACCAAAACTCCCTGAGCGGAGAGCAGCCTTCGCCCTCTCCTCCATGTGCAGATGGGAACCCCCCACAGATGCAGTGTATTTCTCCTGTTGGGCACCACAGGCCACTCTGTGGAGGTCTGGGACCCTGAGTCACCCTAGGATCCTAGCAGAGGTCTGAGCACCCAGTGAGGTGAGGGGCAAACTTAGGGCAGGTAGTGGGAGGTCATCTGTCCCCTAGAGAAAGCCACTGAGCTGGCCCTCTGTTCTCACCATTTTGGAGTGTGACATTTGGATTCTCTTGTACTCCTTCCTCCTGGCTGGTTTTAGTTTTGTGCACCCCCTGCGGTGTTGCTCTATTAGGGGGACAGCAGCACCCAAAATCTGTAAATGCTTCTGGTTGAAAGGATTGACCGAAGTCAGAGAGCCCACATGAAATCACCAAGTTCTACTAGTAAACACACACTTGTGGATGGAAATTGGTTAGCTCCTGACATACTATATGAGCACAAAGCAGCAGACTTTGGAAGAAGGGGTAGGCTGAAAAGGACAAGACAAAGGAAAAGAAGAATTAAAGAATGAGAGAGATAGCAAGAGAGAAAAATGGGAAAGAGAGCAAGAGAGAGAGAGAGATAGAGAGAAAGAAAAAAGAAAGAAGGAAAGAAGGAAAGAAAGAAAGAAAGAAAGAAAGAGAAAGAAAAAGGAAGAAAAAAGAAAAAGAAAAAGAAAAATCCTGTCGTTTCTCACAGTTTATTATTACCAACCATCCTTGGTTTCTTCCACAGCCATCCTGCTACCAGCATTTCAGGCAGACACATTAGCCCCTTATCTTCTGGGATTCTACACCTCCTCACTGGTCCCACCAGCTTGTGGCTCCAAAAGGCTGGCTCGTTGTTTACAAGGCAATTCAGGTGGCTGGTATCTGGACACCATTACAGGGGCTGTAGTTGGTAGAATGGAGTTGTCTGCCTTGGGGGCACCTGCTTTGTGACATGGGCTCTGAGACCTCTGAGATCCATGAGGAGACAGCCTCCTCCAGCCATGGGCTGAGGGCACCAATCCATGGCAGTAGTTTTTCCCTGAGGGTCCTGGGGTACCCTGGAAGGTGCTGCTGCTGGGCAGCTGCAGTGTCCAAGGGCACTCCAGGAAGAAAGTGATGTTTCTTTGCTCCCTGAGCCACACACATCTTCTTGACTCACTTTTTCATCTTATGTACTTCCCTGGGGAAAAAAGAGCTAACTTGTTTCCTCAGTCAAGTTCATTGTTTATTCTGATATTTCGTGGATGAACAACCTGTTTAACTCATTGTTTACCTATCCTTCAAAGGCCTTTTTCTCCTACTCCTTTCCCTTCCATATCCTTTAACTGACTGACCTCCATTCCCAAGCTTATGTCAGTGATGAACTCGATCAATCACTAGCCTCTACAATCCCACAAATGCAGATGTTCAAAATTGCACTCAGGTTTTAACCCAACAGCATGGCTCCATCTCCGGGTCTGTGAGATTAGGATTTACAAAACAAGGAGCAATAAGGTCACCTTCATGAGGTGAGCAGAAGGGTCAATTTCCTTCTGTTGATCCCACTTTTTCTTTGAAACAGCTATTTCCCAGGAATGGGTGTACCACAGCTCCTTGTAATGTGGAATTTCCCCAGCCCTCCTCGCTGCAGCTGTGACAGATAGTTGTGCAAAAGCTGCTGGCCGATGTGCCGGCATCTGGAAGTTGCACGGTGACAAGCTCAAATGAGAAGTCATCTTGCTTTCATGTGGCACGATTTCTGTAAAGCTGGGGTCTCCAGTGAGGACTTAAACTAATCTCACATAGTTTATGAGTGAAAATCCATTTACAATGAGAATGACCCCCACTGACCAAGAGTTTAAACAAATGCCCTCTGTATGCATTTCCTACAGTGGGGATCAAGTTCCATAGGTATGATGTAAGCAGGCCTCAAACAAGCCTCTCACCTACACACAGAACAGAAATCATTTGCAAAGAAAACTGAAATGACAGCCATATGCATGGAATGTTTTATATGCTACAGCCAGGCTTGCAGACTCCAAGGAGGAGGATCTTCTGATCTGTCGACGCAATTGAAAACAGGTGTCCGACATGCTGCACATAAAGAAGTATACAGGCAATCTGGGAGCTCTCTGGAGATTCTTTCAACTTTTGAAAATATGGAGACAACTTCCCAGCCCCCCAACCCCATCTTTCCCTCTTCTCATAATTCCCATCCTCCCCCTCCTCCCAGAAATGAGGAAACTGCTAGGCCATTGGTGATGCTGCTCCATTTAGTGAAAGAAAATGTGAAAAAGATTAAGGAGGATCCATCAAAATGTCAGCCTGATGTTGAACCGCTGGAAAAAACCCTTTTCTTAATTCAAGTGTCTGTCACAAAGACCTGGGTGACCTTGTTTTGCAAGTGAAAGCCTTTGACTGTGACCCAGGCATGCTTCCCGTGTCCAACTCCTATTTAGCAAATAAACTAAAAGTTCTGCCCATATTTACGGTAAACACCTGATTAGGTTCTACCAGGGGGAAAAAAAAAAATACAGCTGGATAACACAGGACCAGATTAAGTTTCCTTTTTATTTGTTGTCACCAAATGCTCCCAATCTTTTTGAGCTCTAAGGCTCGTTAAGTAGATGTTTTAAAATGGTGCAACAGACAACGCAGCTGTATTTCATTTATAGATAATGGATGCAATAATGTAATAACCCAGCTAGATATGTTGACTCATGAGCTAATTTAGGTGTAGATGTTACAGCACTTGTGCAGCTGGAAATGTTGCCATCACACAAATCAGTTGCAGATTAATGGAGTCAGGTCCCTGTCTGCACTAGGAGGAGATGAAAGGCTCCAGTCAAATATAAAAACAAGTTCTGAAGAGTTATTGTAAGTTTAAGCAGTATTTGAAAATATTTTTCCAACCACAATGCAAACTGTAATATGAACTTGGAGTTGCTTAACTATACGGTGATTTGGCAATTTTATATACAACGGACTCATAAAGCTGAGAACATGGATAAGCATAAAAGAACACAGTCAATTGTTTAGAAGGTGAGACAGAGGTGAGCATTTTCACTTCTACTATTTGCTTTGATATTGAATTATGTCAGTAAAGCTGTCCAGTTCTCTGTTTCCCGGTGTAGTTCTCAGGTATTATATAATGGCATATATACATGTATTAATTACTACTTTACTTGTTACTATAATTGTTCCTACTCTTTTTGTAGTAGTATAGGTACTACTACTACTATAAACTCCAGGACCTGCTGATATTTGGTGGCATGACCACATAGATGGTAGAAAAAATCTCTTTTCATCTCTATACATCCATGGCTCTTCTTGCCCACTTCACCTCCTTGGAAGAGGAGTAAAAAATTTTATGCATTTTCTGAATCTTTCCTATAATCTCTGGAAAAAAGCAAAACATAGGCAATTTTGAAGTACTATGATGACAATTCTTATCACTTACAGTGTAGTAACATTTAAATGTAGTATGTTTTCCCAACCATTAACTGGGAGAGTAATTTTGTATAAGCCTTTGCATTCGTTGCAGTGAGCTTGATGCTAGTGATCAGTTTTCCGGAAGAGAATTAATGGATGAATCAAAAAGTAGTTCCAGAAAAAACAGGAGAAATAGGGCTCCTGTGAATTTATGCCTCAAAGCTGAGTTGTCTGATGCCTTCTGAGGCATAAACACTGACCAAGGTTTTTCCTCTCTTTGGAATAGTCATATTATCTTTCACCCATCTGACTCTCTGAGAACAGATCATGGTTCAATAAAGCCTGTAGTTTCTGACTCGTTACTCTCTCCTCACTATTTTACTCTCTCTTTACAGAAGATGCATGAAAGTATTTTGTACTATGTCCTCTGCACATTCTAAAACTGACAAACAATGGCAAGGTAGCAGTACCCAGAGGTACAAACAGGCAGATGAGCAGAGGCACATAAAAGAAGATTTCCTCAGGAAACTGGATAAAACTGCTTCCTTCACTTGTTTCTACCAATCCATCTGTCTTCACTGGCTTTGCTTTCTTTCTCGTGCTGCTTGTTTCAATAACCACTGAGAAGGATTATACTGAAAATGATAATGGGTTAGACAACAATTTTAAAGATCTTTATTTTTTTTTTACATGAACCCATTCTAGAAAGTAATTTGGGATCTCTCTGAATCTTATTTACCAGGAAAAAAAGTCTGTTCAGGCTGAGTATTTCCAGACTGGCAAGAAAATGCTAGCTAGTTCCTTCTCTTGTGAAAATGGAGACATTTCTGTGGCTGGTATTTGATTCAGCAATTTCACAGCAATGGGTCTAATGCAATTTATCTATGGTTTTAGAGCATCCAATTTCAGTCACTCCTAAAGAATGCCATCATGAGTTTATTACGCAGTTGATATAACTTTCTCTGTGAACATGAGAAAAGGAAACTCTTGGCTAGAGGGAAAGTATAGGAAATTAGAATTACTGTTAGAATCCACAGAATGACGTACATTTATGTACATTTAAATATACATTTGGAGTTGTTGCTTAGTGTTTTACTACTGACCTGTGCTTGGGTTATGGCTTGATTGCTGATTGAATATGTGTACTTAATTTCTGATTGTTGGAAGAATGAGCAAAAAACCTTACTCTTTAATTTATAGTACAGGTAGGACAACTTGGAGTTATACACTTCGGAAGTGTAAGTTGCAACGCATGAGCTGATATTTGGGGAAACCCTTCTTCCTTGGCTATATCCAAATGTGAGGATATGAACATGCCGAAAGCACTACAGGCAGCAAAAACATCCCATTCCATCCACAGGACTATTGTGGAACTGCTTCTTGCATTTTTTTGCAGTGTGAAGAAACCAGGCTTTTCCTTAGGTATCCCATCTTATTTTAAGGTGGGTATGAGTACAGATTTTTGTTAATTTATAACCTCCTTTTTCTTGAACCTTGTCCTTCTGTTTAAGCTATACTCTGACTGAAATTGCCTTGTTGCTTTTACATTTGTTGCTGATGTTACGGGAAGGAAAAACAGCATTTTCTTAAGTCTGGCTGTGCTTTACTGAGAATACTTAGCTGACCAACAAGATGAAGCACAAGAGCAGGGGTTCGAAGGAGCACTCCAAAGAGGTTAAAAGGGTGGATAAAACTGTGAGTTATAGATATGCAGCAACTGGCCTTAACCTGAAACCGTGTTAGGATGAGTGGTGTGTGTAGAATCACATCAGTTCCAGAACATGGAGTTCAAATCCATGATGCTTCAAAGCAATGGTTTCTATTTCAATGCAAATTTGACAATGATAGATGTTAATCACACTCCTTAACGAAGAACCAGAGGCATAAAAGTGAGTAGTGTGGCATATGAATCCCATAAAATAGAAAAGAACCACATGCAGTAAGCTTACTTAACTTCTTGGGAAACTAATCAACACTTATAAAATGTGGCTACATGGTAGCATACAATACTTTAAAGTTAGCATAGTCTGCAGTTAAAACAAGAGCTGGGTTTTACAAAAATGTCAATCACAACTGCAGGGAAAACAGAGCAGAATCAGTTGCTGAACTGAAATGGTTTTCTTGATAACAGAAGTGCCAAGAAAATAAATAACTAGCTCTGAAAATCAGATTTTTTTTTTTCATTCACCACTATTAAGAGTAAAAACAGTCTGCTCTAACCCTGATCCTGAAAGGGTTTAATTTACTTGCCCAATTTCAGACATGACTAGTCTCAGTGACTTCAGATGGAGGGTAGTCCTGCTGAGATCAATGGTGGTACTCACATATATAACATTAAGTACATGCATGCATCTTTTCAGCACCCAGATCTCAAATGCCTACCAGAGAAATAAGTACACCTGGAAATAAATATCAAAGTGCAAAGAGAATCTTTTTTTCCGGACTGAGATGAGTATTCAGGAAATGGACACAATAGCTCATATGTGATACATTTTATCACTTCTGAAAAGCGTAAATGGAATCACTTGTGGAAAGTGCAGGAAGATTACAGTGCAAGATTTAGGGAAATTGCAGTCTGCGAGTCTCCCTCTCTCACCAATCACACGTTTGCTGGGATCATCAAAGTTTTCCCAAATGTCTTTGTGAGTGGGATTGTAGGTGAAGTTGAACATTTATAGGCTCAGAAATTTGTCCAAGGTTCTCATTTTATTTCAATATGAACTCATGTTACTTCTGTTGAAAATTCTACTGACAGTCTCATACATGTAATTTATGACACTTCCTATCAAGATGTTTAGCTGAATTAGAAACACTTGTGAAGAAGCCCGTCTGCAGCCAGTTAAAGAGCATTTTTGTAGCAGAGGTGAGGGCTGTTGAGGCAACAAAGGAGGACTCATCTTACTTTTATTCCAAAGGCTGTTGATCAAGCAATTGCAGCATAAACTGCTTACAGCTGTGGCTTTTGTTACGGTGACAAAGAACATGTTTAAGGGTAGACAGAGAGCTACGCTGTGTGCTAGCTTACAATGCAGTTTACACACCAAACAGTTCAAAGCACATTTCTGCAACTTCCAGATTTCTTGGTGAAGTGGCACTGATTTGTCCTCTCTTCTTTGTCATTTGCTTTACTGAGCTGGTTGCCTGTGTGTCTCTCTTGCTTTCCCAGCTTAACACCATGCTATGTGAGCGTCCTAGCTCACAGATTGAGTTCTAGGCATGTAAGCACTTCTATTTGAAAAAATGAAACTAAAATTAATGATGCCCGTAGGTTTAAAGGGCATTAGTGTTTACCTAGTGCAGGGAATGTAGTTGACACCAAATGAGAGCATTTTAATCGCTAAAATTCATCTATCTGAGCCCTTTTAAAAAATCAGACAGCTTATTTATCTGTGCAAACCAGAGATGTAGCTCTGTGTTTTTATACAGTTGCCTTTTAGCTGGGTTCTGTGCTTCCCTGCAGAGACACAATAATTTCACAAGAAAATGTTGAGAACTGGCCTCCTTGCAAAGCTGAATCACTGTCTGCCTTCAGGCTGTCTTTGCCTGGGTGCAGAAGCCAGGGAGTGAACACTCACCCCTTTGTCCCTACTGTATTACCTGGGTGCACAATGGGACACAGGCCAAATTTATTTCATGTTTAGCTGTCTGCAACATAGCCCTCAGTTGTAAGCCAGTAGTCCACTCTGCCTTCATGGTTAGTAGATAAGCAGCTCCAGAGTTTGCCTGTCTTCAGATGAGATTTACTGCCCTCTTGAGGTATTTATCTTTCTCCTCCAAGAACAGAAGTGGCTTGAAAGACCTTGTGCCCTTGCGTAGGAAGTTTGTATCAACAATAGCCAGCTGACGTAACTTGTTGCACTAAGGAGCATGGGCTGTGATCCTCTGAAAACCTCACCACCTTCTGCAGAGAAAGTTTAGAAACTGTAGAAGAAACTGGCAAAATTAGCTGAAATCTGCTTGGATTATCCTCTTATGATGTGGCCATATGGCTTTTCCTTACATCATGGTGCTCTGCTTTATGGTATCATGCTGCAATTAAGTACCCAAGAAATGATTCATAGGACACAAGATTCATGTTTGTTCTTACCAGAACACCACTGACAAGCACTGCCTCTGAAGAGTTCAAGTGCCAAGACTTCTGGAAAATCCACCACAATGAGTTGGAATAAATGGCCAAATTTGCTAACTTCATTCATCAATTTCATTTTTCCTCTAGCTGGTAGGACTTGCCTCAGTCTGGCTCCTGTCTCATACTCTACTGGGTTACGAACCTGATAACATTGGTTTGAATACCTGCTTACTGGTGTTGCCTGGATTTATTCTACCTGTGTTATAAAGACAGCAGCTGGGCTGGATGCACTCAGCTCTTTGAAGGCCCACAAAATTACAGCCAAAAGTCTCAAAAGGGTTTTGAAATTCATGGCCACTGGGATGGTAGTAGCCTATCTGAGCGGAAATAACTTGTCAAGGCTTTCTGCAGAAGACTCTATTGTCTCTGAGACTTCTGCTTTTGGTTTTCTTTTGGTTAGAGAGTTTATTTTGAAGTTTCTTTCCAGATTAAAAATGTCATACTTTGATCCACAAAAGCCTTTCTTTCACAGACGTCATTTAGTTTACCCCGTTTAGATATAATCATGCATGTCTGATCTTTGATATCAGGCAAGTTATAGTCTATGTATATAGGAGAGACACTTGCTCCTTATGTATTTTTTTTCTATGAGAGAAATACATGAAACTGGCCAGAAGAGATACATTTTTGGTGAATAAAAATAAAAAAGAAATTAGCTAAAAATCCCCTGTAGGATCCCTAATGAGTATCCCTTAGAAAAAATATACCTGCAGAAAACCACAGAGGAAAGATACTATGAGATAAAGATATCATGGGAATCTTACACTAATCAAAATCTCCTGTGACTACCTTATTAAGATACTTGCTTTAAGAACAAAACATATGGTAGAAGCTTCAAGGAGATAGACCCTTTACCTCAGCACCAACAAAAATGTAAAATGCTCCCACTTCCTTCAAATATTTAAGTAATGCTTGCTTGGGGTGTTTCATTCACTATCAAACATTGTGATTTGTGATGCACAACTAATGTGTCCCTGGGAAGTTCCAGCATGAAATAAGACTAGGTGTGAAAGCCTGTCAGGGTCCAAAGAGGTATGATTTAAGGGGAAGCACTCCCTGAAAATGTGAGGATGAGTGTTACTAACTTAATCCATATGATAATTTATCCCCCCAAAATCTATGACAGAATACAGGGCAGAAATGCATGAGACAGACATTAGTCATTGTCCACAGGTCATATTTTTTCCATGAATTTATCAGCAAGGGTTGCCATGCTGTGTTTAAAACATTTGTAAAACAGATTAGTATGCAAAGATGAAAAGTGAAGGAGCCTCCCTATGTTTACTTGCAGATGCACACACGCTCAGAAAATTTAAAAGAAGTTGTTTTATTACAAATGCATCTCTGCACTCTTACACAGCAATAGAAATAACTGAAAGCTAAGTGTCTAGGCAGATACAGAAGTGCAAGAATGTGGCTTTTTGCCACCAGGGCTGTTATATGTATAAGTAGATGTATGATATAATTTTCTGGGGTTTCTCTCTTTTGTAGCATGAGTATTGCCAAAGGCAGAATGCTCTGATTTTTTGTGGTGATCCTAGATTTACTATTATCAGCACAAAAACATAATATAGATATCACTTACAATTTAATCTAATATTAGACTGACAGAATACATCTGTACAAGCACAGAAAAAAAATACAACCTCCATTCAACATGTAATATTGGGAGAGAACTAGACCTGGGGAGAGCTGTAGAATCATCTAGTTAATCCCTCTAAACTGTAAGCCTTAATTTTGGTAGTGAAAGGCATATGGGATATTAGTTCATGGCACAATTGAAAGAATATACCCTGCTTTGGGGACATGGTATGAGATGTGCTAGAGAAGCCTTTGCATTGTAAGGTTGGCACTACACCTTGGACAGAAGTACCTGAAAAAGGGACAGAGGAGTGCAAGAGGGGGTCTTAACTCCGCTGTCTAAGTCCTTATCTGCTCTCTGCCACACTTGATCTGTCTGACAGTAAAAGAGGTGACTTTTGAGCACCTCTGACATAGTCAGAGGTAGTTGTGGCTGAAGTAGGTGGACCAGGAACATCCTGCACTGAGCAGTGCCCCTGGGACACCTGAGGTGATACTACTGTGCACATAAAGGAGAAGTGCTTTTGCCAGCTGCTGCTCCAGCTAATGTGGCTTACCCAAGGCAAAGGCACTACTCAGTTCCTTCCAAGAAACACTATGCTACGTTGGATCAAGCTGTAAATATGCCACATCTTATGATTCTGTGATTCAGTGTGAACGCATGGATTGTGCATTGGTATGGGGAAAAGGATGTAACACTTTTGCTGGGGGATAAAACCACTTCAGGACTTAGGAGAGTATTCACAATATATTGAAAAGGGTGAATGAGGAGTTCATGTGGTCAGGTTGCTTTGATATTTGACTTCCATTGAACGTCACACACCTTGAAATTTTCTTCTCAGTTGAAGAGTTGTAACAGTAAAAAAAGCTGCTTCTCTCAGGCAATCAGAGGTTGATTAGGTTCAAGTGTGATATAGAAAACATGCTAAAAATAATGTGCAGTGACTTGACCCTGGCCAGACACCCACCCATTCACTCCCCTCTGCAGCTGGAGGGGGCAGAGAAAATTTAACAAATATTTCCATTTAACAATGGATTGAGATAAAGACAGGAAGAGATCCCTCATCAAATGCCATCATGGGCAAAACAGGCTCTAATTAGAGATATGAACTGAATTTATTACTAGCAAAAATCAGAGCAAGATAATGATGAAACACCTTCCCCCCACTCCTCCCTCCTACCCCAGTGCACAAGGACAGAGGGAATGGGGGTTAAGGTCAGTTCATGGCCTGTGGCTTCTCCCAGTGCCAGGGAGAGGAGTCCTGCCCCTGCTGCACTGTGGGGTCCCTCCCATGGGAGACAGATCTCCATGGACTTCCCCAGTGTGAGTCCATCCCTTGGGCAACAGCCCTCCCCAGACTGCTCCAGGGGTGCACTCCTGCAGGGACAGGCTGCTCCAGCCTGGGAGCAGGGCCCCTCTCCATGGGTGTCCCACAGGGCCACAGCCTCATCCCAGGCACCCACCTGCTCCAGCCTGGGCTCCTCCATGGGCTGCAGATGGATCCCTGCACTCCCCATGGATCTCCAGGGGCTCCTCCATGGGCTGCAGGTGGATCCCTGCCTTCCCCATGGATCTCCAGGGGCTCCTCCATGGGCTGCAGGTGGATCCCTGCATTCCCCATGGATCTCCAGGGGCTCCTCCATGGCTGCAGGTGGATCCCTGCCTTCCCCATGGATCTCCAGGAGCTGCAGGGGAATCCTGGCACTGGAACATCTCCTGCCCCTCCTTCTTCACTGACCTGGGTGTCCACAGGGTTGTTCTCACATGTTTTCACTCTGCTCTTCTCTGGCTGCAATTAAAACTGTGCAAATACAACAAGTTTTCCCTTTCTTCTTAAATCTTCTATCACAGAGGTGTTACCACCATTTCTAACTGGCCCAGCCAGTTAGAAATGGCACATCCATCTTTGGAGCTGCCAGGGATTGGCTCTGCTGGATGTCGAGGAAGCTTCCAGCAGCTTCTTGTAGAATCCACCCCTCTAGCCCCTGCTCCCCCCAAAAACTGGTTATGCAAACCCAATACATAATGGAAAATACTTTATAAAACCAAGAATCTGTAAGGAACTGCTCCTGAAATGGGACTATAATGGCCATATTTTGGAAATGTTAAATACAGTAGAAACATGTCCCAGGGATTTAAAAAAAAAAATTTCCCTGTGGGTCATACTTGAACTGATACTTCTGCAAGTTACTAGAAAGCACTGCACAGGTGAAGGTGTTGGCTATGGAATTTGCTAATTCAGCTTTCCTCTGCTTTTTAAAGTATATCTTTTGCTCACCTTTGCTATTAATTGTGGAATGAACTCTACGGCATATTTGTTTGCTGGCTTTAAAAAGTGACTTGGCTTTGTTTGCTCTGGTAGCCTGTTCCTGTGCTATGCAAAAAATAAAAAAGTTTCCCAGTAATTTCTTCAAACAATTCCTGATATTTATTATCAGAACTGGGCCATCTCCTCCCTTGAACATTCTCTCTCTTTCACCAAGGAGTCTAAGCATATCTAGTTTTTCTTCATATGGAAGCTGTCCCAAGTCTTTGATCACTCATGTTGCTGTTTTCGGACTGTATATCTTGAGGCACAAATGTCCATTTAAACAAAAGGGCATCATCTGTGAGGGGCTTCACTCCTCTCTGGAAGCAGGTGAATAACATCAAGTCACAACAAACTGCTAATATGTTCCACCTTGGCTCTGACAGACCACTGATGGCTTTCTATTTCCTTCAGCATCTACATGCTGGACCAAATGAACAGTGTTTCTTGTGTGTGGTTAGTGTTTAAGACCTCATTGTGTACGCGGCCTTGAAAGATATATTTTTATGGGTAAGCACCTCATAAAATATTTTTCTGAAGACATTTATCAAGATGGACTTTGAGAAACTGTAAGGCAAGGGGAAGGAGAAGGTGGGGGAAGAACAACATGTGCTTTTCAGCTGCCACAAGGTCCTGCAACAGCAACCTTCATGTGAGAGGCGACACTTTGTGCATTACAACAGGGAGTCAAAAGATTTATACTCAACACTCCATATATATGACTCTCTATGGCATCATTTTGAAAGGGTGATTATTGGTTTGACATGAGAGAATTTTTTGCATTAAACGCTGAAAATTCTCTATGTACACAGCCGTAATCACCTGATGCTGCTTTTTCTTACTGCATAGCTTTTAATAATAAATAATCATAATAATGATACTTAGGTTCTCCGTAATTATCCCATTTGTTTTTCAAGAACCCTGGGGCTGTTATTTATCACTTGATATGAATGCTCCCTGCTCCTCTCCCTCCGCTTACACATGCATATAAAATAAGTGCAGACATATGGGAAGTGCCTTACTTAATTTGATGGCAGCTCTGTTTATTATTATCTCCCTGAGCTGTGGTAATTGTAGTTCAATTGTTGAGAAATTATAAAACCAGAAGCCACAGGTCTCCTGCTAGGTTTCCGTGGGATCTCCCATTTTCTACCCCCAAAGGTAACACATGTTCAAAAGCAATGCACTGACTGTGGAAAAGATGTCAGGAAACACCTCTTAAATTCCTATATAAGTTAGGCGCTGAAGCACTCATTGAGTTTAGACAGGATCACTTAGAAAATATGTTCTCTATTCTTCAACTTATATGGTAGCCTGGGCTAATGAGGGTTCTTCCCCTCATGCACATCCAAGGTGGGAGGATGGGGAGAAGGACACAAAAACCAGACAAGGACTTACCACAGTTAAAGAGAAAGGTCAGATTGTGGGAGTTATTACAGCAAAACACCTGTAAAGTGTGACCTTTTCTGAAGAAAAGTTTCTCAAGAAAAGTTGCCTTTTTCTGCTATTTTGAGGTACACACAACAGAATAATTTCTCCTCTTGGCCTCCTCTCCCCATATTATTAATCTTACAGATGAACAAGCTGATTTAGGATAAAAATGCAACTGGGTTCAGTTATTTTGTGAACCATTAGTTTCAGGAGAGTGTTTTTGTCCAAAATTTGAACTTTATGCTTTTTCCTTTCTTTTCGCCTGTCATCTTATTGTTCAAACTGTTCAAAAGGAAAGAAATCAGCAGTTCTGAAATACCACCTGAAAAATGAAGTGCAGAAGTACATGTACACAAGGATTTAAGTTTTGCAGAAACTGACAACAGTAGATAAAAGCCTGTCCAGCTTCCTGCAGCTGCTTCTGTAAAAGACTTGGCTGGTAAAGACTTAGAGAAGAAATGACATGTGCCCCAGCTGTGACCAGACTTTCCCTGAGTGAAGTTCTGGTTGTGCAAGGCTCCTGCTGCTGTAGCTGTCATGCCCTCCCCCATCCATGCAGCCTGCAGTAATGGTTATTTCACAATCTCAGCAAGCAGAAAGCAGTAGGAAGTCTTTTGAATTGCTTTCTGCCCATGCCATTTTATTCTAGTTCTTAAAGTCTTTTGGCCTTGACTTGACCCAGCCTTACTCATTGGAGAAGACCAGCCTCACCTGACAGCAGCTGTCAATTTTTCTTCTCTCTGCTTTCTTCACCAAAATTAATCTAGATTGTGAATCACTGGCTTCTCTTGTTAAAAAACCCAGAGACAGCTTTTCTAGTAGCTCACCGGGACAAGGACAAAGTACAAGGGAGTTATGACCTGTTACTAGGGATTTCCTCAGGTCTACAATCAATATAACAAAAAAAGATAACGAAAACTTCAAATCTGAAATGCCTTTACTGTATACCAGATACAAATGCAATTAAACACAAGCTTTCATTTCCTACCACGTTTTCCTTCTATGAACTCTCCAGTTCGTGTATGATTTTTCACTATATATATATATCTCCTTTCTTTTCTCCTTTTTTTTTTTTCCTCTTGCATCTCCTCTATTTTTTCCCATATCTTCTGCAGTTCACCTGTGCCTTTCTTGTAAAGTTGGGGTTTCTTGGGGTCTCTTGTGCAGGGCCAGGAGATGGACTTGATGATCCTTGAGATCCTTTCCTACTCAGGGTATTCTGTGATTCTGTGACTTGCTTCTTTGCAGGTGTGCTCTGTGCATTCAGAGATGAGAAGTTTCCTGGTGCAGCTATTTTTAATTTCACTCTGCAAAACCAACCTAGTGGTGTTGGCACCAGTCTGTGATTTGGTTGCACGGTGTTTGTTCTGGCTTCCGTGAAATTTGGGGAGAGAGCTACTAAGTCAAGCAATAGTGAAAATCCTAGCTCAGACTGCAGAAGTCCTCTGGTCCTCCAGGTTTTGGTAATTATCCCATGATCCTGCTGGTAGGACTGACCCTCTGGGTAGAGGCTAGGAGCATTCTTCACATAAATCATTACACTCTTGCCTGCCCAGCTAGCGAGTGAGTTACGAGCAGCGCTGGCCAGAGCAAGTGTTTTCAGGACAAGATGCTGAAAGCAGAAGTCTCAGCAGATCGTTTTGGATATATGCTGACATAGCAGAGTTCAGATGATCCAGGAGTCAGCGCTGTATGAGCCTCTTTAAACAAAAGCTGTAACCCAACAGCACACGCCTGGAAGCGAATTTAAACCAAAGCCTTGAGCCTTGCTGGGTTCCCCTGCTGACTAAGTTATGTAGCAGCTTGCAGGTAACAGAGAAACTGTTTCTTTTTTCCATCTGGATCAGAGGTAACCAGGCTCAGAAATGGCAATGAATCTCTCCAGCCACATGTGCATGTCCCTCCAGACTCCTGAGCTGGTTCAATATTTTGTTCATTTAAAGAACAGCTGAAACAGAAACTTTTACAGACACCAAACCATCTCAGTCTCAGACAGTGCCACTTTGTCCTCAAAATCACAATAATGAGAGCATTCCTGAACCCACTGCCTCAATCCCACAACATCCACTCTCCTGCACTTATGAAAATGTACCATAATATGGGAAAAAACATGAACTTTAAAAACAAGCTTTTTTTTTTTTTTTTTTTCCCTTTAAGTTCTGGGAAATTCACAAAAGTAATAAAGCAGAACCTTCCATGAAATCCTGTGCCTATGTATAAAATCTCATTTGCATTTCTCTTTACTAAGGTAGTGCTGTTTCTTTTGATGCCATACCAATTGTATAGACACGGTTTTCTAAGACTGCTTTCCAAGAAGAAGCCGTAACAGAAAAGATCATTCAGTTTCTAGTTTGTAGGTGATGGTACTTTGTGCTTTGCTTCTTCTCCCATCTCATAACAATGGTAAGACCAGGTGAAAGGGAGATCATCTATACAAGAGAAGACATTTTCCTCTCCTCAGCTGGTCCACTTTCAGTTACTCCACATTGGCAGCAGTCTTATGAATGATCATGAAAATAGCATTTTTTTTTTTGCAATGAAGAACTACCTGTTTTGGCTGGTCTGACAGAGGTGAGGTGTGCCCAGTTTCTGTGGTCTTGCACAGCTCTATCACAGCTCCTGTGATACCTGAGATTTGCAGAATGCACCCCTGGACTGAAAACTCACAAGTTGCTGGTGTAATAGTCTGCAGAGGGGTGTAAACTGCTGTGACTTGCATGCCCAGCCATACTAGTTTTAGTTACACTGAGACATGCCAAAATAAAGAATGGACAGTGGCCCAAAATTATAATTGCTTGTTTAAGAGAGTTTTCACATGAAAGTAGTCTGAGAGCACTTCCTGAGTAGCCATAGGTGCAGCCACTCAGTGTCCCACACTCCTGGTCCAGCAGAATACACCATGAACACTCCTTACCCTTGAGCATCTGCAACCAAAATCGCCAAGAGCAAGTGGCAAAGATGTATTCAAATCCTGACTGGTAAAGCATAGGGAATTCCCAATGGTTTGCTGTATTTTCTGAATTGACATATATTCTCTCATAGCCAGATTTATATTATAAGATCAAAGTTTTTCTGTTGTTGGTGAAAGACCCTCTGAACCTCTTATGATCTGCTGCTAGACTGGGATCTACCACACAAGAACTCCTATGCTTAACTAGTTTGTGCTACAAGAGCAGGGTTGTACTAGAAGGTATTTGAAGGCATTTTTTCTACTGTTAAACAGAGCTCTGCATGTAACAGAGTAGCTACATTTACACAATTTATATTCTGCCTCCTTTCTACATATATAGTCAGTAAAATTTTTCCTTTTGCAAATTAGAAGATTAGACTAATGTATTTTATAAACTGATTTTCTTCTCTCCCTGAAGTTTTATATTCTTTCATTAAAAACCCTGAACGTTTTGGCATTTACCTACATTTCTTTTGCAAATCTTTAAAGCAGCAGCTTTGCTTACTGCCAGCATGACACAATGCAAAAACACGTTGTTCCTTACAAAAAAAGAGAGGAAATCTGAAAAAGTGTGGGAAGGAAAGAGAGAGGCCTGTACCTCTTCTCTCTGGTCAGACCATCCTCGGACTCCTTCTGAGCCCTGTAGGGGGCTGGCAGGAAAGAATTTGTAGCCACAGGGACAAGTTATCCAGAACCAAGGGCTGAACCTAATTGTAAGCAGATTTTGCCCGCCTTCTTTTGGATGAATGATGGCCCACTGGCATGTGACCTGGCTTGGCAATTTCCCTGCAGTGTCCAGGCTGCCATAAGGAGATACGTAATGTCTAGAGTGATAGGAAACTCTTCAGTGCAGATGGTACAGAGCTGCCTCATAAAATGACTCACTGTGAATCCTTACAGAAATCTCAGCTATAAAAATGATAATGGAAAAAGCACAAGAAAATGAGAAATGTCTTAAGAACAATTTGTTCCAACTCATGTCTTCCATTTGGTGTACAAAAAAAGACATGCCCTACAACCAAACCAACAGCTCCTTCTCTGTTATTGTTTTTGACTGGCCAGGCAAAAGCTATAGGACAAAGTACTGGAATTGTGGAAGTGGAAAGAGCTCTTAGAGAAGGTAAAGTGACAGCTGGCAAAGTTCTGACTGTTCCTTAGGGAAGAGAACTGACTTCTTGGGAAATGCTTTGTGCACATGAGCTCTCCTTTTGCCCTTTCACTCCCCGAGTCTTTCCAATAGTGGGAAGAAACTCTTAATTAGTAAAAGATGACACCTGCATTTTTTTTTCCAGAAGAATCACTGGGTGTTAGTTCAGAAACAGACTCTGAACCTCTGTGGGTGGAATTTTTTCCATAATCCCTGAAGTGATTGCAAACATGTAGTATAGAACACTGTGCCATTTAAGTAATATATTTAATTATTTCCTTCTTTAGTTTGAATTCTCACACATTTTTACTTGCCTTTCATTAATTTGTTGAGCATTTTTCAGGATTTATCCCTCATTTAGAGCAATATCCCTGCAGCACTGCAGAATTGTCTGTGATTTCTATTCAGTTTACTGTGTTCAGTAAGTACAGGCAGTAACACAAGACCAGAAGTAACACAAGAATCAGAGAAGAGGGGAGCACTGAATATGCTTTTACTCTTTCTCCTCTTTCCATCATGGGAGATGCTATCAGAACACTAAGTAAAAACATATGAGTCATTTTGAAAGAGAAAATACTATCTGCCTGCAGGTTGTATGTGTTATTGTGGTGGTGATACAGGGCACCCTGTGTTCCTGCCCCATAGTTGCTATGTCAGCATTTTAATGGGCTCTAGCAGCAAATCCTCTAATTTCTCCCACTTACCTCACTTAGCTTAGATTTTTGGAGTAGATCCTATGAGAATGGAACGAAATTTTCTGTAAGAAATTAAACCCAAAGTTCAGCTCCATTAATTCATCAAGCTCTCTCCAGTCTCTTGCAGGGGAAGCAGGGTCAGGACAAATGCCTGGTCTTCTGAGCAGCTGCAAATTCTGGAAGTATTTAGGATACTTGGAACAAAGAATCACAATAGGTCTAGTAAAAACCAGGATTGCTTGAGCCTGGATGGAGCATGAGTGGAAAGGTTTTGACACAAATTCTTCTGTTAACTCACATCCACACCTTTGCACTCCTTTCCTTGCTCAGCTTTACCTCCCTTACCCTGTCTCTCTGCAAGAGCATGTAGCACCACAGAGGTATAATAAAATTGTCTTTCAAGGACCACTGAACAACACTCCTTTCCCCCTTAGCTCACTCACAGTGCAAACGTTGTAGATGTAGCCTCAAGACAAAAAATGCTCCCCTCAGAACAAAGAATCACTCTCAAGATGACCCTCTTTGTCTGTACTGTATGTGGCTTTCTAACTGTGTCCACGTCTTCCTAAGCCAACTAGATGTTCCCAGACACTTCATCCTGGAGTTCTAACACCAGAGCATCTGTGAAGAGCCTCTGTAGAGCTGATTCCAGCTGGCCACTGGGTAAGGCACTGCTCTCACTCCATGCAGACAGATGGAAATGGGAGAGAAGAACCAGTACCTGTGACTTTTGTTGACTGATGGTGTCACTGTGCTGTCTGCTTGCCATCTGATGCATGCACTGCATTTGTGTCAGCCTAAGTGTCCTTTTTTGCCATGGAGTCCTGTTGGGATGAGACTGTAAAAATGCTGAGATCTAAGCAAAGCAATAATGACATTAAATGACCCTGTTTTGCTCTGTGAGACTCATATTGTGGTACAGTAACAGATTTCAGATTGAGCCCTGCCTGCCTGCAAAGAAGCAAATGAGACAAGGGGCAGGTCCTGTGGGAGAGGGAACCCAAACACAGTGAGGAAACAGGGTATGCAAAGGGCTCAGATGCAGCAGCAGGAGTTTGAACAAGATTATCTCTCGGTGGTCGTATGACCTTCATTTTTTGAGAACTCTGGAGAAATACTCTTCTGATACATCAGAGTTTGGCTTCACGTTGACTTTCCGAAGTTGTGATCTCTGCTGTCTAGTGTCATTGACCTGATAGAGCAGAACATTGCAGAACAGCACAAGGGGACAACAAGCAGTTTGTGTTTTGAAGACGCAGATTTTTTTGACAGCACTGATTTGTAAGCACACCTTCAATTTAGCATCCAATATTTCCCCCTGCAATTCAGTAGAGGTTCCCCCAAATTTCAGTCTGAGTTTCTCTGTGGTCACAAGATCCACAACCATCCATACAAGATGTCATTTATGCATAAAAAGGAAATAAATTCTGTGTTGTATTTGATATGCAGTACATCTGCTACCCTGAATTTACACCACACTGCAGAACGTTTTATATGCAAGCTGTAAAAGGTTGACTCTGAGAGGTTATGGAGAGAACAGTCAGAAACACAACCCAGAATCTTTCTCTGCCATGATATAAAATAAACTATTTTTTGTCTGTATAAACAATTTCATTTCAGAACCAAACCCCAGGAATGTGGATGTGTGATGAAAATATATAATTCAATTTGAAGTGGAATATTTGGTGATAAAAGTACTCCCAGGAATAATATTTAAAGAAGGATTTACATTCTTCCATACTTCAGTTACTTGTTTTCTTCTGGCAAAGTAGACAAACACACTTGGACATTTAACTCACTACATCAGAAAGTGAGTTTTCCTAAGTATTTCCTTATATGCACACACGTACTCACACAATTTAAAAAGTCAGATGATTGTCTATAATTTTATTTCAGATTTGTCAAACTCCAAGATCACTAAATTTCAATGTGAAAAAATTCACAGAGTGAGATCTTAATTAGATTTGTTAATTGGCTGATATTTCTACAGAATCCTGTCAGCATTCAAAACTCTTTTGTTTGTGTGGCTTTATATGATATTAGAATACCTCGCCAGTAGCAAGTTTACAATTAAATTATATAATAATTTCTTTATAACTTTTTATAAAGACATTTATAATGTCTTTATAATGACTTGTAAGCATTTTTTGAATGCTCTGTATAAGCAATGAACAGCTTGTGTTCCATGTTTCTGACACTACTTAAAACTCTAGTCTTAAAAGGCTTCAGTGGAAGAAAAGCTCTCTTTTTTTCCTTCTTCAGCCAGCCAATGAATAGATCCACAAAATAAGCTATTTTTTTTTCCCTACAGAAATGGCTCATAAAGCTGCATTTTGCTGGGTGGACAAAAATCACTGAACAAATTACAGTGAATTTCCTGCATTGCAATCCTTCAAACCATCTAAGGAAATCATGGTGAGTAATGGTGCAGGTCTGTGCTCTTTCATGTGCTCCATTTCAAGTCTAGACTTTGTCTCAGTTGACACGGATGCAAGCTGCAAAGTTTGGATTCAGTTTTTTTTTAATGAGCATTTTGAAAGTTCAGAAGCGTGTATAAATAAGATGTTGGTTTTTTTTTTTTCCCCCAGACTGTAACATGGGAAGGCTCCCGCTGTGAGGTTTGGATCAAATCTGGATGTTTGGTTTAGTTCTGTTTTGGTTCCCAATGTACCAAGTTCACAGTGTGCACAGGCTGCCATAAACTGCCTCTGTTAAACATGCACATTGTTAAAACATGCACAAGGCTTGGCTCAAGTTGTGCATCACCTCATGGAAGCCGGCAAAACCGTGGGCTGGAAAGAAGCCCTAGCTGCAGTATATGACCCAGTGAACACCTGGACTTGCTGGAAGTGACAATATCAATGGTATACTCATAGTAACCATGTCTAAGGGTTGCTTAAACACTCAAGGCTCCAGTTCAGGTAAGAAATGCTTCTGGTGCTCCAGGAGGGACTGTCTCAGGCACCACTCGGCTTTTGAAAAGAGTTGATATTTCTGGCCGTGCCGTTTAGGAAGCAACAGTGCTTTAATAACTGAAAACAAGTCTTGCTCTTGAATTATCAGTAAAATGTCAGTTTTTCCAGCTGCAGTGAGCGTTCCATCCGCTGGCACTATGGCTGGAGTCAGGAGGTGCAGTTTAGCACAGCTGCTCCCTGCCACTACAGAACAAGTTTGTTTTCTGACCACTCACATGTGCAGTTTTGAACTCCCTGGCTCCCAACACACTTCTCCATGCAAGCCCCATTTTGCAAGCACCTTCTTTCCGTTTAGTGCCTGTAAATCCTTCATTCCACTACCTTCTCTTTGCACATGAAGAGGTGAAGGCAGGGAACAATAAATGTGATAGCACAGATTTTGGTGGAAGTTTGTGACCTGACGGGAAGTCTCCTTACAAATGTGACATTTTTCCACTTTGGAAGCTGGGATGCCTCTAATAATGACAGTCTAAACTGTTGTTATGCCTCACATAGGCCATTACTAGTTCAGTTTTATTCCTTGGGAGAATCTATGCTGTACACCATATCTGCCAGGACCTGTGTTGTGAAGATAAGGCATTGCATGGGCTACACTTCATGCACCACACTAAACAGAGCTTTATGTGCCAGCTATGGGAGGTTAGCTTAGGAGAGAATGTATTGAGAAAAGTCAGAAGTAAAGTATATTTTTTTTTTCCCTGACATGCCATAAGATCCACTATTTTTTGTCTGAATAAACAATTCCATTTTAGAACCAGGACGCAGGAATGTAGACCTGTGATGAAAATATATAATTCAATTTGAAGTTGAACATTTGGTGATAAAAGTATTCCCAGGAATAATATTTAAAAAAGGATTACGTTCTTCTATACCTTAGTTGCTTTCTTTCTCTGGCATAATAGAGTCTGAGTACATTTCACCCCAAACATCTCATAATACTTGATGAATTTACTAAAATGGCTACCACATTATTGCCTTTACATAAAATAAATGCAAAGCTTAAGATTAGTAGCCTCCACTGTCACGCAGGATCCAGAAGACTGTGGGCTTTTACAGCGTGGTAGCTCTAAACTAGTTTGGGAGACAGCTGTTGACAACTGTGAAGTTTATTTTGTCTGAATAGAAATGCTTAGAAATACCTTTGATTTCCTTTGTGGAAATAAGTAAAGGATCTCACCCATACCACAAATACTTTGAAACCACTGAGATTCACGTGAACAACAGTTGGAGATGATTATGTCTGAACTGTGCAATAGTTAAAGAGGCTTCTGAGAGCATCAGAGCCTGTGCTTTGTGCAGGACATTGGATGGGAGGAATGTAAAGGCCTCTGCGTTTGCCCTCACCATAGGTCAGCGACCCTCTGTGGTGGTGGTGAGAACAGGAAAGGGACCTGGGTTGTGTGCTTTTGTTCCCCCCGTGTCAGCCTGCAGTCACCAGCATGCCAGTGAGGGGAAAGTGACTCAGAGCTGTGCCAGCCCTGGCAAAGCAGATGTCTTAGCATGGAAAGACAGGTGTGTGCCAGGGAAAAGCCAGAGCTTCCCTCTGAATGGAAAATGTAAGCCTCCTCCCTCTGAATTATTATCATTTTGAAATCAAGGGGCTTTCAGGCAAAGATAAGGGAATAGGAATAACAATGCTTTATTAGGAATATTAAAAATGTAGCAGTACAAAAAAAAAAAAAGCAAACGAACAAAGAAAGAAAAACACTGACAGAGTCAGAAGATGACCTGACAACCTGTTGGTCAGGGTGTTGGGAGCAGTCCAGTTAAGTCCTGGAGTGACAGATGTGGTTCTGTTGGAGCAGAGATGATCCTGTGGAAGAGTCCAGTGGTGGCGAGATGGGTCCAGTCTTGCTCTGGGAATCCAGTGGGAACAGGCTGTGCTGGTGTTCCAAATCCCAGGTTTTATCCAGGTAGGAATGCTGGGCTTCTCCCCCTGGGTGGAGCCTCTCCCAATGGGATGATGTAATTGTCTCAGCCATGCAGTGAGTCTCGATGGCCCATGAACAGCAGATATCCCCTGGAGGGAGGATGGGTCCTGGAAGAGAGAAGAACACTGCCCCACCTGGTTTAACAGCTGGCCCATGAACAGAAAGACACCTGCCTCTCCCCCTGGAGTTATGAGATAGAGAAAAACACCTTTTTCAACCAATTTCAATAGATAGGAATAGAATACACCTTGCATTGCAACCCACAAGACACCAGAACTGCCTTCAGGGGGTTGGGTCTCTGCAGAGGACCTGGCAGCCTCATGCTTTCAGCATGCTGGGAGTCTGGGGGCAGGTACCCCTACCCCTCCTGAAATACACCCCGGGTGTTCTAGCAGAAGCTGAAAGGCTGGGAAAACTTACTAAGCAAAACCCCTGCGTGGAGGAGCCTTGGCCATGATAATAAATCTACCAAGGGCTCATGGAAAAGTCATTCTGATCTGTGTGGCTCTTCTGCCTGTTCATTACAATGATTGATAAAAGTAGTTCTAAGGCTTTGACATGCTCACCTTTAGTGAAAGGCACATTTTTGCAATACTACTGGAATGCTAAACTGAGACTTCCCTGGTATTTGGAACTTTCTGGCATGGAGTTTTTTTGACATAAAATATACTTATCCCAAAACTCAAGTGGACCTCTGAGATTTTGAAGTCGTAACTACAGCAAACATAACTTAAAGAGGGGGGAAATGTTCTGTCAGTGTCATTTCAGCTCTAAATGCTGCAATCCACTTCTCTTAGATACAAAGTTCTTTTTGGTCTCAAAACGGATCTGTTAATATCAAAGAATTCCAGTGGACTATTTCAGCTATAAAAGAAAATGAAGTTTGATACACGGCTACTCAAAGGACTTTCAAAAATACTGTGGCAGAATGACCTTCAAGGAAAGTCAGGCCCAATAAAACCACTCAACACAGCTGAGATATCAACCCCCTTTCCTGGGATCCCAAGGTACTGCAAAGCCTTCAGTAGTAGGTGGTATTTGTTTTTCAGCCCAGCTTGAATTATTTCTATATTATGTTTTATTGGATCTATATGTGGCTATTTTATGGCTCTTTAATGTTTAATGTTTATGATGTATTTATTATCATTCCTACATTTCCCCTGCAGCTCTACTGAAGCGGGACTATCTAAAGATTGTGGAGCTATTTGTTATTGTACCTTTAATTTACAGCCACTCCTTATTTTACATTAGAAGAATTCAGCAGTGTAACTGACATTAATTAACTCTCACTGTGTCCCTCTGAATTCACAGTACTATATAAAATGCAATTGAAGTAGAGGTAAACCGAGTCCAGCAGCAGGCTGGACCATGAAACAGGTTTATGAGAGGGCCTGGGAAGCAACCTACCAATGGCAGATCCCTGTTTCCATCACCAAGCTATAGATTATATCACTAAGTATATCAAAAGCCTTGCTCCACTGCTCAAGCAATTTCCACTCAAACTGAGAGGTATAACAGAAAAACCCTGGCACTTCTTGGTGAGGGGTGTTTGCTGGCAGCAGAGTGAGATGGAGTTTGGTTTGGTCTCAGAACCGGGCCCAGCCTAAGTGAGAAGGCAGTGTTGGGTCCATATGGCACCTCTGGTGTTCCCTCTGCTGCTGCCCAGTCTCATCATGGCTTTGGCATCCATACTTATGAGAAGATATCCATGCCATGAATACTGTCTTGGAGAGCCCTCCAGGCCTGAATCTTTCACATGCTTGTCACTTACTGTCTTCCATTCAACAACTCTGACCCTTCCCCTGAGAGTCCTGTTGCTGTCTAATTTCAATTCAAATTCTCGTGTCGCTGAGTCAGATACCAACAACAATTTATTTGCTCCTTTCCTTCTGTCCTACTGGAGTCCTATTCTCCATCTTCTTCTAATAGAAATAGCTCATAGTAAGACCACAGGATCATGGGAAAAACCAGATGGGAAGGGATCTTAGGAGGTCACCTAGTTCAACCTCAGCTTACAATCTTCTCGAGATTTTGTGTCAAATTAATAATGATGAACCATGGCCCAGTTTACACATGTAAAATAACAGAGTAGTAAAGAGCACTGAAGAAACAATAGTAACTTTACTCCACCTCAGCTTGTTTCCACTGTGTGCTGGTTTGGGCTGAGATAGAGTTCATTTTCCTCACAGTGGCTGGCATGGGGCTGTGTTTTGGATTTGTGCTGAACTCAGGGTTGATAATACAGAGGTGTTTTTGTCACTGCTGGGCAGGGCTTGCACAGAGCCAAGGCCTTTTCTGCTTTTGGCACTGCCACACTGGGGAGGGGACTGGGGGTGACACAGCCAGGACAGGTGACCCCAACTGACCAAAGGGATATTCCAGACCATGTGGCACCAAGCTCAGTGTATAAAGTGGGAGAAAGAAGCAGGAAAGGGGGGGACATTTGTGGTGATGTCATTTGTCTTCCCAAGTAACCATTACCAAGTAACCAAGTAAGCTGGGCATGATGGGACCCTGCTCTCCTGGAGATGGCTGAACACCTGTCCGCTTGTGGGAAGCGCTGAATTAATTCCTTGGTTTGTTTTGCTTGTGTGCACAGCCTTTGCTTTCCCTATTAAGCTGTTTTTATCTCAGCCCATGAGTTTTCCAGCTTTCATCCATCTGATTCTCTCCCCAGTCCTGCTGGTGGGGGATTGAGTGATTGGTGTGGTACTTGGTTGCTGGCTGGGTTTAAACTACAACACACAGCAAAACATTTTCTTAGATGCACATTTAGTTGATGGGTTGATGATTAATTGTTTGGGATTTTTTTGCTGGTGTTTGGAAATAAGTTTGTTCAGAATCTATGTCATTGTGTGAACTTCTGCACTGACATATTGTCAGCCTTTATGACTATCCCTGGACTGGATCTCAAGCTCATAAAAGACTTGCTTTCTTCCACAGTAGCCATGTGGACACTATACCTGATTATAGGAGGGGCATTTGCTGGCCTTCAGCAAATAGAAATTAGCAAAATTGGCAGAGGCCTTGAATGCCATGTGAAGCTTGAACTCTATATGTTGAAAGAAGATTTTCCTAGCACAGCAGTATTGCTTCCAAGGTGGCAGCTTTCTTGGATGACTCTGGATGCTGGATAGGGGGACCTTTATTCCTTTTATTTTCCTGTCCTGTGATGTTTTCCTATATTAAAGAGTTGTTTTTCTCCTGCAATGGTTATGTTACACAGATGAGTGTCTCTCTGTGATATCTGTAGGTCATAATGCCACATACCTGGTGCCTGGATGCTATTTTCATATCTGTGGGGAAACATGCCTCCTCATTGATAAACCAAACTGATAAACCAAAGGACTACTTTATGATTAGATAGCATATAAAGGACATTATGATTTTTTAGGCTGATTATAATATTTCTTCGTGAAACTTATTTGTATTTTCTTCCTTCTAAACTTCTCCTCCCTTCCAAACACTTCCAAATCATCCCACAACAGAGGTCCAAAACTAAGGTGTGCTCCAAGTTCAGACTCTTTGAGTTTGCTGATTTTCAGCCTATCAGTAATTCTTAGACTATGTAAACAAAGCTGATCTTAGAATCATAACTGCTTGATAAAAGTATATCATATCAAAACCACTCAACAAAATACTCATCAGAAGGGATCTCTTGCTAGTGCTCCGCACATGCAATCAATATATCACTTTAACTACACTGCTTTTACCCTCTGTTTATCATCCCTTCTGAAGCCATGTGGAATACTCATCTTCTCTAATCCTTGTCTATAGTATTTCCAAAGTACTTTACAAGCCTGGAGTAATGGACTTTAATGCCTTGCAGCAGCTGAGCTGGTAGCATATATGATACCTTAAATGTAACAATCAAAGGAGCATGCAAGATTTTGGTATTTCCGCTGACTTGCAGATGTGCAGTATCCAGGTCCAAAAACAGTAATGTCAAGTTTAGACTAAAAGTGTTTAAAACAAAATAATGTCTCACTGCTCTATGTCAACACTCCTATAATATGAGGGGATATTCTCTGATAGAGCACCAGTATTAAATATCTGTTATCTGAGCTCTACAGTAATTTCTTTTTTGTATGTTTGTCCATGAATAACCTTGCTCAAGATTTATGTAACAGAGTGTATTGTTTTATTAATCTAGAGCATGTGGTATTCTCCAGGTGCTAAGCTTTGATCTCCTTGTCCTTCTATATATTAAGTTTTCTGGTTCTCATTGACACTGATGCTCTTGATTTAAGGTAATCCTCTTATTTTTGGGGACAGGAAAAACTGCAAGTGAACTCTGCAGTGAACCTGGAATCTTGTTCTTTTCTTTCGTCTCAGTTTTGATTGAATCTCCACTAAATTCAGTTCAGCAGAATCCAGCCACTGCTTTTAGGAGTAAAAGTATATCTTTCTGCAACATTTTATGGCATGGAATGTCGTTTATGGCACATTATATTACAGTTTGAAATGCTAGCACTCACTAACAAGAGGAGCTGTGGTTTTATATTAAAACAACTGAGCAATGTAAAAAAACCCCTAGAAATCCAAGAAGGCAGTTTTCCTGTGGCTGGTAACAGAAGGAAAGAGTGAGAGTACACGTGCAGTGGAAAAGCATGGGACAGGGGAAATAAGAACGGGACAGTGAAAAAAAACCTGCTAGGAGTAAAAAAACTTCCAAATGTCTGCTGGCATGTAGGGTGAGGATGAGAGATGACAGTGCCACACAGTTAACTTCTGAGGTATCACTGGAGGAGCAGCTGCTTCTCCTCAAGGTTTCTCTTGCAGCTGGCACTGGCTCCCCCTCTCTCACCTCTGCTCGGCTGTTTTTCCTCACCTGCCTTGACAATTTGTTTCACAGGCATTTGCTGACTTGAGGCAGATTGGTTCTGGGAACGGGAGGTGCTGGGCCGGGGTTGTGTGGTGGGCTGGCATGGTCAGACCAAGTGTGAAACCAGCTCCCTACTGCCCCTCAGCCCACACGCCTGACATGAGGCCAGAGAGGTCTGCAGCACTGTGCAAACACGGGCTTTTCTTCAGGGCCAGTGGGGTGGGCAGCAAGGAATATTTTGTGCTCTGAAATTGGGGATTGAAAGGTGGGTGGGGACATTCACTAAAATATCCACATCATTGGAGATTTCACTGAGGGTAGGACATGGATTCCTTGTAGAAATCCAGGGCAGTACAGCTCAAAGGGGTCATCTAGCTCACTCCCATATCCCAGCCCACCATAACTATGCCAACATCTCTTTTTTTGCAGATGGGTGTCAACCCTGCCCTTGGCAAAGCTCCCCTATTGGGTATAACTCATTGTCCATGGCAAAACTTCCCAACTTTTTTTGCTATTGGCATTAAAAACTTCTAACATTTAACCTCATTCTTTCTTGCTCATAATGAGGATAATTCATTTTTTAAATCTGGTTGGACACAGGGAAGACTTCATCTCCTTCTTTATTTGCTGGCATCCTCAATGCAGCTGAAGACTGTTACTACTGTCTCTCTTTGGTCTTTTCTTCTCCAACACAAACAATGAAACACTTCAGGATTTCCATGAATACAATTTTCTTCTAGTCATTCTCATGACTCCTTGAAGAAGGGGCCAAGCATCTCTTGAAGTACACTTACCAAAACCACATCGAATAGAAGAATTAATTTGTGCATCCAGCAGATCACACCCTTGATTATCCATTTTGGCAGGGCAGTTGAATTTTTCCCCCCTGTAACTAGTTCCTTTTGACATATGTGCTGCTTGTGCACTGAAGATACAACCTTCAGCCCTGTTGTTGTCTCTGCAAGGGCCTGCCCATCACCTTTTGATGCAGATAATTATTATTCCCCAGAACCCTTGCATCTCTCCTGGTTGAACTGGAGGTACTTCCAATACTTCCTCTAACTAGACACCTTTCTCATTTAATTCGTGAACAGTGGAAAGCCGAGCAAGACAAGTTGTCAGAGGACAAGATGAGAATCCAAAGTCATCTTGAGAAACCGAAGGACAGGTCTAAAATAGACAAGACTGTTAAGATTTCTCCAATTAAGAATTGCTAAGATTTTTCCACCAGGGCTCTGTGCAGAGGTGCTCCCTGCCCCTGGCCAAGTGCTGTGTCCTGATGCTCATTATCAGCCCCATGCTCTAAAAGTGCAACCTGGAATCATTGGGAGCAGAAATCTCTGAGCACTTCCCAGTGCCCACAAAGGTCAGTTTCTTGGTGTCTCCCATCTCTGGACACTTACGTTAATGCTGTGAGTGCTGGCCTAAGAAGAGAGGTTTTAGCTACACTCTGAAATGTAGCTCCTGCCAGAGGGATCTGGGAGTAAAAAAAAATTAATCTGAGGAGTCAGAAGGCAGCTGAAATAATTTATGGACAGGGCAGAATATATATAGCTTCAAAAACGTTGTTAGTTTTTGTAATATGCAAGGAGGACTGTGTAGTGGAGCATGTATACATGGAATAGTACAAATATTTTGCCAAAATCCTTAGGGTATTGGGAAAAGATTTCCGTTCTACTAGTTGAATTGTCATGAGGGATTTTCAAGGGTCAAGTTCCATATTGGAAGGAGGATATGAAACTTTTAGGCCATGTATTGCATGGACATGTAAAGCAAAGATTGTGCCTGCTTAGAGGTTGTAAAAACAATTGACTCTTTTATGTTTGAAAAGAGGCTTTGTGTCATGGGCTGTATTGCATCACTGAATCTTAATCTCTTGAAAGGCATGATTGAGAAGAGGGTGCTGTGCATGCTGAGGGAGTAGGGCAGGCTCATTAGAGGGTCTACAGTGAACCCTTACAAGTGGCATAAGTGGAAGCTGCACATCACATGATTCGTGCAGATTGCAAAATATGAAACTCAGCAGTGAATATGATACATCTTTTTAGAGGGGCCCACTAAACTGAAAAAAACCCCCCTGTGCACTGTGCACAAAAAATTCCTGGGGAGCCTTCCCTTGCGCTACGACCACAGGGAATTTTGAATAGAAAATGTTTTGGCTGCCTGGCATATTCTTACAATATTTTTCTATTATTCTCTAAACTTGGAGTCATTCCTTTGTTTTGAGGAAGCAGAACAGCACATCTTCTTCTTCTTCTTCAGGTGTAGGTTTGGAGAGTCTATCTGGAGACCTAGAAGCACATGCTTTTAAACACTGGAAAACTTTATGCATTTGTTGTGTGGGCAGTGTTGGTCCACAGTACATTTGAACATGACATTGAGACACATAGAAATGAGAAAAGTGAGTAAAAGCAGAGAGGGATCATTGAAGGAAGTGTTTATAGTTCCTCTGGTATTACCAAGATGGAGAAAGTACCACCACCATTTCATCCTTTTTAACAGATCCAGATTTCAATAAATTTTGCCAGGGTCCTTCCCTTTAACACTAATGTTATCCTTGTAGATGTCTCAAGAGATTTTCTATTTAGAATATTTTCTACTGTATCTCTATGTGGTAGACTCAAATGCAGTTTTGGTGTTCTCTCTGTCTAATCTAATGTTATATTCTCTACCCATTACAGCTTAGTAACTTAATACAGTGCATGACCTAAAGCTTCCTTACACACAAACCAGAAAATTACTATTTTATTTTACGGCCACCCCAAATGCATATAAAAATCATCTGGGAAAGAGGTTTCTAATAGTTGATAAATCAGCTAAAAAAATTTGCACTGTATTTTATGATTAATAGAAAGACATATGTATAAGAGAATCAGTAGCAATCAGAAATCTGTATGATACTGTATATTATTAAAAAAATAGTAGTTAATATTATCCAGATGAGAAACCACATTCAATTCTTCAACGTTTCCCTCTAATTTTCTATTCCGCAGCAACAGTGAAGGAAACTTTATCTCTTTCATTCTTTTCATGAAAGGTCTTAATAATTCTTTAAAACTGCACATGCCAGAGGGCAAAAGAGCAAATAATGCTTTGTAAAGCAGGTGACCTGTCTGCTGTTCTGCTTGGTTGTTGCCAGTGCATTTTCCATTTAAGAAAGGAGCTATTTCATCGAGCCATTTCAGAGACAAAGAGTGAGATTCCTCAGGCTGATAAAGAGTGAAATGAGGAGTAAAGTGTCTAAATACAAATGTTTAACTCATCAGCCCTGCACTTCTGTTGGTGGATAGAATGCTATTAGTCTTGGATTTCCTTCATTACTCAGTCTGCAGCTTAAGGTACTCTGACATCTTCTTTATTTTTCTTCTGCAGCAAAATGTTTTCCAGTTTTTACACCTTTTTTTTTTTATCCTTCCCTGTGGATAAGCTGTCCTCTGTCAAAGATTCAGCTAATTCAGGTACATTTTATTTTGTGAAGTATTTTACTGCTTCTTTCAGGCCACAGCAGAGGCTGAGATGATTTATTGCTATCAGTAATAATCTGAATTGCTAAGAATGTTCCCAGGGTTTGAAAGAATGGGAAAGCACATGGGGAAAAGGAAAAGTAGCAAATCTTACCCTTGGCTAGCTTGCCTTGTCTTAGCCTACTTCTTTAGGTTCTGGACAGTTAGTCTGCATTATATATAGTCCCCTTATTACATTCTTAGGTCTTCCCTAAAGACTGACATTGTAAAGAAAAGAGAAGATCAAACAACAAGAAATTTAGAATAAGTTCAAATTAAAGCATGTTTCTATACATAAAAAGAGGCTGTAAAACCTTTAAACCCAACAGACTCTACTCACATTAAATTGTTCTTTTACTGATGAAAATGAGTTTTTACTGTTTTTAACACCTTGTCCGAAAAGTGATGCCTGAGTGAATTGTATTGTATTGTATTGTATTGAACTTCATCAGCAAAGAAATGTATTTGTTAACCTCTGCATAATTATTTGGAGCAATGAAACTTCACTGGTTTTACTGCAAAGGTATTTGATTCCAAGGTGTCACTGCTTTGCCAGCTGATAACGTTCCTGGGTCTACAGCCCACTCAAAAGCTGATGGGTGAGCCTCAGCTAGAAAGGACATGGTCTAAATGCTGTAGCCCAGGAGGAAAGTGCAGATTAGTGAAAACTGAGCCTGAAAATTAAAGTGTTTGGAACAGAAAACAGTAAGAAATGTCAGTACTTTGACATTCACAAAGTCCCTGAAGGAGCAAAGTCATGGTTAGTGCCTAATACAAACATGGCTTGGGCTTTGCTAAAGCAGTCTATAGTCTACTTGCAGGTTTCAGTGCTGCAGATTCTAATATAAGCAGTCATATAATTGCCTATAGAGCTATTTTAAAGCAGTGCTGTAGGGAATTCAGACCTTCTGAAAGCCTTTCTAATCTAGGATGAAAACCTGTTTAGAAATCTCCTTTGGGAACAGTCAAAAAGGAAATATTCAGCACAGCAGTGGATTTCAGAGTCTCCAGAGGTGTCCTGAAAAAGAGAAACCACCCACGCTAGAAGGGGTTAGACAAACTCTGGAGTGTGCAATATTTCCCGTGGCTTTTTCTCTTGCTACCTGCTTCTTGGACATAGGCTGCAATTTTTCAAGTTTTTTCAGCTGGCATTACTACTCCAAGTTCCATGTGTCCCTGGCAGAACTGGGCTGCCAGCAGCTCTTGTCCTCCTGGATTGGTGCAGAAGGTCTGGGAGCCCAAAACCTGCTAGCTGAAGCAAGGTAGGACAGTGATGATGTCCCAGGGAGTGGGTCACAGCATCACCTCAGTGTCAGACGCCTGGGTATCACCTCCTGTATATTTCCTCCCTTATTCAAGTGGTGAGCTGCTCCTCCCCACTGCCATCCAGGTGGTCCTGCTAATAACAGGGATTTCTGTTCAGCCTTCCCTCCTTTTTCTGAGATGGGGAGTGAAGGTGTCCGCTGCCTTCATGGTTCTCTGGACACTGCAACGGGATAAAAACCTGATCCATTTCTTACTTCCTTTTATGAAAAAATAAGTAATGATTCCCACCCCAAATGGGACTGAGATGATGAATTCATGATCTCTTTCAACAGATCTTTTCTTTCTTATCTTCTCTTCCAGAATAACAAATCTTTGTGTCCTGATTTACTCCAGTGCATCAGTAAAAATGGAAGAAACAAGGGTCGTGCTCTGCTGTCATTGGGACTCTTGTTGCAGTCTTCAGCCACCTCTGGGCTTTGTGTTTCTCCACCTTTCATTTTTCATAGGAGGAAAGGAGGACCACATTCCTACCCTCCTGTAAACCAACCTGGCTATAAGGCAGTGAAGTAGATGTCAGCCAGTGACATCTGGTTTTGTCTCTGAATTGAACGCTGGACTCTGCAGCACGGTAATACTTTTCACAAGAGGCCAGAGGGGTGGGAAAATAGGAAACTTCTACAGGTTTGTCTTCTTTATTAAAACAAATGGATCACCAAATGAGTAGACAGTTCACAATTCATCAGGGAAAAATCAATACAGAGAAGGTTTTTCACTACAGTTTATTGGACAGAAAGCCTTATGTACTTAAATACCACAAGGACATGGGAAGCCAGGTACACCTCCAAATATTTCAAATAAAAGCAGCATTTTCTAAACACTGGCAGTGATTTTCTTTGTAAATAGGTTTAACCTTGGACCTTCTGTCATCTTGTATTTTTACACAGGAAATTAATTTTCTGCATCCTCTGTGTGCATAGAGAAGACAGAAAGTCGAAAAACTCCATGGGATTTCCAAAAAAGCCTCCATATAAATTTTAAAATTAAACAGATGTTATATGATAACCATTAAATCTAAGCTATGGGTTTCGAGGTTATAAACTATACATGATGTTCTGAAGCAAGAGATGAAATAGATTTTTTTCATTTACTGAAGGTTTTCCAGATCAAAAAGATCAGGATTTAGATGAATCCATGTAGGCCCTGTGTTCCAACAAGAGTTTGCAAACATCCAAAACAAGTAAATGCTCTCACAATAGCTAGTAAATACCCATGGGTAGAGATATTCTGTGACTTCCCAGCTCTGCTGGGAATGCAGCTAGGCACTGCCAAGAGCCTGTCCATTGAGATAGCCATCCCCAGGGGGCTTTGGAGTGGATCCAAGGTGAGTTAAAGGCTGTCTGCTTGCCTGGTCACCTTGCTGCAGTCCTTGATTCCTGTCTGTAATTCCAGAAGAAACCCCCACATAGGTATTTTCTAGTTCAAAATTACTGTTACGTTACTAATAACTGGAAAAAGAATTGGAGATGGGATGAGAGCTATCCCCCTGCAGAAGTCCTTCAATCTGCGAGGGAAAGAGGAGACAACAGCCAGATCACACCAGTCTTTTCCCTGCAACTGGAAAACTAAGCAGAGGTCATTAGTGACTGCCTAAGCATCACAGAAATAGCAAGAGCCTTCACACTATCAGCTGACCTTTTGTGCCAGGCTTGTATTTCCATTCACTGCAGAGGAACCTCAAATTTTTTCCACTGTCCATCAGGAGGAATCCACTCTCCTTCATGGATCAAAAGCTCAGGGGATGTAAAAATGTATACTTTCCATCCTGTTGGTGTTAGATTTTTACCTCCAAATCCCGTAATATTTTGTCATTGTAGTGCTGTAGACTTTCTGTGGCCCAAAGAAAGGTGACTTTCTGTGTTACCTTTTATCTCCTCAAATATGTCCCTGTCCAACCTCATTTTCCTCTTGATTTCCTCCATCTGGTTTTCATATGACCCTGAGCAGCTGTACAAGGTGTGTATATATAGTCTTTTGCTTGTTTCATCTTTACTGAGATGCCTTTCTGCTGAATATCTGCTTAATATGATTTTTATTTGGATCCATTTCAGTTTTAATCTTATTTCTGGCCTTCACGACGAGCTGCTCTGTCAACTTATTGTTTTTTAGCAGCTTCTGAATTTAGAGTAATTCAGTCACTCTGAAAAATTTAAAAAAACCCTTAACACGATACGGTGCACAGCATTGAGTAATTAATCCTGTCAATGTTAGAGCGTTTCCCCCCAAATACCATTAATTTAAAGAGTGTAGGGATGTCTGGGAAAGTAGGAGGACTATTTCTTTTGCATATTTCTTTTCCCTTGGAAACACCAGGCAGTGCATTGTGGTGTTTCTGCTTTCCCTGGAAAGGAAAAAAATACCAGGAACCTTTCAGGGGCTATGAAAACATACCACATTGCCCAAAAGCTCAACTTAAAAACTGCAGGATTCTACTGCAACCTGTGAAGCTGCCCTCTGAATTTTCTAAAATCCTAAAAGTGCTTCTCTTTTTGGAGGGGCTGCAGAAGCACTAATGGAAAAGCCAGAGCTGGCCTCCAGTTCAGGTTCATGGCTCCCATGAATTATGTCATGGACTCTGCTCGTACTTCCCAGCTCCACCTCATGCCTTTCCTGCCCTGACTCCTTGATCTCTACCTAATCAGCACCCAAGAATTAAATCTTAGTATCATAATTTCATATGATTGCTGTACTGTTTTTTTTTTCCTCTTGAAAACCAAGGTTTTCTAAGGATTCTTTTGTGTAATTCTAGGGAAAAAGGGAAGTACATAATCTTGTTTAGAAATATCCTACATACAGTGTGTTTTCTGGCATTTTATATCAAAGCTATTAATTTAATGCTGTTTTCCTCACCCACGCAGAGAGTTCTGCTTTTTGGGATAAATGCCAGCACTTGGCACAAAATGCAGGGTTGATTGTGACTTGATAGACTGACTACTGCATTGGACAAGGTGCAGATGGATGTAGAGACTGCTCTTAGGCAAGTCCATCACAGGAAGAATCAATAGTTTAAGGATCAAGTTGGCTCTACAGAGGTGCTGAGACACTGGGAATATATTGCTGCAATGCCATTGGGGTGGGGTTTTTCTGTTGTTTTTTTCTTCTCTTTGAAAGACCAATGAAATGCTTGAATAAGGAAGAGGCAGAACAGAAGCTCAAGCTTGCAGAGTTGTGGGATGGGAAAATTGAAACAGCGTAGAGAGAGAATGAAGAAATACCATGGTAAGGATTCTCTGCACTTGGTTAGACATCTAGAGGTATCTTTTATGATGGCTTTGAGCTCATACTTTGATGTGCACAGTGCATACTTCTATCTGATTAGTCTTTCAAAAATAGATAAATCAGATCATTCTGGACACATCTGACTTTTTAAGAGCTTCGAGAGAATTTATCTTCATTTGAGAGGATATAAGTTTAACTTTTTCTGTACTTTTTAAAAAATCACCTGATACCAATTAGAATTCCTTTACTGCTGGGCTGATTTATGGTACTGTAATACAGCACTGAAAATATGAAAGCAGAGAAGCAGTATTTCAAAATGCGGCATAAAATCAACAATAAAAATGTATATTTATAACCCAAAAAGTATGATTTCATCCTGGAGAATTACCAAGCTAATAGCAGTAATAAGCATGATTTTAGTTGTACCATATTGTACTTATTAAACACTTCAGGGGACTTGTGAATAAATCAAATAACAGGATCATTTTTTGATATTTCAACATATTTTTAGATATTATAGAAATGTGGAAAACTATCACAACTGGTTATCATTTGTTCATGTTTCCCAAAAAGGGTTTTAATCATAGACCTTATTGTTACATCTTTCAAGATACTGGGCTGATGCCTGCAGGCTGGAAGAGCAACTCCATTTAATAAATGTAGATTTAATATCTTTTAGAGATAAAATTAAAGCAGAAAAAAGTATGTGCAATAATGTGAATTATACTCCCTATCCCAGGTAATCTTGTTTGGTGTAGGAAGGATGTTTCAGAGGAAGGAAGAAAAATGGTTTAGTAATAAAGATGGGCCATAACCAAAACCCTGGAGCCAAGCTCATGGGATACAATATGGAAAGCATGGATTCAAACTCATATTTTTCAGATCTGTCACAGGCTCAACTCCAGCCTTGAGGTATGAGATTTTTCCTATGGAAGTGAATGAGTGAGGTAACAGAGCTTTCTATTATTCACTGCAACTCCTACTACCTGTAATACAACAAGGTCCAGAGGACTCAGGTAAAAATGGCATTTTACTATGCTAGGTGCTGTACAAACACACAATAACAAAACACACACAGTCCTGCTTTTAGAATGGCCCAGGACAGACAAGTCGGATGAACAGCTGGAATAGAAGCAGACACAAGTAAGTAAGAACACATTCTGTGCAAAGAAGTTGGTAGAAATTGAAGTTTGCAGATGACTGGAGTTTAAACACACGTTCAAAAAGCATTCCCTGGTCAACCCAGCTGTTTCTGCAAGACAATAAATGAACAGTTGATTCCTACAGAAACTAGATCCTGTAAATAATCTGGTGTGGCTCGAGCTCTATGGGAGCTATTTTTATAATATCAGTTTACAATTATCAATACACACCACTTAAGATCTTGCCCCCATGTCTTCTGCTCTCTTATTTGTGAGACAGAGTGGTCCACTGGAAATTTACAGACGTAGCAGACGAAGTCCATCAAAGAGAAAGGCTTTTTCCATGTTGACCTATTATGGGATGGGACTATTACTCTGTAATAGTAATTTTGAAAACTCTAGTAGTTCCTTCACACTTTTCCTCATGCCTGATCTTTGCTAAAAAGCAAAAGTTCCTTTGATTTTGTTTTCAGTGTATTAAACAATAAGATTGTAGGAAACTGTTGCCTTCAACCAGCTTTCTTTCCACCTTCAAAATAGCTTGTGCTATTATTTTTCAGAGTTTATGCTGAAACAGATTCCTTCATGGTGTGAACACCATGAAATGACAACTTTCAGCCCATAGTGAATTGTTCTGGCTCAGTTAAAAACCATAGAAAATAAAGATTGTAATAGAAATACTGGTGGAAGTATTTATGATAGTAGCAGGAACAAAGCTCTGTTGTAAGTTTTTCTGGAAATAGGGCCACAATGATTTGTTCAGCAATCTGTTCTGATCTAATCACAAAGGAAAAAGTGTTCCTGTCAAGTTTAATCCCAGATCCTCTATAAACCAATGCATATTTTCAATAGACACTATCAATAGACAAGCAGCACTTAGAAAATTTTTTTTTGTTGTTTTACAGTATCCTGAGAGAGGAAAAAAAAGGCATCCTAGTGACATTCTTTAGAAGCACAGGACAAGTAATGTACAAACGACTGCTGCACTGTGATTTGAAGAAGGAAATAAAACCATTATTGCCCTGACTGCCAATGCCCACTGAGATGCTCCTTCTGGGTGAAAGAATTGAGTGGTTTGGTGGCCCCAGGATGTTTTCACTGTAGAGGAAGATAAACTTGTGGATGTCATTCTGTGTGAGCTTGCTTTCCTCAGCCATGAATAACCAGTGGTCTGGGAAACAGCAGACTAAAAGCAGCTCACCCAAGCTGCACATTTCCTGTGGTGCAGAAACGTGTCAGATAGCTCTGGATCTCAAAGCAGCCAGTGAAGTAAAAAGGATGCATGCTATTTTCACACTTTACAGCGTGAAAATAACAACCTGAAATTAGCTTCTGCATGTACCTCCTCACCATCAGAAGTGCACAGCAGACACATCCTGACAGACCAAGTTAAGACAATGAGAACTAAACAGAGTCTGATAAGGTCCCTCAAAGAAGGATAAACTTAAAAAAAGAGTAAATTTGTAATCCTCACCTGAAAAAAATACACGTGGAACTGTGTTTTTGACAAGAGGGTCTGTAAACCTTGTTGTGTCTCCCCTGTAAGCTTGGGAAAATGAAAGGAGAGGCCTCAAGGTATCCAAACCCCCAAAGATCATAAAGACCACGGGCTATGAATGCACAGGAAATGATATGCTGGAACATTATGCAGAGACTGCATTTATCAAATAAAGGTAAAAAATTATCTGACTTCCAAAGCTGTCACCTTAATGCCACTACATCACTCCTTCTTTCCCCTCTATCTATTACCTATGTTTTTAATTCCTGTCTCCAGTTTTAAAATGTATTTTGATGGCAGCCATCGTGTACTACAGAAGAGCTCTACTCCAAAGGACTAAAGATTACCATCTTTTAACCTGGGACTGGCCAGGACTAGTACTGTGAGTGCATGATTTAGATGGGAGACATGTCCATTTTTCATCTGCTGCTCTTCCATGACCTAAGAGACTCATCTGTGCTCATTAACTGGGTTCAGCACATCTCTACTGCCTTCCTGTACTGGCAGGAGCAATGTGTGAAGACAGTGAGGGCAAAATTGCCATGTCTTGTTTATTTCTTGAACCTTTATGACTCATGATAAGGCACTCTTACGAAAGGAATTATGTGCATTATCTCACCATAAAAAAGTTCTGAGAGATATATATATATAATTTTACAATGGACTTGAGCAAAAACAAATGTTGAAACATGCTGGCCAATAAAAATGGAAACGCTGTTGTTTTTCTTTTTTAAGAATATAGTACAGTATTCTGATACAGTCCACAGGAGGCTAAACTCTTCTGGAAAATTCTAGCTGGACCAAAACAAAATGGGTAGAAACTTAAGCCATATATTCCCGCAGACACTGCAGTATTATACAAGGATCATCTTAATTAGTTATTTGAAAAACTAAGTGGCTTCCAGGTTTATGGCAGAAACAGCATTTCATTGAATTTTACTTTGCTTCTCTCACTTTTTCCTCCAATCAATTAATTGAAAGTAAAGCCTTGGGATTCACCTCTGAGGGGAGGCGCAGTGCATTTTTCCCAGAAACCTCTTCTGTAGTGCATGTTACTGGCAAACAAATAAGCAAAAACCATGAAGAGTTGCATTTGTGCTCAGAAATATGTGCTTGCTCTAGCTTCTGATTTGGTTTTAATTTGGAGACAGTAATCTCTTTCATGAAAGCTTCTAAGGGATGGTAAACTTTCTGTGTGCACACGTGTGTACTTGCCTTTTTTTTTTTTGGATAGCATAAATAGAATACATGTAGTCTGCAGCTTAGCATAAATAAGCTACGTTTGGACAAAGAGAATTCTGCATCTGCTCATTTGAAAAGCTCTTGTTATTTTCCAGCCCAAGTGAAGAGATCTTTAAACAAACAAACAAACAAACAAATAAATAAATAAATAAATCTTTAAAGTGTTCAATTTCTTGGAATGAAGGGCTTAAAATTGAACAGGTGCAGCCTCAGCAGTGCCCAGCACAGGGGGACAATCCCTGTGTCCTGCTGGCCACACCATTGCTGGAACAGCCCAGGTGCCATTGGCCTTCTTGGCCACCTGGGCACTGCTGGCTCATGTTCAGTCCCTGTCACCAGCACCCCCAGCTCCTTTTCCTGTGGGAGCTTTGCAGCCACTCTGCCCCAGCCTGTGGCCCTGCCTGGGGCTGTTGTGAGCCAAGGGCAGGACCCGGCCCTGGGCCTTGTTGAACCTCACACCATCGGCCTCAGCCCATGATCCAGCCTGTGCAGATGCCCCTGAGCAAATTTCCAGAACTAGACAGGATTTTCTGCGTTTCCTACGATGAGCTGAAGCTGGCCACACTGTTATCTGTCCAGAGCACAGCCCTGTCTGGCCCAAGGAATTAAATGCGAGTCACTGTCCAGTGTTCTGCTCTCTAAGGGATTTATTGTCATCTGGCACTGGACATTCTCCTCAAAGTCTCAGACCCTGGAGACATGTGATTAAACTAGACTCTCAGCTTTCCTATAGAACAGAATGTTTCCAGTTCTTGTGGGTGTTGAGAGGATGTTTGAGTATGAAATACCCAAGTGTGTAATTTTGACAAACGAAGTACACTTTTTGTAATAATTTAGATCTTTTGGGGCCCCAACACACCTTCTGTATGTCTGCATTGACAGTACTGTGAACTGCAAGACCATACATTCTCTGACCTGCTCTTACATCATACCTGAGAAGGGATGTAACTTTTGGTTTGAGAGAAAAATGAAACAGTTTATATTCTCAAATGTCTTCTTGTGCATTCCCTTTTTGGAAGTACTCAACTTACACCTTTTCCATGAAGTTCTTTCATGGCACAGGACATCCCCAGTGTGTTTATGCCTCCTGTTGTTAGCTCTAGCTACTACTACCTCTCTTCAGACATTTTCTGGTACAGACTGAAACATAATGGGGTTTGTACCATAAACAGCATGAAGTATCTGCTCTGTTTATGCTAGAAGGCTCCTGTTAACCTTTAATCCTCCTAAGTCTTTCTCAGAACAAGGTGAAACAATCTATTTTTACATTCTTCCCTGTCGCTTGAATGCTGGTAAATATCATAAAGAAATTTTGCACAATTTGAGAAGCAATTAGAACCACTTGGGTCAGGGACTGCACTGAGGGCACTGTCTCCACTTGTCTGTCCTTTTCTAACAGCCAAAAAAAGGTGATTCTGGGTGGGGTGAATGACTTCTGGGGTGGAGTGGGCACTCATTTCAGGGAGAGACGCAGGTTTCCCAGATGCCATATGGGGTGAAGTCCCTGCCCAGCCTGGGAGTTCTTCAAGAGGAGAAGGGATAGAAACCCTCCGAGTGCCCCTCCCCTGCCGACCCTGACCCCATTAGGGGCTGACAGCTGTGAAAGACATAGGAAGCAATTAAAGCACACTGTATTAGTCACAAAGGCTGATGGGCCCTGCTCTCCAAAAAGTGCAGGTCTGCAAAAGAGATAAAACTAGGGACCTTGAGTGCTGTAACGCGCGGCTCAGGGGCTTTGTGCAAGTCTATCCCCCTGGATCTACTTGGGGTTATTTATTTACTTTAAGTTCGTTTGAAAACTGGAAGCTTCAGGCTACTTACCCAGTTAACCTTAGCACCTGTTTGGCTGGAAATGCTCAGAGAGCGGTGTGAACAAGCTGTGGAAAGTGGTTTTTTTCCCCCCCTTTTTTTTAAGTGAAGGGAACAGACGAGATGTATTTCTGAAGCAAACATTATTCCAGCCTGCTCTCAGGTCTGTAGTGCTGGGGTTTGTTCCTGATAATGATTTAAGTGGAAGCTCCTGCTAGCATCCACCACTGCTATAGCAGAGACAATCATGATATCTAAATCAATAGATTGTAGTGAATGGCTGTTGTTTTAACTTTTGCCTGCTTCTGTTTTATTGCCTGATGGATTTTGGCTCTCAGTTTTCCTCTTCAGAGGCCTACAATCCGCACCAAATGTTTCACATTACTCAGTGTGAAAAACCTCCTATTCTTTCAGATTTTTTACAAGTTCATACATCCGTGGAAACCTGATATTTCATATTTCATTCTGCTTTGTGAATGTCATTGTGAGGGATGCTGGTTCACATGCAACAGGCCTCTTCTGTCTTTGATCAGCTTGACCGCAACTAATTGTAAATGGAGAACAAATGAAAGAAATATTTATAAATTTCATGGGAATTCAGGCAGGGCCTAAGCCTTTCCTAATGCCTCCATTCACAGTAAATGTTTATTGAATACTTTCAGTCTACTGTGTACTTCAATATTTATATAGTTACAAGTATAGTTAGGTTTTAGCTTGTTCTGAATAGATCCAGTAAAAGAACTCTCTCACGTCTTTCATT
This sequence comes from Hylia prasina, assembly GCA_013397195.1. Classification (NCBI taxonomy): domain Eukaryota; kingdom Metazoa; phylum Chordata; class Aves; order Passeriformes; family Sylviidae; genus Hylia; species Hylia prasina. Next base: position 570,300 of record VYXD01016014.1, read on the forward strand.
CTGTCTTCCTTCCTTCCTTTCTTGCTTTACTTTTCTTTTCCTCCCCAAAGCACTCCTTTCCTTTGTCTTTACCTTATAAAACAGGCTGCTGGCCAAAGAGAGGAACACCACAGTTGTTGGGTTCCAGAGCCTACAGCTGTAAGAAGGGTAAGGAAGGGGGGGGTAAAAATGACCGTAAAATTTAAAACAAATTTTGCGGCACAAAGCTGAGTTGGGAAAAAATCAAATGAAAATGTTAAAGATTTGTCCAAAATAAAGTCATAAATGACCTGAGCCAAGTGAAACAGCTGCTAAGTCATGCAGGCTAAATCTGAAAAGGCAACACAACAAGAAGTTAAATATTATGAAGCTAATAAGAAGCTGCCAGCATTCTTCTTTTTGCTTCTCAGTCTTTGTGCTCTTACAAATTTTCCTGGCTGTAGCACAGGGTGCTTTTGCAAAGGAATACATCACATTTAAAAAAAAAAAAAATTTAAAAAAAAAAAATCTTTTGGGTGCCCAATCCTGTACATACTTGGCTGTGTCAAGGCTATTGCAGAGCAGAAGCAGCTCCTTTGGCCAGGGGCTGGGAAATGCAGAGCTCGTGGAGCCTCACGTGTTATTTGTGACAGATCCACAGCGCTGGACCCACTGGCGTTTGCTGCTGGCTGGCAGGCACTGTGGTGGCAGGCACGCCCTGGGACAAGTGCTGGAGCGAAACGTGAGCTGTGCCCAGCAGGAATGAGAGCAGCCCTGCTCCTTTCAGCCTCACCTGAAGGCCCACTTCTCCCTCTTGTCCTTCAGCACCTTTTTGAACCGCTTCATTCGCATGGAAAACAGGGCAGGAACAGAAAGCCCTAGGAGGGACAGGGCGAGGAAGTGCAAGTGTGAGGCTTGACACCAGTGTGAGGCAAGCAGGAGGGCTGGCTTTTGTGTGGAGTGTAGGAAAGCAAAGGATGTAATTTGTCCCTTTTAAAGATGACTAGGAAAAAAGGAAAAACGGCTCAGACCAACTTCGAGGCTAGGAATTCATTATGATAATTTCACTTCTCTCCTGGAGCGCATTCCTTCTGTTCTCCCACAGTTTTTAATATTTTTTTGTGTTTATATTTCTCATCTTTAAGCTCACTGAGGCCAGGAAAATGCCTCTTTTTCCTTTAGAGAGTGCCTAACACTTGTGGGGAGATGGTGAAGAGCCTTGGAGCTTTGGAGCTTGTACAACACTAAAAACATGAATCTAAAATTATCAAAGAGGCCATGGACTTCTGAGAAAAAGTTCCTTTAATGTTCCTTTGCAGTACCCCCATATTTGAGAAGGAAAACAGGGTGAGAAGTTGGGAGGAGATGAAACCCAGACAGTGTGATACTGAATTTTCCTTGAATTTAGTCTTCTAACCCTTTTTTTCCTCTTTGTGAAGGCAGTAACATCTTAAAAGCAGCTTTATGCTGTGACATGCAACCCTGTGTGTTAGGTCTGCCTAATTCCTCAACTCCTAGTGATGAATACACACTTCTGTCAACCAAACACCACATGAATTGTAAAAGTAAAACACTTGATAATCGGTGTTAAATTAAATCACAGAGCAGAGATGGAAGATGATTATGGTCTGGGCTTTAAGTATTATTTACCTTGCCACAAAGAGCTTGTCTAGTCTTTCACAAACAGGGTATATAAGACACTTACTTAACACGTAACTCGAGCTACAAAAGTTGTATTACAGTTAAGTGTTCTTATGGCCACAGGCTTTTTATCACAATTAAGGGAGCAGGGAAGAAAAGTGCGGGAGGAAAATGGAAATAGCTCAGGGAGGGCCCTGCCCTCAGGTCAGTGAATGCATGAATGGCATTGCAATGCAGAGGCGTTGCAGAAGTGCCACCAACACAGAGCTGGCAGAGCCACCTCAGGCACCTGCTGGGACACTGGCTCCAAGCCACTCACCTGCCTGCTGCAAATCCACCTCTGTCCTGCCCTGCCCTTCCCTGCCCTGCTCTGCTCTCTCAGAGGTCCAGGATGGACATAACAGCTGATGGGAAATGATACACAAACCTACACGAGGAGAAAGAAAAGAATGTCTTTTATTAGGCAGCCACTTCTGTCTTCTTCACATTGTTATCACAACTTTTTCTAAACCACTCCCTTAAGTGTCTCAGAGAAACAGACGTGCATAAGTAACTGTGCTGTAAATTTCACCTGACAGCACAATCCCTGGCCAGCCCACTAGTTGTCACAGCTAGGAAAAAAATTCCCAGTACTGCTGGTAGGGAAGAGGAATAGACTCAGAGGAAACTGAGCTAAAGTCTTGAAAATTATCCACATAGCTCCTACTAGTCTAAAAAACCTCCCCATTTGTCTTATCTTTAAAAAAGACTAGAAGTATGTGCACACATAATCTGCTCACGTCTTGTCAGAAACAAGGTGGAGTCCACTTACAGGGACACAATTGCTTAAGCCATCATCATGTGATTGTTTGAGATTGTTACTCCCCATCCTTCAAACCTGCACAATTTTTCCTGAACATCATTATTCCCATTCCAAAGTCCTTGGACTTAAAAAACGCTAGGATAGCTGGTGCAGGGGGAAAAAAAAAAAACAAATAATTTCTAACATTTCTGCACAGCAAATCCCAGAAAACTTGAAAGTTGTCTCTCAGGCAATCACACACCAGGCAGCACCTGGAAAGGATTGGTCCTCAGGTGGACAAGTTTTTTTAGTGAAGAATTTTTGTTTTGAATTGATCCATACTAATGGAAGTTTGTACTTCTGGGACACTTGGGAGACAACTCACTTCTTTCTTCTCATGTGTATTTTAAATATATTTACATTCATCTAACATGTTGCGAAACCAGATGGTGGTATTGTAGTGCAACTGCTGTAACTTCTCAAGGGTATGTGATGACTTGATTAGGAATAAAAAATGTTCAGGAGTTGTTATTTAACAGTGGATAAAACAGTCATCTTCCCCTTGTAGCCCAGAGGTTACATTCTGCATATTCTTCACCTTTCTCCAGATTTAATGCTGATTTTTCCAACAAAACTTTAGCACTCTTTTGGTGCAGTGAAAATATTTCTTCCTACTCAACAGTGCAGGGTGAACCCTGCCTCGTTCAGCAGCACGTTATCTGTAAGTGATGGAAATAGCTGTATTTAGCCCAAATCTAGCAACTGACAACTGACAGACTGGCATGAACAAGATCTGCACCAGGATTTCCTGCCAGACAGGCAGATTACTGTCCTCTCTCAGCCTGCTTGACCACAGGTTTCTGTAACAAACACAATAGCTGGCACGCACTGGATATTGAGCAAGTGCCGTCCTGTGTTGATATTCTCATTCAATTTCCACATGTTGGCAGAAACAGATGGAACTGGATTTTCTTGCAATTACTGTGAGTCTAGGATAACAACTCCTAAATCTGCCTTGGAGTGAAAAGATACGATGCAAATACGCAAACACAGGGTAACAGCCTGGAGACTAAAATACAGAAATACATCTTAGCATAAAGAAAAACTAAAGCTGATTTCAGGATTTCTTGATTAGGCTGCACCTTATGAAGGAATCTCACGAAACTTAAAAATTTGTACAGAATATGAAATTAGTTATGGGTAGTGTTGCAGTGCCCTAGTGTTTCACTAAGACCTTTAAATGAAAACTATTAGTTAAGCAAAGTCTGCGGGGCTTAAAGTTTAAAAGAAGTTATTTTGTTTTCCAAGAAAACTCTTTCATGAAAATTGCAACATCTGCTCACATCTCTTTTGTTCTAACCCCAATATATCCTTTTGAGATCACAACACTGAAAACATCCACAGAGTAGAAAATATGGTTTGAGGTGTTTTTTTTTTTCAAATTCTCATCTCTCTGGCTCAGACTTTCAAAAGAGAGTTATGCAGACTTAAGCCCAAAAGCCTTATTTATTGGAATGGGAATTTAAACAGAAAATAAAGGATTTTGTATCCAATTGATCAGCCAAAATGTTACTAAACTAAAGCTTAAGGGACTAGAAAACCCAGCAAGGGAACCTGGTACGATTATCAGTTTTAGCTACAAAAGGGTTCGCATAGAAACTGGAAAATTGTATTATCTTCAGACTACATGAAAACAGATAGGGAACACATGTTGAGCCTGATCCAGCAAATGCTTTTGTACCTGCTTAGGAGCCCACAAACAGACCAGCTGAAAGCGCTGAGGACACGAAGAGATGTTCTCTCTGGTCTAACAGCAGCAGTGTAAGAAGCTGCTGCTTTTCCTCTTGCTGCTGCTGGTTTCTCACCCAGCACAGGGAGCTGACAGCACCGTGCACTTGTGCAGGCAGGCAGCATCCCTGCTCCTGGACAGAGGCAGCACTGAGTCAGCCAGTTTCACCCCAGTCACCTCCAGTGCTCCCAGAACAGTTGCTTGAGCACTGATCTTAAGGAATAGGGAAGGACTTGGGAAAGACTAAACACAGCCCGGATTCATACCGGCTCCAGCTCCTCAGAGGAAAAAAAATTATTTTCATAAAATTTATTTTCATGTTTTCAGAATAATTATTATTTCCTAAAATAAGCAGCAGTCTGAAAGATTTATTAACTATCCTTTTTTTTAAAAAAAAATACACTAAATATTTTTTTAAAAAGTAAATAAACCCCAATATGTTCAAGACTTTTTACTCCTGTTTTTTGTTTTTTCCCAGTTGCCACCATCATTTCTGAAAATGGATTCTTTGTTTAAATAAGTATGATTCAGATGTAAAGTATGATAGCTTACCCTTTACATATATTTATGTAAAATTGTATACTGAGTTTTTGCCATTCTTTATGATTCAAAGAAGTGAAACTCAAATATATTCCCTGTGGACAAATGTAACGAATTATATATCTGGTAAATAAATGTTATAGTGATTTGTGAAACAGAAAAGAGGGAGAAAGATAGAACTGAGGCTTTAGAACAATCATTTGCAGCAACATTTCAGTGGTGACAAACCAAAGCCACAAAATTCAGAACAAAAATTAAGACAGAAAATTATTAGGTGGGGTTTTGTTTCAGTCTGCTTTAGCAGTGGTTGCCAGGAGAGTGATTTGGATGGCTATATATGTGGTCATAAACTTCTGCTATGTTTTAGGCTATTATTACCCAGGTTCTTGGCTTTTAGCATTTCACTAAGCATGGTAACTGTACATTTCTTTACTCTAATTTCTGGCACAATATGATAAAAAACTTATGTTTGAATTGGATTTTTTTTTTTTTTCTGCGAAGAAAAAGAGTCCGTCTTTCTTAAAGAAGCAGTAAAAAACTGGGAAACACCAGATTTTACCAGCTGTCTGTACTTGACAGATATGTGCTGGTTCTGTTCTTCCCAGGACTCCAGGTGGGCTGGATTATGTTTGCTGCCAGGTAACTGTATATTTACCCTGCCAGTCTCTCTTTAATCACAACCTTGGATTTATCTTTT
>VYXD01016014.1:576061-590775 GCA_013397195.1 Hylia prasina
GGCAAATTTGGCGAAGTCCAAGTTCCTTCTGTCCAACCTGGTCTAGTGTTAAAATTCATAATTAAAACTTCAAAATTTTATTGTACCCCCTTTTAAAGTTTTGCTGTGCTTCAGTTTTCTGAGAACATAATGTGTCCATACTGTCTGCCTCATGTGAAGCAGTTCCCCCTCTTTTTGAAGCTCTGCTGTCCAAAAGTCTTCATATTAATTGTGAGCACCACATGCACTATTGTATTTTTAAATGAAGATCAGGGAAGCAAGAAATCTTGCTTAATGAGAAGAATAAACATTATTACTGCCTCAATCTTAGCAGAAGATTGATGCCTGGTATTAAATTCTCACCTTAAGGTGAGGAGAGGCACCTTTTGCCTTGACCCACAACTGCAGAAAGGAACTAGGTTCTAAACATACCTGAAAGTGAGATTAGAACACAAGGAAGGTTAAATGTTGGGATCCAGAGTGATAATTGGAATTCTCACTGAGCCAAGTGTTTTTAGCTCCACGAGGCTCCAACACAGAAATGTCCATCACCTCACAGAAATGGCTTGAAATAACTTGCAAGATGGCATGATCAAACGTGTCTTGAAAAAGCAAAAAGGTTTTAATTAAAAAAGAAAATAACACAAAAACAAAAGAACAAAGCCATGCACAGTGTAGGGACAGGTCCCACACACGCGCTGCAACACCCCAAAAATGTGCAGAGATGCTTCGTGCTCTCCCTTAAATATTGAATGTTTTAGGTGGGTTTTTTGGCAAACAGACAAGGAGAAAATAGCTAGACTTCTGAGGAACAGCTAAAGAGACCAATCAATATTTTTGTCTTGGCCAATTACTACCAGGAGAGCAAAGAAGTTTCTGTTGTTCTTCCCTTAAAAGCTCCTGGGGTGAAACCGAGACCCTGTTCCTTATATAGAAAACATCTACTTGGTACAGTGCAACAATAATCCAAGCCTATTTGTACACAAAAGAGGAAAAAGGAGAGAAAAATAGAGGAGTAGCTAAATGCCATGAATAATTATGAGGAGCACAGGAGAGGGGATAACACCACTGCCTTATGGAGTGCAATGAGTAAGATCTGTGTGGGTGGAACAGGTGTTTTCCCGATGAATTGTGGGTTTGTTACCTTTTTTTCTGTCAGAGCTGGGATTAAATGCTCAAGAGATGCATTTTTTGTGTTCGGACTCAAATGTTTATTAATTCTTATTCATAGTACAGTCTCACAAGCTGTGAGTTCTAGTTAACAAAGTTAAAAATGGCTCTGTCTCTATCTATTTAAAAGGTATTTTAAGCACAAACTGTCCAATTATGAAATGACACCTGAATTATTTTTACTTTTAACCCGATAACCAAACACCCGTGGTCCACAATGCAGAATTTTCTACCCAATTACAAGATACCACCCAAACCCATGAAGAAGAAGGTGAAGAAGAAGGACTTTGCCTTAAATCCTCCATCTTGCTTTATATATGTTACTGTAGTCTGAAACCTTAAACTCTAAACTTTTCACCATGTGGTATTACACACTTCTATTCAAACCCACAATCCCAGTGCTATCACTCAATTTTGGAAGACTGTTCCATGGCCTCAGGTGAAATGCAGTGCTTTCCTTGGGGATCAGGGCCTTTTAGCACAGAAAGCCTGGAATTCTCAGTGCCCAGGGTTCCAACAGCGAAGTCCCTCCCAGAGCTGCCAGGGAGGGAGCAGAGCCAGGGCAGCAGGACCAGCAGGGTGGGACACAGACAGCCTGGCAGGAGCAGCCAGGACAGCAAAGCCTCCCAGGCTTTATAAATCGTGCATCCCCTCTGTCAGCTCCTGCTTTCACAGTGGCAATGTCACACCCCTCTCCTGGCAGCAGCATCTCGGGGCAGAGATTCAGCTTTGCTCACTTAAAGCTCATTGTCCCCGGTACCTGTGGGAGGTTCGCCTGATGTATCACAACTTTGATTGCCTTCTCAGCTAATGTATCACAAACTTGCTGCTTGCTGGCTGGATGTGTCAGATACAACATTCTTTTAATGACCTTCGGAGCTATTTGTTTTGTAAAATAAAGCTGTTTCTAAAGTTTTTGGTAGAGGCCGTTTAAAATTTAACCTTTCAGAGCTTAATCTTCCGAGAGGAAATGGAGAAGCGTTCCTTCCTTTTTACCCAATCACTACAGTAGTCACCATCAAGAAGAGGAGAATTCTACCAGATTAGTACATGCAGATGGCTGTATTAGAACAAGCACCACCCAAAGATCACCGAGGGGGTTAGTTATTTGTGACTCCTCCCTGAGAGGCACAGAAGAAGCCATTTGCCATCCAGACAACCTCTTTAAAAAGAGGTTTTATGCCTCCTGGTGCCTCCTGTTTGGGATGTCACAAGGAGGCTTCCAAGACTTGTGAAAGCCGAGGACTATCATCTGCTCCTGCTCTTTCATGTAGGATTGAATGATGCTGTGAAAAAGATATCATGAAATACCAAAAGAATTTGTGTCCCTTGGAAAGATGTTGAGAGAATCTGGAGCACATTTAATGTTCCCTTCTGTCCTCCTGGGAGGGACTGGGACTGAGGCAGGGTGACAAGAGTGGCCAGGGAGGAGGACTGGCTGAGACTGGCACCATCAGGGCTTCAGCTTCCATGGCTTTTATGGGATTTACCTTTGGGAGGCTGGGCATCCTGACAGCAGATGGGGCGCAGCTGACAAGGTGGCAGGGCTTATCAGAAGGACTTTGAACAGGATTCAGCAGGGAGAGGAGATGCTCTGCGGGGTGTCAGTAAGGAACCTTCAGTAACAGGACTTTAGGGGACAGCAGAGAAATACCTGTAAACTACCCCAAAAGAATTAGAGAGGGCTCTTCCCACAAGATGAGGAGGTGGACAGCCCGGCTGAAGTGCCTCTAGACCAACCCATGCAGCACAGGTAACAAGCCAGATGAGCTGGAAAACATGGTGCAATTAGAACACTATGCCCTAATTGCTGTCACAGAAAGATGGGACATGAGTTACATGACTGGAGCACTGCAGCTGAGGGCTACAAGCCTTTCAGAAGAGACAGGCTGGGAAAGAGGGGTGGGGGTGTTGTGATCCATGTTAAGGAAGGGTCAGATTCTGAAGAGCTGCCGGTAGGATCACAGGGTGAAGCTGGACAGCCACAGGTCGATGGAATCTGATGAGATGCACTCCTGGCTCCTGAGGCTGATCTTGCCAAGCCACTCTCCATTGTATCTGAAAAGTCATGGCAGACAGTTTAATTCACTGGTGAGTAGAAAAAGAGAAACATCACTTCCAGTTTTAAGAGGAGGGGGAAAGAAAGATCTGGGGACCTGTGGACCAGTGAGCCTCAGCTGTGTGCTTGGGAAGATCATGGAATAGATCCCTCCCAGAGATGTGCTGAGGCACATAAAAACACACTGCACCTCAGGCAGTAGTGAGTGCTCACAGCCCAGAAATAAAACTTCCCAAATGCATCAAAAGAGGGGTGGCCAGCAGGTGAAAGGAGGTTGTTCTGCCCCTCACTTCTGTCTCTGTGAGACCCCACCTGGAGTGGTGCATCCAGCCCTGGGGTCCCCAGCACAAGGAAGCACAAGGAAGACAGGAACATATTGGAGCAGTCCAAAGGAGGTGACAGAGACAATAAAAGAGCTCCAGAACTTCTCCTGTGAAGACAGTCTGAGAGACTCTGACATTGTTCAGCTCAGAGAACAGGAAGTTTTGAGGGGATGTTATTGCAGCCTTTCAGTTCCTAAGGAGGGCTTGTAAAAAGGAGGGACAGGGACTTTTTGTATGGGCATGGGGCAGTGGTTTTAAACAGAAAGATTTTAGATGTTTAGATTAGATGTGAGGAAGAAATTATTTACTCAGAGCATGGTGGAGCACTGGAACAGGTTGCCCAGAGAGGTTGTTGATGTTGCATCCCTGAAAAGGCCAGGTTGGATGGGGCCCTAAGGAACCTGATCTAGTGGGTGGCCCATGGCAGTGGGGCTGGAACTAAATGATCTTCAGGGTCCTTTTGCACCATAACTATTCCATTATTCTCTGAATCTGAGAGTCTAAAAAATCTGTCTCTCTAGGAATTACATGTATTCCTACTAAGAGACTTGAACATTAGTGTGAAAAAAAGGGACCAGGATTTTATGAATCCATGGCTAGTGCTAAGATCCTTAATTTGATACTATTTCTAAGTAATTTTGCTTTCAGAAATGCTGCAAACCTGAATGGTTTAGTTTTAACTGCTTAAGTTTAAAGCTAACATTTAAAACCCTTACATTTAATGGAGAGCTTTTGACTTTTCCAGTAATTATTACTTTTATTCTTAGGTTGAAGTTCAAGAAAAGATAATAATCTGATTGTAAATAATTGAAGATGGACTCATCAGCCTTCTGTACAGTTTTATATTATCACATAAGAAAACAAGGAAGGATAAAAATAATAAAACATAAGAACTCAAAACAACTTCAAGGGAATGGAGACTATCAGTTTGCATTTAAAATTCTTGTTAATGTTTCAGTTCTACAATGGGCAAGGAAAGCTGTATTTGAATGCACATGATCTATCTGAAAAGTCTCTACTTCTAATGTCACTTTGTATTTATCCCCATTTTCAGTGACTATTTATCCTCCAAATTCAGTGAGTCCATGCTTAAAGACACACCTCTGTATTCGTGAGCCTGGGTATAACCTGCTCTTGTGGATGAAGGCAGAGCAGTGGATAGAAACAGGTTTCTAAAACTGGAGATGAGATCTAGAGATGCTGCCAAATGCTCTTTCTCAGTATTTTAGAAACCATGCAGACAAGGTTGCTTTTGGAGGCAGTGATAGCTTAAAGCTCTGGGCTGGTTTCTGTAAGCATGTGAATCTGTCTAAAAGCCATCAAAGTTTTACCAACCTCATAGAAATCATACTTTGGTAATCCTTCTGATGAGACACAATGGATAATTTCACTTGGTGACTAAGTGAAAGACAGTAAAGTTGGGGAAAAGTGTGTATTATTGCAACAGTCTGTTGCAAAATCTGCTAGGACAGTATTGTCTTACAGCACAATTTATGCAATTAAGCATAAATACATTCCTAAGGTATAAAAATGCTTATTTTTTTTAAAAAAATTACAGTAAATTTTGTGCTTTACATCAAGGAATAAGCCACTGCTTGGCCTTCATTTTTCCTTGCTTCTTTTCAGGAGTTGTTAGAATGAGAGAAGGGACAGAGATGACTTTCCAGTCTCCCAAATTCTCTCTCCCTCTTGACTTTTGGACTCTGAATACCTGACATCCTGGCTGCATGAGCTCTCCAATTAGATGGCCTCCTAGAGCACCAACCTAACCCACCCTGGCACATCTTGCCCCGCAACAATAGCCACAGCAATGCCCCTTCTAGACCTCACACTGCTGGCCTGAGACCACTTCAGAAGGCTTCCTCCTTACCACTGCCACCCTCATTTATCCCCTCTGTTGTTGCTTTTGCTGCTTGGTCCCACAGGATCCCTTAGGGCTGCTGCTGAACAAAACACCCGAGTGTTTATGAGCCAGCAGGCCAAGTTCACCAGCAGCAAGCACAGAATGTGGAAGCACCAGGCATGTATTGAATTTTAACCCCCTTATGACAAGTTTATAGGCGTTTTAATTACTGATGCACAGGGTGGTGCCAGTATTTGCTGCATCCACAAACAATTGCAGTACAGAGCTGCTTGGACCTGTGGCTTTAAGCTTGGTCACCAGGCTCTCAGCTTTCCCCACCCCTTGTATGACAATTTGGCCAGACCTGTGGAAAGCCCATGGCAGCTCAGATTTTCCCCTGGACAAGAGAAGGAAAAAAAATTGGTACCACTTGTGGATGCCCCATGCCTGGGAGTGTTCAAGGCCAGGCTGGATGTAGCTCTGAGCAAGCTGGTCCTGTGAAAGGTGTGCCTGTCCACAGCATGGTGGCTGTAACTAGATGGTCTTTAAGGCACCTTGCAGCCCAGGCTATTCTATGATTCTATGATTCTGTGACTCTGTGACTCTGTGATTCTGTGATTCTATGAAAACCCTGATGACCAGTGCTCTTGCTAATGCAGCTCCATCTCCATCTACATTAGCAATCCTCTTGCTCAGACATTCTGAGTTGTACATATATGTATTAACACTACAGATAAAGAGGTTTGTGGCATGTATTCCTTTTACAGAACTTTGACTATGATTTAAAAATATATTACCTGTACTTAGAAAGTGAACTCAAACTGCAAAGTGGCAATTAGTTATCTTAGGTTACTCTCCCAGCAGGCAATATTTATTCATATTTTCAAACAGAAGTTTGTGGGTGTAGGTAGGCCAGAGACAAAGCCCAGATACTGCTTTTGTTCAGAAGTGTTTATACTGGAAGTATTAAAAAGTTCCTTTTGAAAGCAGCTCCCTCCCTCCCTCCCTCCCTGGTGAAACTTTAAGGCATTTCTTCATGTCCTGTCACCAGACTCTGGGACAAAGAGATCAACAGCTCCATCTCTTCTCTCCTTCATGAGGATGTTGTAGACAACAATGAAGTCTCCCCTCAGTCTCCTCTTTTCTAAGCTAAACCAAGCATCCCCAGTCACTTCCTGCAAGTTATGCTCACTAGTCATTCCACCCCCTTGCTGCTCTTTGGAAACATTCCAGTATTTTTATACCTTTTTTTTAATTGTGGAGCTGAAACTCACAGGGACCTTGAGGTGAGGCCACACAAGGCTGGGACAAACACTTTCAAACATTTAGCTATGCTGAGGTTAGTGCACTGAGGGATACAGCTGTCACTTTTGGCTGCCTGGGCACATTATTGACCCTCACTGAACTTACCATCCCCTAAAACACCCAGATTCCTTTTTACAGGGGACTGTCCATTGTGTTGTCCCCCAGCCTATATATGCACGGCGATTCCAGCATTCCCAGTGCATCATCTGGCATTTATAATTTTTAAAGACGATTCTTCTGTCTGAACTGGTGCAGATAAAGCTTTCCAGTTGCTGAAGCAAAGATCCCATGGGAGAGTGGTGTGGCCACATTCAAATAATCGATTTTTTTAGGCCAAATAACCCATCAGTGCTTCACATGAATCAGTTGTGATCAGCTTTTGACACAGAACCTGAGTGAGGCTTGACACCTTGCTCTTGAACCTGTTGTTAGGAGTTTACCCACTCCATTCTGCTCTCCCTGTTTCCTCCAGAATGCCCTAATTTCAGAATAATTACTCTGCTCAGAAAGAGGGGAGATTATTCCAGACTAATATAAAAGGAATGCACAATGGGGGAATATTCCAAAAGAACACAATTAGGCTGGGTTCTGTCAGAGTGAAGTAAACATTCTACAGTAGGCTTGGCTGGATTCTTTCACAGGAAAGCTCACAGAAATGTGTTTCTCCCTTGAAAGATCTTTCCCAACATAATATTTAATGATGGCATGCTTTTGCATGCAAGTATAGTCCTGTTACTGAATGGGCTGAATGTTTTTGGTGGACTTGTTTTGTATTACAATGATGAAGCATAAAAGAAATAAATCTGTATTCTACGTGCTCATACCTTCCTTCCATTTCTGCCCCTGACATTCACTACAGTCTTACAAATTCCGGATTAAGCTTTCATCAAGTATTGCCAATGATCTGAACCATGAGATGTCATAGATTATGGTTTCAGAAAACAGAATCAAGTAATATGTTCTGGGGCCTCCTGGTGCTCCTAGCTAGGCTATTCTTTATCCTGCTGCATTGATAAATGCCAGATAAATAAATCCCCTTCTCTCACACAGGAATAATAATGGAATCATTTATAATAGCCTCGTATGTTAGCAACAGACAGGAACAAGGAAGATGGTTTTCTGCAGAATGACTTGACCTGAAAGCATTATCCTTCAGTCAAACAGGTTAACCAGAAGATCCTGAGCATTTACTTAAGCTGGCAGAGAAAAAGGTGTGCTTAATCCATGTTGCACTTTTCACATTGATTCAACTGACTAGACATGCCTCCTAAATGGTCCCTAGCACCGTAGCCCATGACATACCACACTTAACAAGGCTCTAACAGCATTTCCACTGTAACAGAACTAAAACACATGGCTTGTAACATAACTTTGAAACTTACAGCACTTGTGAGTTTGGACATGGTGCAAGGGTAAGCAACATGTGGTAACCACTCATCATGACCAAATGAGCAGAAAAGCCCCATCTTGACATGGCTTATTATGTCTCAAAGCTGTAAATGTAATTGTTGGGTGAAAATAAATTCATTGTTAATACTAGGTACGTTTTTAAATGAACGTTTCTACCCTGTGGTTTTTGCAGGTTTTCTCTTGGGGTTGCTCACTCAAGGTCAGATAATTTGGCAATGTGTTAACATCCAGCAATAATTCTATAGATGGTAACACAATAACAAAAGGTGGGATCGAAAATGCCTAACTAACCATCAGGTATTCAAGTGGATTCAGGTTTGTAACCATGTTACAGAACAATTTGATCAGTGACAAACGTAGCACGTTTTGGTTTGGACAGGTTTATTGATTCAGAAATCTGTTGTCCTAATTTTAGTTATTTCTTGCTTACTGTTTCCTTTAGTTTATAATATTCTCAGTATTATAGTGTGTGTGATGTTTTGCTCTCAGAAAGGGTAAGTGAGCTGGGGCCTGATCTTTCTCATGCTGACTTCACTGGAAAGAAGAAAATGACAAAACCTTTCCTAACCCTAAGAACATCAGGAGTGTAAGAGCTCAAGTACCTGCTTCCCACTGCCTGTAAAAATTGTGTGGTGGAAATGAACATTGCTGTCCAAAAGGGTAACATGTAGAAGTACTTAGCACTCATAAAATCACCCACTTTCATACACACTTTAATAAGTGGCTGTGATTTACATATGAAATATATCTGTAATAAATTTCCACATAGGCTTTTTTTTTTTCCCTCCAGAAGCATGCAAAACTTTTTAGTTCCACACTGTGAGCTCCTATTCTGATCCTCCACCTGGCTGTGGTCCTTTTTATGTGGGAACATTAAGCTAATTTCACTTGGAATGTACAATGGTTTCTCAAGATGATGCACCTGATACTAAAAAGCAGTTCACAAGACTTCTTAGGAAGACAGATTGTTCCCCAGAGGCTCCTTCTGCTTTGTATTACAGCTCATAGTCTTGCTTTTAGCCCCAGCTCATCTTTGACAGCCTTCTGCTTCACATTTGGCATCCTTGTGACATCTACAAAATGACTTGGGGGTCAAGAAGTCAACTGGCTTCCTCATATGCTTCTGCCATTACCAGCGACTGCGATCAGGCCGGGAGGGAGATGAGGGCTGTGGCTCTGCCTGTGTGTGTGAGAGAGAAGGAGAGTCAGATGTGATGAAGGCACAGGGAAAGATTGGTTTAAAATCCTCTTTCTTCCCAGGTTTGTGGTGATTTCCACATCCCTGCTTTGCTCGAGAAGAGTTGAAGCGTGCTGCAGGTTTCTTGTTAGGCTGTACAATGCTTGTAACTCGATGATTTTTTGCCACACTTGAAACATTTCTTTCTTGGCACCAGTAGCTTGAAGGCTTGTTCGGATACATAATATTACTGTGAATCAGTGCGAGGCCAGTTCCTGGGGCGCAGCTACAGAAGTGCATTAAGGTATTTTATTTGCTAGCCACCAAGAACATTTACGTACAGGAGCTGGAAATTGGATGTCTGAAATGTGAGCCTGGAGAAATCTTGGCATGAAACATTTCACTTAATGAAAAGGATTTAAAGAAATATGAAGGTATTATGTTTGCTATTAAAATATAGGTAAAATGCTGCTTTGCAGTGTCCTGCATGTAAGCTGTAACTCCAACAGAATCCTGAATGTTTAGGAGCCAAACTGAATCTAAATCTCCAGTTTATGCTGTGGTGAGTATGTCAGATTAAAGTAAATCCACATTATCCTGCTTGTTGTAGCTGGGATGTTTTGGGTTATGAATGCAGCCATACAAACAGGGTTTGAAAGAGATTTAAAACAAGCTGATGGATAGAACACTCAAAAAGCCATTTTGTCAGATACAATCTGATTAGAAATTCGTACACTTCTGACATGCAGAAAACAGCATCTACTGTCTGGCATGACAGAGATAACAAGTGCTGAGGTTCTTTCAGACACAGCAAATCAAATGTCATATAAATTTAATAGCAATTTAAGTTAGTGTAGGCTCCTGAAAAATTCATGTTATAAATGTATGCCCTAACATTTCAAGTTATTTTTATCTCTGTTAGTAGAAGTCCTGTTGCTTAGCCTGTGCCCTCAATGGGTGATTGCTGTGAGTATAAGGAAACACAAGCATTCTACCATAATTTAGTATGCATTAATATTCTGTTGCAGACCTTAAAATTAAAGCAAAATATTTTCTTATCTCATGCGACAGAAATGAATGCTGTGAACAAATGTGTTTATTGAGAAATTGTTTAGGGTATTTCTTATTTTTTCCCTTCAGGCAGACATGAATTAAATCCTATGCACATTAGACATTCAACAAAGCTTGTACTACCCTTCAGTGTCTCTGTTGCACCAGTGTCAGGTCTTTAAACAAAACAGGTAAACCATACTACATATAGTAAAGATCAATATAAAGACAGGATTTCTGCATCTAAGACCTTTCAAACTTCCACAAACTCTGTGACTGAGTGGTTGAGAGGTTTTTCCATAGCTCTGAACATTTGCAAAATATTTGCACAAGCTCTTATACTGGACTCAAATTCAATCCAAACATGCAAATAAAAAATACGGCAGTCATGTAAAGAAGGAGAAGGTGATTGGCAACTCAGCATAGACTTACCAAGAGGAGAATCATGATTAATTAATCAGGTTTTGTTCTAGGATAAATGGACTGGATTTGTGAATGAAAAAAGAGCAATGGATGTAATTTTCCTTGCTTATTTTGTTAAGGTTTACAGTAATGCCTTTCACAATGCTCTTATGCCCAAGCTGGGACACTGCACCCTGAGTGGGGGGACAGGTGAAAACTGGTTGGATTTAAGGGTTGTGCTCAAGGGGTTGTGCTCTATCCAGAGGTGGGTAATAAGTAGGATACTGCAGGGTGTCTCCTGGGATGAGTCATTGCTGTCCAACATTGCTGCCAGTGGTGATGCTGAGGAGGGGATAAGGCACACGTGCTGTGTTTGCAGTGGATAGCATACTCCATGTGAGGAAAGCTGGGAGCAAGGGCCTCATGGAACCTCGTGAAATCCAGCATGAGTAGAGACTGAGCTGTGCTCCAGGAGGACAGAGATCCTCAGGGATGCAGCCTGGGGCTGGCAGGGTCAGGGAGCACCTCTGGGGTGTGGTGTTGGGTTCTGGCAGGCAGTGAGCTGGGCTGGGTCAGCCGCATCCCTGAGCAAGAGTGGGGGCCAGCAGCACTTAGTGTGGTGAGCAGGACACGTCCCCAAGAGCCAGGGAAGAACTGGGGCTGTCCCTTTTGCCTAGCATTTGATTTTGGGCCTCCATCAGAGGGAGGATGTTCAGCTGGGAAGAGGGGTGGTTTCAGTGTATGCAAGAGCATAACTAGGATACTAGGACTGATGAAAAGGAAAAAAGAAGATGCAGTTGAGCTGTTCACAGTGGTGTGTGGTGGGAGGGTGAGAGGCAGCAGCACAGGCTGAAGCACCAGAATCTCAGCCTGGAGATAGGGAGAAGCCTTTGCCCACAAGGAGAGACCAGCAGTGGAGCTGGAGTCCAGGGAGTTCCAGCTCTCTCAAGTCCTGAGGTTTCAAACACCGGCTTATGAAGGTCTGAACAGCCCAATCTGAGCCCAGAGCTGACTCTGCTCTGGACAGCTGTTAGATCTACCAGCATGTTGAAAAACATCACTTTGAAAAGCTGCCTTTCCCATAAGTTCAATAGATCATCCTTAGGCAGGAAGAGAGTGAGGAGGAGTCAGCCTCCTACACTGGAGCAAGGAGTGGTTACTGCTTCTCTGGAGGCACCAAGATATCAAAGCCCTGATGGTTTCCCAAGAGGTCACTTGACATTTCCTGCATTATGTCCTGTAGTTCAAACTGAAGGTTACTTTCAGCAGGTGTTTGAGCAAACAAGTCCCAGTGTTTCATCTCGTGAAATGACCTGTCATCAAGAGGAAGTTGAAGACCTGGTGTGACATTTCTCCCACCACACAGACTCATGGTACAATTCTTCATGCAGCCAACAAAGGCACAAGAACTGAAGAAAAAGGGTCAGGGATAGAGATCTGGTACCTTCCTCTGCTTGCCATAGCAATGGTGAACTATAATCCAGATTTGGGATGCCAGCAAAGACAAATGGTCTTCAATGCTGCTCTGAGGATGTTTGGTATTGGAAAATAGGAAGACAATGAATAGTCTGAGTGGTGAATTATTCTTCCTAGCAGAGTAATAATCTGCTTATTAATGTTTATGCCACAGTATAAATTCTCTTGTTAGCTGGCTTCATGACATTACTTACAATCAGGGAAAAATATTCAAATTAAACTTGAGGCCACCATGAAAGTAAAACATGACATGGGCCAAGAGCACTTACTTGCCCAGGACTGTTACCAATGAACTAGCAAAGGATGGAGACACTGAAGCAGGCATTTCCAGGGACCCACCATCCACTTAGAATATAAAACTTACAAGGGGAATTCATATTTCCAGGTATGGATAAAAGCTAGGAGTGCTTAAGTCCAGGGTCTAAGTTTTATCCAAAATTAGTGCAAAGCTGGTAGAGCAAGGTTTTGCTACTTTCCAGTGTTAAAAATACAATAAAAATATTATTCTAGAATGTAAAGAAAAACAAATATAAGTAAAAAAATCATATCTATGAAAAATAATTGTGGAAAGAATGAATTATAAACACATATTTCACAGAAAAATGCAAGAGAGGGTCTCAGTTGTGGTCTGACTTTGTGGTTTACAGGCTTTTTTTTNGTTTTAATTGGAACATATGCTGTTTAAAGTCAAGTGGGGTTCTCACTGTAATAAGCAGCAATGCTTCCAGTATGATAGATCAGATCAAGGAAAAGTAGGAAAGTCACTCCATTCAGCCCTAGCAGAAGTCTCCTTATCCTCAGAAAAAGAATCAGACCAAAGCACATTCTGTATAGAGGCCAAAATAAGACTACTTTTTTTTTTGTTTTAAATGACAATGCGATGACATTCATAGAAATTTGAGTATCATTGACAACTGCTAAAATGCAATGTGTCTGTTGTTTTATTAGGCAGGAAGATTCAGTGATTTTTAGATTAAACACTTAACAAGAAGTTGAATAGGATAAGACAGATTTCAAAAACAGACCATCCATTCTTGTTGGTGGAGTCATTTGCACAATGACTGGCAGGAATTCTCTCTTTCTTAATGAATTTTTTCTTTCTCACCTGCTGACTGATCTGACCATCATATTTAGAAAAATTCAGAAGCAAAGCAGTAGGCCACAGCACTTGTGTAGAATCACAATTTGTGTGTGAGTTGGGGAGGGAAAATAAAAAATTAGCTGAATGTTGGAGCTCCATGTAAAGTGGAAGAAATTGGTATTAGCCTGTAAGAAAAAGTGCTCATTGCAGAAGTTGGATTTGTGCTGTTATGACTGAAATAACTCTGGGAAATGCTTCACATAAAGTCCATGCAGTTTGAGAAACCTAACTTTACATAAACTTTTTATACAGCCAACCAAATGAGTTTTTAGTGGGTAAATTCTCTGCAATGTAAATTGTATGTCAACAGGCAGATGTCTGAAGTAATGAAAGCACTCTGGTTACATGTGTATTGCAGTTATAATAAATAAGAGTGATAAAGTTTTGTTATCACATGCCAAACTCATATTCTAGTTTAGGTTTCCAACAAAAAGTGTGTGGAAATAATCAAACACTAAGAACATTTAATTTTTACAATAAGTTTAGCTCAATAAAAGAGTTTACAAGTGCTCTCTGCAAGAAGAGATACTTACTACGTGTTGATGCTGAACAAATATTTAATACAGAACTCTTTACACACTCATGAAAATGGCATCCATCCTTCCTTAGTTCTTTTGTCATTATTTAATTATTGCATATTACCTTGAAATCTTTACAGGAAACCCACTTTGATGCATTTTAAAAATATTGCAGAATTTTTAAAAACCATAGCAGATGGGTGTGACTGAGATTTAAATTTGTGTCACAGTAAGGTTTCCATTAGTTTTTATTAGCAGCCACATGCAGTTGTGATGGGAAAAACTGGAATCCAGCCCTGGCTGTATGTCAGCACAAAATGCAAACCTTACCTTTGTACTGAAGGAGACATGGGGCTACTCAAATCTTTGGTTCTTCCAAGGAAGTGAGCCTTTAGGGGAAAAATAAGTCCTCCTAGACCTTATCTAATATAGTCTTTTTACCTTTCTACCTAGTTGTAGGGACTGGAGAATGACCTAAGAGTCTCTCATCCTCTTGGGAACCTCTTTATTATGGGATCATCTCCCATCAGCTCAGTTGATCAGAGCACAGTACTAATAACATCAAGATGGTGGGTTTGATCCCCACATGGCCCATTCATGGAAGAGCTGGACTTGATGATCCTTGTGGATCCCTTCCAACTCAGAATATTTAGTGACTCTCTGATCCTTGTGCCCTTCACGCATTCCTGCCTTGGAGCATGGTAAAGATGACACGTCTCACATGTCCACAGGATGCTGCCCACTCTGCTGTCCCTGAAGCTAGTGGGGATTTGCAGTGATATTTGTGGGTTGGTGGTTTTTTGTTGTTTGTTTGTTGGTTTGTTTACTTTTTTTTTTTTTTTTTTTTTTTTTTTTTTTTTT
>VYXD01016014.1:590869-603294 GCA_013397195.1 Hylia prasina
TGAAAAATGTTTGTCTCCTTATTTCTTTAAAAGGTCTTTTAAGAACAAACTGTCCAATTATGAAATTACACCTATATTATTTTTACTCTTAACTGAATAACCAAACACCCGTGGTCCTCAGTGCAGATTTTTCTATCTAATTACAAGACACTACCTAAACCTATGAATAAGAAGGTAAAAAAGAATAACTTAGCCTATGCCCTAAATCCTCCACCTTGCCTTAGATATATATTACTATATTCTAAAACCTTAAACTCTAAGTTTTTCACCCTGTGATATTACGCATTTCTATTCAAACTACACACCCACAATCCCAGTGCTATCAGTCAATTTTGGAAGCCTTCTCCATGGCCTGAGGTCAAATGCAGTGTTTCCTTGGGGGTCAATGCCTGTCACCACAGAAAGCCTGAAATTCTCAGTGCCCAGGGTTCCAACAACACCAACAGCCCTGATGCAGCTGACTCTGATTTCAGTTCTGAAGAGAGCATGGCAACCACCCTTCACTGGTGATTCACTCCAGGAACAGCATCTTCCCCTTGGTCTGCAAGTACCACCTGGTCTTAAAACTACATGAGAGTGAGAGGATCAAACTGTTTCTTTCCAGGCAGATTTCTTGCAAGATGTAGAATCATTAAAAAGACATTTTGACCAATGTCTTCATGTTAAAACATTTATAATGACAGCACTTATGGCAGTTCAAATCCTAAGATCAATTGAAAGTTCACCTCTCTTGCAGTTATTTCTGTCATCATATATCTCAGTCACAACAAATATTCACTATGCAGTGACTGACATCTAAAAGGTACCTAAAACTTGGGCATGAAAATACTTCTGGGAGAGAACTATTGGTGTCACAAGCAGTTCTCATCACAAAAACAATGTATGAGAGTTATATTCCTGCCAAGGATGCCAAAACTCTGTAATGCTGTTAGTGACTCTTCAATGTTTTGTAGTAAAGAAGAAAGACACATTGCAGAAAGAAATAGGTGATGGGCTTCTTGTTGAAAATTCTTCCAGAACTGCTTCTCTTCATCTCATACATCTCCTCTTCTCAAAATGCTGAAGAAAAGATTGGAGACAGTCTTCTCTTCTAGGGGTCAGCCAGTAAATAAAGAAGCTGGATTTTGACTTGCTAACTAACTGAATTGCCCCAAGGGGGAAGGTTTAGTTACAGTTTAAAAAGAAAGCAAATATTTCTTTGATGAGACAGGTTTGGATCTCTTGACTCTTTAAAATTGCTTCCTCCCTTGACTGCTACATTTGTAATTCACTGTATCCTTTTTCATTCTTAATCTAAACATAACAACCCATCTTTCAGCCACAAATAATAACCCCAAAACACAGCAGCCTCCCCTCACTCCTCAGCCTGGGATGGGAAGCAGCGAGCTAGTACAACAAATAGTGACTTTCTTGTTTCCTACCCAAACCATGCAGGTAAATTCTGACTACAGTTATAAACTTCACATGATTCAAACCTTAGAGCTGTCAGCTAAAGCCCACTGAAGTGTGTTCAAACTACAAATTTTATGTACAACCCAGTATTCTTACTAGACTTAGGGTGAGACTTCAACCTATTCCCTGGGATATCATTTGACTGCTGTTGTTGGGGTCTATAATTTCACAGAGGTGTCTCAACATTTCAGCACAGTAACCCAAAACTCTTAACCTCAATTCAGCCTTGAACCTGATCCCCAACCTAAACCTAATCCAAAGCAGCAGAGTCCCTTTGACCTAACACTGATGGCAGGCATTTCTGATGGGAGCCTCTCCACTCCCCCTCCTCCTTTTTAACACATCCATAGGCATATTCTCCCTCCCTTTACCACCCTTGGCCACTAACAAAAAAAAAAGTTGGGGGGAAGGATGCAGCCCTGTCAAAGTTCTTGTGAACCAGGATTAAACAAGATTTTATTCTTTATCTGAAAAAAGAGCAGGTTATAGGTAAAATATGTCACAAGGAAAGAATATGTTGTAGGGGAAAAATAATGTTAGACTTCATTGTTTTGTCTTGGTGGTTTTTTTTTGTTGTTGTTGTTGTTGTTTGTGTTTTGTATTTTTTTTTCCCCTTTTGGAGTACTTTGCTGGTTTTGGAGTGTCTTAAAATTGTCCTTCTTGAAAGCCTATAAAAGTGTCCCTTAGCTTATATACACCCCCAAATTTATCCTTTTGTACGTAGAAAAGACTGGGATAGCACCTTGAAAACAAATCAATAAACAAGGTCTTTTTCTTTTGCAAAATTCTTTGAAGTTGCTAATGGGAGCTCGATGAATCAGAAAGCTTCTTAATCTGATGGTAAATTGTTTGTCAGTTTAGATCTGCTTCCTGAGAGGTACCTTCTACCTCAGTCCTGCTGAACTTTAAATAGGGTATGTATAATCATTTTGGAACCACATACCAAATCTGAAGTAAAATTTATGTAAGAGAGTGAAAGAAAGACATTCTCTCTGTCTACACTGTACTATTATTACTGCCTATATTGTACTATTATTAAAAAAAATCTGAATCTAATGAAGTGCTTTCTCAATTTAATGTCTTAATTTCAAAGTTCTGGGGAAAAAACCCTATGGCTTTTAAGACATATGATATGCATACATAAAAATAGATTAGTTTACTATCTGAAGGATTGCAATGACAACACAAATAATGAAGATACATTGAAAATGCAGTAAGCTGATGCATTGGAAAGAAAAAATTGAAAACTTGAAAGTAGTAGATGTTTATGTGAGACTGATGCAGTATGTTTAGCAATAGCCCTTGTACATCACAGTGCAGTTGGCATTAGCTCAAACACCCTCTCCTCAAGGAAGATCAAAATTATTTCTTTACTGGAGGTTTCCACCAAAGATAAAACAAACCGAAACCCCTTCAGCCTACAGGTATGAGATGTAACTCATGCAGTAACACAGGGAACTGCCTAGCCACACTCTCCTCCAGGTAAGTTATTCTGAATTCTGGGCAGCCTTCCTGCCTGACTGATAGGGCACACAGAGTGCAGACCCCCCTCCTGCAGATCTGCTGTGGCTGGAGGCAGAACACATGACCTAGCATTCTAAGATCAGTGATGCTGACCTGTTCTTAAAATCACACACACCTCTATTTTAATCAAATACAAATTAGCACTCCCACATCCTAATTTCTGTGTGGATAAGCTTCCCGACTGCAATAAGCCCCAGTTCTTTACGAAGTGCTGTGTTTGGCTCCTTGCTGCTGCTGTAAAGATACATTGAGCTGACATTTAATTTAGTGCACAGCAACTCTAACTGAAGGAAGCTGGCTCACACTTGGTGTTGCTACATTACAAGAAATCATAAACACAGCACGAGTTGGACCTTGTGAGTAGAGTTTTTTGTGTATCCCTGTTAGGGTATTAAGTACATGGAACAGAATTTAAGAGTTTTGTTGAAGTAAACAAACAAACAAACAAACAAAAAAAGTTTAAGAAATAACTGTTAGAGAACAAGCTTTTCCATTAGGAACTAGTTTAAAAACTCTGCTAATACTTTGGATATTGAATAGTCAATCAGACTAAGTAATAGGAGACTTATGCCACTGCATATTCATCATGTGGTAAAATATGGAATCTGTGCTACTGTATTTAGGATGAGTAATTACCACAGTCAAAATGACGAGTAGTACCCAGCGTGATGCAAAAAAACTCTCCACTGGTAATGGGTGGAGAGCTTCAGTCCTGTCAGGTTATCAGAGATGGTAGCTACTCTCACCTCCACTAGCTCAAAAACCTAATGAAATCTACCAGGTTTGGTGGATTTCCACAGAATCGTGGTGAGGATGATGAGGAATGTAGTATTTCAGCTGTCCCAAGGGGGAGAAGAGCTTAACTTCAGAGTCAGGTGGAGTCAAACCATGTGAAGTCAATGCAGAGCATTCCCTCAGGTGGTCCTGCTTTTTAAGTGGTTTTATCCTGGCCCTTTGTTTTTTTGTTGTGTTCCCGCTGCTTTACCCTTCCCCATATCCAACCTCCCACCCTCTTTTCCATAGGTCAGCCACGCTGCCCAAGGGAATAGGTCTGGCACAGGCATCCTGTAGCCTTCCACATTCCTCAAGGAGGTCTCAGCTCAGCCACAGCACAGCTATTCCCAAAGGACATGCCCTGCAGACTGGGCCAGCAGTTGTCACCACTGGTATCAACATCTTGTTAAGGAAGAGAAGTGTGATCAGGTTGCTGTGCCATCAGTGAGCTTTAGATGTGTTCTGGACTTGCCTGCCAGGTCAGGTGCCCCCCAAAGTCAGTGGCCAGAGGCTGCTCCCTGACACAGAGTCAGCAGAGAGAAGCTGAGCACAAGTGGCTCAGGGGGAGGGGGCTGGTAGAGGTCCGTATTCATTTTTCTGGAGCTTGGAATGGAGGCAGGTGGAGGTGTTTTTCATCTCAAGGAGCAAGTGTGTTTTGTGTTGGCATTTTGAACTCTAGCAGATGATGTCACTTAATTACAACTTTTAGCAAACAATCTCACTCCCTGTGGATATGAGCCTGATTTTGATGTTTCTTCTCTTTTCTGCTTTGTTAGTGCGATCATACATTTTCTTCTTTCTTTCTTTCTTTCTTTCTTTCTTTCTTTCTTTCTTTCTTTCTTTCTTTCTTTCTTTCTTTCTTTCTTTCTTTATGTACACAGTTTGGGGTAAAAATTGAGTTTGACTCTCTCTTGCACTGCAGTAAGTGCGCACAGAAGCTGTGAGAGTCATAAAACTGCACAAAGAAAAAAAAAAAAAAGTAAAATAAAACGCACAGAGATGTTAAAAAACCCAAGCTATTTCTGGACCTGCTGAGCTCTTGTGTTGAATCCAGTTGCACAACCATGAGAGCACAGGTGCATGCCACATGACCAGGTGATCATAAAGCAACTCTAGAATGTGATCTTGAGGAGTCTGATGATGTTTTGTCTCTGTAACACATCCATCCCAAGGTGCACTTTGACATCTGTTTCATATTTAGGGTTTCTTTTTTTCTTTTATACTAGTAGCTTTAAGGGAAGTCAAGCAGATGAATATCTACATTTAGGAAACCATATGTTAACAAGGGGCTGTGAGGTGACATGATAAGGTTGGTGAGGCACATTCACCATATGCAGAATTGGTGAGCAGTGTAAGAGGTTTATAAACAGACGGGAACTCATGAGCCATTGCAAGAAGAAAATCTCTCTCACAGGTTACCCCTCTGGCCAGTCCTGAGGGTTTGGCAGGCTGACTTGTGAGATAACTTTATTAGTCACAGAAGTACTGGAGTTAGACAAACTCCCTGCAATACTAGCAAAAGCCAGAACCATGTTTTGCACTGTAAAGGAGAGCACTTAGCAAAAGGGACACCTGCTTACTGCTGTCTTACTGCTGTACTTGACAGAAGTCATGCTGAAAGGAAGAGGAGTCAGGAGTGCAATGGCTTTCCCTGCTAGGAAATGTTTGCTGTATCCAAAGTAAAAAGCCAAGTACTAAGGAAGAGCTGAGTGGTTGTGAAGCCTCAGTTTTCCAGTAAGTCAGAGATGGAAGTGACTGGTTCCTCACAGAAAAGAAATCTCTCTTGGGAACATTGATTTGAACAGTCTGACATGGTAATTTCTGAAATGTGAAAAAAGAAATCTATTTCCATAAGTTTTCCAGAACATTTGTGTTCCAAAAGGCACCTCTTGTCCTTGCTCTGAACAACAAAATTGTGCATAACACCTTTCACTTGGCAGGCAGTCTTGATTTGAAGTCACTCTCTTCTCCATTATGGTGATATGTACCTTGTTTTGTTCAAGTCCTGCAGTGTCACCATGAATGCAAAACCCTAATGCAACTTTGCTTTGTGTTAGATTATGTTCTGCACATTGCAGATTTGGCTGTGCACAGCCCATCACAGCATGATACTGGTGTTGTGACTGCATGAAGGAAACAGGGCAGACATTTCAGCAACAGTCACCTGTTAAATGTATAACTCCACTGACTAAGGTATTCATCTGCTTAAGAGGCTTTTTAATTTTTTTTATTTCATTTTTTTGCAGGTGGTGTGGGAAGATTTTAAAGATGTGTTATATTAGATGTACTAATATTGAACAGGAAAACACTTATTCTTTTTTGCATATTAGTCAGGTGACATATTTCTGTAAATAATATCTTAGATCTTCTGCAAGAAATTTCATATTGACCGTTCATGTATCCCCTAGTGAGACTCAAGAATTCTCAAACCCTCATCTGTTGCCATGCATTAAGCAAAGTAGGCTGTTGGAAAAAAAAAAAAAAAATTCTTCAAATTACCATGAAAATAATCCAGTTTGAAGACTTGGTTATAATATGATGTCAAAGAAAGATTTCAAGCATGTTATAATAATAAAAAAATGCATTTTTGTTGGCTCTAAAAATAAACAAAGTACTAAAAAAGAACTGGCTATTTATAGGTGGTTGAAGGAAGTAATTATAATTTGAGTCCTTTATAAAAGACATTAGAATTATCACAAATGTACCAGCTTTTTGGAAAAGAAAACCTGATGAGCAACTATAAAGATGGAAAGACCTGTTCATTTATTGCATACCCTTCCAGGAAGAAATAAAACTATAGAACACAGGGGAAAATATATGACATCTGTGTCAATTACATGCCCAGCCAGAAAGAAATTGTTTCACCTGCCTATTCTGAAATATGGATTACCTCACAGCCCTGACTGAAATACTTTGCAACAATGTCTTCCTCTGTACACCCAGATTTGAGATAATTTCTCCAGTAATCTTTATCTGAAAAAATCCTCCTTCATGTCTGAATTGCTTATTGGGATTATGTAGTTGTGGACCACACAACAGTGTGGTAGGTAGTTTTATAGGGAAAACATGACACGGAATTTGGAATTTCACTGAAAAGTAACTTTAAAAATTTTAATAATGACTTTGAGCTGAGAGTTTTCATTGGAATTTATCAGGTTTTGACAAAACCTTTGTGATAAGATGTTTTTCAGGCTCAGAAAAAAAATTCAAATGAAGACCCCCAAGAAGAATGACCCATTCTAGAGACTTAGAAAAGTATATAAGAGTCAATTTTCTTTCCATCCATGGACTTTGCTAGCCATCAGACTATTGGTTCATTTAGGATGAATAAAAGGATGTGGATATTATGGAGAGGACCAACAGTAACATCAGGTCTAGTCCTCCTGTGTGATGCACAGCAACACACTGCAAGCCAAATTTAGAAAATACAAGGTCTGTTATCAAGGTTACAAGGTTAGAAAATACAATGCTGTTACCCATGTTGATCCACAACATTATTTTTAATATGTGGCAATAAAACGAGGAGTTGTACTAGCTGGTGAAAACCACAGCTGAAATATCTGCAGAAAGCAGCAGAGATCCCAATTGGCAATTGGGATACAATTATTATATAATTATTTAATCTGCTTCATTTAACATAGTTAAGATATTTTTGGTCAAAGGAAGTTTGGTCTCTGTATTATCAATGTTTAGCTTATGGAAGTGGTTAAACTACTTTTGATAATGGGGCTTCTAAGTTGCTGTGGTGCATCTTAAAAATGTTACCTTAACTCTAGCTCATTCTGATGCACTTTTTTATCGAATACCTGTTTCAATATGACACCTTAAATTCACCAAGCTGAGTCATAAGTGCCCCCACTTTATTTCAAAGACCTTGAGAATGTTAGCAAACTTTCAGACAAAATGGAGCTGAGTTTGGATTTTGTAATGAAACACAAAACCAGTCAGGTTTCTCTTGGTTTTGTGTTTCATTGCAAGAAACTCTAAGATGAGTACAGCCCAGAGTGCATACATTCATAATCAGCAGTAAATGTGCAGAGAAAGAAACAGTAGAACAGACATCAGATTTTTTTCTCTGCAGTCAGCAATGCCTGGAAAGCTGCCCTGTTTCATTGCAATGCAGATTTGCAGACTTTGGCCCAAAAAAGACCTGTTGGCGAAGTTTGATACTGAAAAGTAATCTTCTTCAGGAAATGAGTACCAAAGAATTGTTATACCACGTAATAAGAAAGAAACAATAAAGATCCCCTGGCAAGAAAGTAGTTCTGGGTTGATGGACAACAGTCATTATAAACTGGGCTTTCAAATAAAAATACCTTCATCCTTTTAAAAGGGTTTCTGTATTTTAAATATGGACATTCACATTTCAGACTGGAGAGCTTCCAAGTGACCTCCTGACTTTAAAGGTTAAGCTCTATGAGAGAACAATTGCAGACACTCAGAATGAGAAGGAAAATATGATTTTATAGCTGGAACAGACTATAGAGTATCTCTTCTAACATTTCAAATTTGAATTAAAGAGGTAACTATTGGGAATGGTTCAAAAACAGCTGAGGCTGGAGAAATGAATGAATCTACTCTTTATATTGCTTCACAAACACTACTGCCCCAGTCACTCCATTTAAAAACAATGTGTAAGGGCTTCTCTGCACTAAGTGTCTGATGTTGGTGACAAAACTGCAAGTACATAAAGGGCTTTGACAATAGTTCTGGTGGTGAAGTAATCTGGCCAGCTATGACAAGATCTGTGTGCAAATTACCCAAAATACAAAAGGCAAGAAACCCAAAAAAAAAAGAATCAATTCAGACATTACTTCTCCCTTGTTGGACAACTGAATTTTGGCCCTAATTTAAACTTTGATAGGGCCTTGTCTTCTCCATTTCTGCTTACATTATCATTGGCTTAATATAGGAAAATGCACTCTGTTCCTAGGTTAATGGTTGTCCTATTTGTAAGAGATGTGGAGAGGATGAGTGCAGTGCTGCAAGGGGGGGTTATGGTCCTTTGAGATTCAGCAAAAGACAGGAGACAGGAGACAAGAGACAGGAGAGTGTTATACCCCTGCTCCTCTCTTATCTCAGAAACATATCAAAACACCTCTTTTTGAATTACATTGCTTTTACTAGGTGATCATCTGCACTGTGAGCATAGGAAAAAGATGAGCCCCTTTTTCTGATGGGCCCCTCTACCTGAAAATTTATGCACCTTTTTTGGTGGAGAGATATTTTTCAGAAAGGTCTGCTGGTGGGAACTGATATGGAATTGAAACATCAGAAACCCATGTCTATAGATAACTAATGAGAATATGAATGAGTAGTCTTCGTCTATAGTTTACACATTGTGTTAACATGTTCAAGTGTTACTAAATAATAAAAAAAATGGATTAGGTTTAAAATTAATGATGGGAATTCTTCTCAGCACCAGCTATTCAGAAAAGAAATAAATTGGTCTAATTCGATGTTTATAATGGAAGATTCTCTCAATAGCCTAAGTGGACCAAAAGTAACATATGAAGTCCCACCATCCTAGCTGAGGCAGTTTTGAGCATCTGGAGCTTGTTGTCAATCAGATTTTAAAAGCAAAATGAAGTAACAAAGGGATTTGAATTGCCTGGGGAGTTCATGATATAAACATACACTAAGCAGTTTTGCTCCCTCAGGTAGGGTTGCTGCCTTGTTTGCAAGGGAGTCAGTGCAAGAGAGATACAAGAGACAATTTCTCCTTCCTGTACAGACTTCTAGGCTTTGGCTTAAGCAATTTTATTTTGGGCTGCGCTTATTTATGGCATGTTTTACGTTTCATTATTTTTCATAAAACTTATCAATGAAAAGGTACTATATTGTGGGTTACTTTGGATTTTATTTGCAACAGTTGTTGGTCAGCAAAGAGGTGGTATGCATCCTACAAGATGATGCACTACACTGAATGCCTACTGAAGAAACACAGTTCCAGTTTGCTAAAATTGGTTCTGAATCTATGAAACAAATCTTACTATCACTGTTACTTGCATGAAAAACAGACCCAGCATGATAAAGTAGATCTTATGTGGGAATGAATACATCAGATTCTCCTGGTGTGAAGCAGGACTTTGAGTTGGTTATGCACCTTTGGAGGCGCATAAATCAGAAGTTAGGATTCTTATGCAATCACAATTTTCCTTTGCTTTTCCAGTGTATTTTTCTTCACAGTGAAAATCAGAGCCATTAATTGATGTCTCTGTGGACCAAAGCAGCATAAAATCTAATCTTTCCATGGTCAATAAAGGCTAGAAAAAGAAATGACTGGACATGATTATGTTAAAATTTTAGAAAAGACTATATCATAGCACTAGTACACAACTTCTGTTGTGCTTGCCAGATATCTCCTTAGTCATGAGAGAAACATGGTCATAAATGATCATCCCTGCAATATCATAATTGGGTGTTTGCAAAAATCATAAAAGTTTTGGTAATGTTTCTGGAGATTAAATCTATCCAGATATATTACTGATAACTGAAGTTTTGCAAACATACAGACTCCACATTTGTTCATTGTGCTATGGGAGGAGTGGAAATGATCCATGTCATAGAAAAATTAGAAACATAATTTCGTGTTTATAGAAATAGACACAAATACTCGAATTCAGAAAATGTGTGATTTTTTTAATAGAACTGCTGTGTTAAAAACAGTTCAGTCACCAAAGTATCAAAATCACACCTGGTACATGAGATTATCCAAGCTATAATAAACATTTGAAGAGAAATATTTAGACCTGCCACTTGCTGTTTCAGGAGAGTTGAGCATACTGCAATGAAGAACACAACCTGACTCTCTTTGCCAGAGAGCCCAACCTCCCTCTTGATCACCTGTGGTCTTGTGCAGAACAATTCTGTAGGGTCTGACAAAGAAATACACAGAAATAGAGACATAGTAGTCATTTGCCTTGCAATTTCTCTCTTTCTATTGTCTGATCAATCTGAAATGACCAAAAAGAGATAAGCCAATTTATTATATGTGTCCTGGGCTTGAATCTCCAAAAAAAGGCTTTCATTTTTTTTATGTTCAGACATTATCTGCACCCCTTACATGTTTGTTATCTTCACTGAAGTGTTTCTCTGATTAGTGACATACAGTGCAAAAGAAGCTTTTTTTTTTTTTTTTTTTTACTGCATCACTCGTGAAAATATGAAAATTGTTGTAAGAAATGGAGAAGTTTTCTCAGTTCTGTTAGCTGCTTTCTGCCTGGTGCGAGGGGGGATGGCAGGCTGCTTGGGGAAACATGCAGATGGCACAAGAAACGCATATTTAAAATTCTGTCCAGCTGCACCGTATTGTCTGGTTATCAAGGGAATTGTGAAGAAATGAGAGATTATGGGGGAATTCTGGGCTTGGGTTTTTTCTTGACGGCAGAGCAGGAACTGCTACAAACATTCAAACGTAAATAAAGTGCAGCATTTAGGGATAAATAAGATATTAAATATTCCTGGAGGTGCAAAGAAGTGGCTTGGCCTGTTCCAAGGCCTGCTGCTGGACAGCTGCAGTGCAATTAACCACGAGAACCTCCGAAGTTTGAGCTGGGTCTTACGGGTTTTGTTGTTTCACCTCCGTCTGCCAAGTAATTCTTCAGTAAGCTGACATCACACATATCATCTTTCCCTGCAAGAACACATTGTATGCTCTGAGTCTGACAGATTTTTATCCTCAACACTTATTTTCTGACAGGGAAAAAATGGTCCTTTACAGGTAGTTTTTGTGATTAAGCTGGTATGTTTGGGAAAGGAAGGTGACATCAGATGCTGTACTAAAGTTTCTGGATATGACATCATGATCTGAAACACACAATAAGAGGTAAAAATCTGTTATTTACACAATGGTGCCAAGTCTTCAATTATAAAATGCAGAAACTTGACTATCTCTGGTGTTTGTCAGTTTTTTTCTGATGCTGTCACCAGTTCACAGGGAGTTTTGATGTTTACATGAACTAAACCAGGATTTACAATCTTACACTTCTAATGTTTTTTCAGATATCAAAATTGCATTCATATTATGATTGTATCTGCTGGAATCCAGGAAATGCATCCCACTGCAAAAAAAGAGGCACCTTGGAGGTACAAGGAGTTAGTACAAAGACACTCATTTTGTTTTCCTTCCTGTGGCTCCTTTCATAAACTATAGTCTTTAAAATTATTAAAGTACATTGTGATGTTTAAAGAAAAAAAAGAAAAAACAGTCCTCATATTCTATTCCCTTAGCAGCAGATTGTACTTGTCCTTCTCTATACATGCTTCATGCAAACTCAGAGAACATATGCATAAAGATACACACATTAGAATTTTATTTTTTTTTTTACTTGCTAGAACAGGCATTATGTGACAGACTGAAAGTAACATTTTAAACGCTGTGGAGGAATTATAATGAGAATTGGATCGTTTGTGGCACACCCCAAAATGTTTGTGATTATTTCAGCCTCATAAAAGTTGCCAAAGTCTATGAAAACGGCTTTTGTTGTCCTGGTATGGTGTGGTGGAGAGGTCCCAGATTTCCTATGAATCTGAGTGATTGGAGCAATGCAGCTGGCTGTGTTAGGTGACACATACCAGGACTTTGAACTACCTATAAAAAATAGGTCTCATTTAGCATGTAGTATTAGGCATTTGGCATGCAAAAATGCAAGGCTTGCCCTTGCCTTCATCCA
>VYXD01016014.1:610205-633038 GCA_013397195.1 Hylia prasina
AAAGGCTTGTGGGGGTGGCACTCGGGGCATGGTTTAGTGGTGAACACAGCTCTGGGTTAATGGTTGGACTCAGTGATCTTGGAGTGATCTTGAACTTCTTGTTGGTGACTACACAGAGAAGCTAATTTTTGTAAGCTTATAAACCCATCTCTGAAAATAATAGCCTTCAAAACTGTCAAATGGCAAAAGGCTCTAGACATCCATTTAGAAGTAATAGGCCCTTCCTCCCAG
Organism: Hylia prasina; assembly: GCA_013397195.1. Lineage (NCBI taxonomy): Eukaryota > Metazoa > Chordata > Aves > Passeriformes > Sylviidae > Hylia > Hylia prasina. Next base: position 610,437 of record VYXD01016014.1, read on the forward strand.
TTGTGCTGGGAGCTTTTGATGATCATTTTTTTAGCACCTGCCTTGTCTTTAAATATTCTGGCCAAGATCTACCAACTACTCTTCTGCCTGATTTCCTCTTTTTTTGAGGTACATATCTAGCTTCCTCCTGCTCCTGAAAGCCCCAGTGCCCACAGTATTCAGTGTGAAAACTTATGTTTAGCTCAAAGGTAGCAAAGACAGAACCAAGTAAATATTTTGTGGATAAAGGATCTGAGATTATTCAGTCATATCAAGCATCAGAAACTGCAGGAAAATGTACTAATTTTGCCAGTGGTCCATATTTTCTGCTCCTGCAGTATCCTCATGGCACAGGGGTATGTAACAGCCCTGCTGATGGATTAAGCAGCTCTAATTTTCTGATTCTGTCTTATGGTTATAGTCTCCTTACTCTTCCATTCTCAGTCACAGCTTTCTCAGTTTGCCTTCCCACAAGAGGGTGGCCTTCTCATTTTACTGTATTTTCTTTGCTGGTAAGGAAACGTTCGCAAACACATGAACTGATCTCTTGGGGATGGGTGAAATAAGAAAAAACCTTATCAAGAGGTGTAAATAGAAGCCCTCTGCACGTGCAGCAAGCACTTGATAGCCAGGCTTAGTTTAGTTCCTTTGCAGAGAGTCCCCACATGACTGTTTCCAGGGAAGGACTACCAGCAATCCCACCTGTCCTTAAACTCTGCCTTCAGCTGTATTGTTCTCCCGTGCCAAGAGCTTGACTGCTCCTTTGGTACTCCGGATAAGCTTGTCCTATCTGGGCTTCTTTGCTTCTAAATCCAGACGAAACTCAACTTTTCTTTTTTTCAGGAATGAATAGTAAGATGTGCCACAGAAAATTTCAGCGCTCCCTAAATTCAAGAAAAAATACAGGCAGTGAATATAAAAATTATAAGAAAACATTGTCTTAACAGTTTCAGAAAGGACTTTAAAAATATATTTTAAAATATTTATTTCTTTGTTTGTTTGTTTGTTTGTTTGTTTGTTTGTTTTAACCTACAGTTTTGTGGCATATTAGCTTTGAGACAGGTTCAATATCACATAGCTCGATCTGAAAAAAAAAAAAAACAATTTAGAAATGAATAAGGTTGTATATATTTTTTCCTCCTGAGAAGAAACCTCCTCTGAAAGGTGGAGTTTGTATATCAAGTCATTAGGAGAAATTAAGCTTTCAGCAATACTAAGCTGGAAAATAACTTGTCAAGGAAGATAGTAGTCTGGTCACTTTGTTGCTTGAAAGACTACCTGGAGAGATCTGAGAAACCAGATTTAAGGTAAAAGAAGCAGTTTTAAAGCCTCTATTTCCTTCTACAGGCTTATTGTTTACTTATGCGTGTGAGACTAACACTTCATTGAGGCTTACATATGTAGAAGTCAGTGTTCAGACTGTTCAGTCCTGTCTGTAGCCTGCTCTTTGTCAAAAAATCTCTCTTGTGGTTTTGTTATAAATCAAATGTTAAAAGAGATTTAGTTACATTTTGTTGTAGCTGTTTTGTGCCAGAAAAGCTGGCAAAGCAGGCATTTTAATGTGTCATTTAATTTGAAACTTTTAAGACCATTCAGTGAACTAATCTGTAAAGGCCTCATTCATGTCTTTCCATTAAATTCCATTTCAGCTGAGTTTATCAAACCTCGCTTTCCTGGCAAAAGGGATATTCTTGATATTGTATTTGCGCAGTAAAATAGAAATACAGTTTATGAAAACACACATATGCTATAGATACATTTCAAAAACTTATTTCAGGGTCCCAGGTCTGAAAAAGAAAAGAGCATAAAAAAGTTTAACAACCTCAGGCACAACAGAAAATAGAAGTGACTATAAATATCCATATTACTTTACCTCATATGAATTCTATCTAAATTGCATAGATGTGATACAAAACCACCATTCTGGCTTTAGTCAGTCTTCAAACAATGTTCGTATAATTTTACTAATAAAAATATAGCTTAAACAAATCAAAACCTGGTGTTGTTTTGTGGTACTGTAAGGTATACACAAACATTTCCTTTAACATTCATTCCCGTGGCTCCCAACTGCACTGAGGAGGAGACAGTTTTCTTTTTTCCACCTGAACATTCTCCACACAAAGAATTCTAATTAGCAATGGGGAAAACTGGGCATTTAAGTCAAAAGCAGATCCAGACTTCATCTTGAAATTCAAATGGAAAAAACCTTCCTTTATAAAAATTTGGTGACATGTGTTTTAATAGCCTTTTTATAGCTTGATTGTTTTGAGCATTTTTTTTTAATTTTACACTGAATAGCAAGACCACAAAAAGTATTCTGGTTCCCTTCTGCTCCTGATATAAAATAATGATACTGATTAAACTTTTACTATTATGTCTTGGTAGAAGGCAACCAATTAAGTCTATTTCCAACAGGTGAGGGGCCAGAACCTACAGGACATTCACCTTTGTCCACTCTCCACAGACTGACCTATCAACAGACCTTGCAGCTTCTGCTGGTTTCAGGAACACCAAGCAGATAATAGGTCTGAATAGACTCTTCTCTCATGTATTAGAAGAAATCTAGAAAGGAAAGACCTTTAAGATTTAGACGTCCAAGGTAAGATTTAAACCTCCAAGTTTGTTCATCTTTTCAAGAATAGATACAAATCTATTCCTCTAGAAATAAATTAGATTTCATCTGATTGTCAGTTAACAATGCTGAAAAAGAAGCAAACCCAATGTCAGCTAGTGCCTGTATTACTGTTTAAATTATTCGTAGGCATAAAATGTGGTGTATAGACATGTATGTGTATACTCATACAAACACACAAACTTTTGGGAATAAGTGATAATCAAATAAGTGGAAGACTATTTGGTTTCAAATGTCCTTTCACAAAAGACAAATGAAATTTTAAATGCACACAGCACAAATGTTTTCTTACCAGGAAGTGGAGTCCAATGATAATTAATGAAATTTTTTTTTTCCTGTTAATAAATAGTTTTTGTGTTAAGAAACATGCTTTCCCTTTTTTCCTCCTTCCTTTACTTTGCGCTGGTTGTTCTCACTGCTTCTTTAAGAAATGTATGCTCAAATGACATTTAAATCCTCAGTGCTTCCTTCAGAGCTGAATTTGTGACACCTTTCATTTCAGTGGCAAGATAATCTGGTATCAAGACACAACTGCAAATTCATTGCAGCCATGAGCCTGTCAGAAACCTGGCCTTAAACTAAACTGCAAGGCTGAATAACCTTGGTCAGAGGAAGAGGGAGAACACAGGGGAGGCTTCTATACAAAACCCCAGGATCTGTGGCTTAAATATATTTTGGAAAAGAAGCTGGGTGGCAAGAAAGAAACAACAGATTTGAATAGAAGTGAGAATTTCCATGTATCTTGAGAGCTATGAGTCAGTGAAAACACAGCTCTCAATAATGCTTAATTTTAATAAATTTCTATTGCTGTAAATGTTCTGTACTTAGATAGGAAGAGAGCTCATAGATTTTTTTTCCCCCTCTTTCACTTAAATAGGTCATTGTCTACAAACCTGGCTAGGACTAGTCTTACTTGAGGATGCAGGTGGCACCATCTGTCCTTAGGAGCTCTGTGCCAGACAGTTCTGGCTTCACTTTGTATGTGAATTTTATTCCTGCATAAAATCGCAATATGCATATCCTGTGCAAATGACTCTGCCCAAAGGAGTCACAAATGCACATAGTATACAAAATAACAAAGACTGTAAGGATTAATTTTATTAAATAAAAATGTAAATTTCTTTTGGACATTTTCCCTTGCAGTACCTGAATCAGAATTTAAAATTAGGCAGGGTTTTGTTTTCCTGAAGAGTACAAACATTGTCTACCTACTATGTCTTTCTGGGTAGCCTGAGAACAAAACTGCTCTTCTGTGGCAGGGACCAATGAGACAAAACAACAGAGAATTCACCTGCTGTACCTGCACTGTCAGCTCTCCTGGATGAACCTTCTACTTCCTCCAGACATTCAGATCAGGACCATTCCAAACCAGGAGTCTGCAAAAATAAATCAGTTTAGTTTGAGTGCTGAACATGATGAACCTACACAAAGCCTATCTGGCCACTGCCTTGGAGAGGCAGGACCCAGGTGGCCTCAGGCCCTGTTTCCAGACCTCTTTCCCACTAGGTGTAAATCCTGAGCTGGTCTTCCCCACGGAACCTGTGCCTCCACATCAGCTCAGGGGCATGGAATGGAGGACTCACAGAACTGCTTTTTCACAAGAAAACAGCAGAAGACTCTGTTGTGTTGAAAGTTTTGTCCTAAAATGAGTCCACCAAGGTGTAGATGTCTAGTAGCAAGCCTCCTATTTGTCAGGATATCCATTTTTTTTAGGAGAAACTTTGCAGCAGGGCACCAGACTGGTGAAAGGATTTACTATTAAAAGTATTTATCAACTGAGTGTGTCTGGTCTCAGTTACACCCTGTGACTCCACTGAAGTCCACTGAGCTTAGTCACGGGGAAACACAACAGAGCTCCACTGGGATTAAACTCTCAGTTACATGCATGCAGCCCCAGTGGATTCAGTGAAGATGCAAAAACATACATGATGGCAAAAATTTGCTTGTTGCTCTGTATCAAGATGCAGGTGGCACCATATGCAATGGATTTCCAGTCACTTGGCAGATGTTCACAGCTGTCCGAGAGCAGAGAAAAACTCACACAGTTAATTCACATTTGAGCAGCAGTTTGAGACAAAATTATATATTTGTTTTCAGTTTGCTGACGTTACTTGTCACTTTGAAGTTTGCTGTTGTTTTTGGAAAGAAAAAAAGGAGAAGCCCCAAAAACCCCACACCTACATGTTACATGTAGTTAATGATTCCAGGACAAAAATGAAGGGACAGACACCCAGATTTTATATAGTGTATGCAAACATTTTCAGCTTATGGGTTGGCCAAATGTTACTTACTGTCTGTTTTTCCACTCAACACCATTGTTTCCATTCTTTAATCTAATCTATTTATCTGTGAAGGTTTGAAAATTTGTGCTCAGTATGTATTTTGGAACATCAGAAATATACACTGCTGTTTCATAGGGAACCTAAATACCTTTGTTGTGATAAAGGACATGGGAGAGTGGATAGCTTAAATGTAAACAATGGTGGTTTTATCCTTTGAAAGATCCAAGGGAAGCTGTGCTTGTTGACACCAAAGTTTATTACTCTGAATAGCATGAACAATTTTCTGATCTCCTCCCGTTTTCTTTTTCCCTCCCTTGCTCTGACATTCCACATCAGGCCTGTCTTCAGTCAGATAAATATAATAAAATTATGACCATCTCTGAAACATATTCTGCATTGAAATGTTGCCTTTCCAACTGTATCGGCATTTGACATCACAGATTTGAGTGTTTTTCGGCAGATCTCGTTCATTTTGGCTGACCTACAGACAAACAGCGACCTACAGCCACGCCGATTCTGTTCAGCATGCGGAGAGAGGAGCGAGGGGCGCGGCCCTGTGCTGAGGAGCCCCCCAAAAGCCAGACCTCAAGCAGGGGCCGCCGATGCCCACGGACCCCGAAAGGCTCGGAGAGAGGTAAATCTGTTTTCCCTGTGCCGAGCGGTGAAGGCTCACTGCCACCTGTGGGCAGCGCGCAGCACCCGCAGCGGCGCCGGAGCGGGGAGAGGGTCCCCGGCTGCGACAGCTCCCTGGTTAGAGACCCTCGGCGGCCAAAGGAGGCCACCCATCCGGGAATGCCACCGGGCAGCGCTGCCTGCCTTCCAGCTCGTCCTCCTCAGCCCGAGCCGCCGGGAGCTGCTCTCCGGCTCCAGCGGACTTGTCCCCGCCGCGCTGGGCTGAGCCAAGGCTGGGCAGCAGCTCTGGGACATGGTCTCTGCTGGTGCATGAAGCCTTCTGTGATGGCTCTGCGCATTTTCAGTCCTCTAGCACCCCGTAATGGATCGCCACAGGTGTCCTGACAGCCTGGATGATGCTGTCTCCAGAGCTAGGAAAACTTGGTGGTACGGGAAACTTCATAATCTCTGTTAGACTGAAATTGCTGATGTCTGAAACGTTTCAGTGGTGAGCAGGACAAAAAAATAGGAACAGACAATAGTTCTAGTCTGTATCATGTCTGTTAGTCTGTTTTTTTTTCTAAAGAAACGTGGGCTAAAACTTTGTATTTACAGTTTTAAAATATCCTAAAAATCCGTTCTCTGTATGCCATCCAGAATTTGATTGATAGACAACAAATGTTTTTTTCAAGTTATATTTTTCTGGAATGGCAACTCTGATGATCTAATTTCAATTGATATTTTGTAGGGGAAAAATAATTTGACATCATTTTCGTTGAATTGCTGAATATCTCAACATAGAAGCAATTCCCTTGAATTATAAATAATTATCTTCACCCTAACTAATTTTTTAACATGGAATGCCACAAGGAAAATCCAAACAAAATTAAAAGGAAACCATTAAAGTAAGAAATACCATACATTTTAAAAAATCATAAATTTTTACAGCCTAAGAACTAGGTAAACAACAACAAGCATATATACCTGAGTTTAGAGTTGTTCTGTATTATTTTATAATTATATCCTGTAAGAATTTATGTATCTATTCATGCACATTTGCATACAGTTGTCTTTAAGTTGTGAGGGCTAGCATCATACTTCATGCATTCATTTGCATTCACCTGTAAGTTTCTCTACCCCTGAGCAAGTGAAGACAGCAAAGTATCTGAGCAGAATCCAGCCATACACAAACAGACACACAGTTCTGGCTTCACTTTGTATGTGAATTTTATTCCTGCATAAAATTGCAATATGCATATCCTGTGCAAATGACTCTGCCCAAAGGAGTCACAAATGCACATAGTATACAAAATAACAAAGACTGTAAGGATTAATTTTATTAAATAAAAATGCAAATCTCTTTTTCAGGTTTTCCTTTGCAGTTCCTGAGTCAAAATTTAAAATTATGTCCCAAGGGGACCCTTTGTTTGGGTATGTACGTACAAACCAAGTCTGTATGTATGCAACAGAGTGAAATCCTCTCCACTCTGCCTCCACCAAATGAGAATTTGCCTAGAGCAAGAATATGCTATTTGCCCTTAAAATACCCAGTAGTAGCTCACTTTATTTGGGGTTTAATGGCTTTCCCTTCACAGCATCCCATCTCACAGGCTCAGCTGCAGCCACGCTGGGGCACTGGGGCAGGGGGAAGCTCCCCTTGGGTGAGCTGTGCTGTGCAGAGGGGCACCTTGTGCAACACCCATCTCTTCAGGGCTTAGGCACTGGCTGCAGTGGAGTCCTGCCAGACTTCTTGGCTCTGAGTGAGCTCCAAACACTGCAACAGGTATGTGATCTTATCTTCTTAATAGTGTGTAAAAACTTAGTGCAGTTTGGACACAGTGTAAACATTGTTGATGATGTTCTTTAACAAAATTGTTCACAGCAGCTTAGTTCCAGCTGTACAAATCCTGCTGTGCCTCTTCCATAATAATACATCTATAATAAATATTTACAATGCAGTACCTGTTTTCCCAAAATGTACAAAGATTTGTTTATGAATTCTTCTTTCAAAATGTTGGGGGTTTTTTTTGGTATTTCCAAACTTATAATTGCTTATTATGGTTTGGGCAATATCTGAGATAGCTGTACATAAAAGGATTTAGGACATCTTTAATCCTGTAAAATTTGATTAAGTATTACTATATAAACATAACAATTTATGAAGTATTTCATTGAGTTATATGGAAACATGAAGTTTCCTTTTATATGTATCCTTGTGAGCACTAATATTTTCATCAGTGTTCATAAAACTGAGCCAGAGTAAAATGCATTTCATCTTTTCCTAGAGCAAACACAGGATCAGCCATAAAAATAGCAAATTCTTCCAATTCAGAGAAAGTACATGTATATATATACTTGTGCATCATATGCATGTTTGCTTAAACATAATTAGATAAGTTTGTGAAGTAAGATTTATCAAGGATTGTCTAAGATGAATATGCTGGCTCTGAAGCCTGTGAATTCCAGATATCTGAAAGCTGGAAGATCATGCTGGATGTTATCCGTGTATGTTGATGTTCCTTCCTTTTGTTCTTCCCTAGGCCTCCAATGCGGATCTCCATAATACAGGAAACATGCCTAAATTGACTTTTTATTACCACACTACAGATATTCTTATTTTAAGCTTGCAGGATAGAACGTGATGTGACCTGAGAGAAAATTATTCTTTTTAAAGGACAACGGTTTTCTCTGGATTTGTATTTCTGCTACTTTCTAGGTTGGGAAGTGGCCTGGGCAGAAGTTGCACTGTCATGCACACAGTTTGGAAGCAGGAAAAAGAGTGAATCCTTGTAAGTGGAGCAGATGGACCACAGTACTGTATTGCTCTGCTCGTGCAGTCATGGACTGAGCCCCTCTAATCTTACAGCTGTTTCTTTGTTGATATCCTTGTTATCTACACCTTTCAGCAATCAGTGGGAAGAACCACGAGCAGGAAAGCAAACTGAACCCTTTTTTTCTGGTCCCAATGGAGTCTGCATCTGTTGTCTGCTGCCTAGAGACCCATCTGCCTGCTTTTCCTTGCAGCTGGAAAGTCTTTTTTCTTGTTATAAAATGATAATAAATAAGACATCTTAAGTACTTGGTTCTGCATTTGAAGCTTGCTGCATAGTCCTCCCCAGTACATGGGCAACTATTTCTGCCTTCTTGGGCTCTTGCACACCTCTAAATATTGAAGTATGTGAAGGAAAGATGTGTCACCCACTCATGCTAAAGAAAGATCACTGTGAGAGAAGCGAGGGAAAGGAGTCCTACAATGGACTTTTGAAAATTAATTTCCTCTCTCCTGTTGTCAGTACCCAAACAAATACAGAAGTTGTACAGTTGCATTTCATGTCAATTCCATCACAGATTGATTTCCATTTCTCCTCCTCCTCCTCAAATATTTTGCAAACACATATCTGCATGTTAGTATTTGCCTTTCCTCTGCTACAGATGTGCATGAGGCCAAGAAGAACAACAAACAAAAATATATGGTTCCAAAGAGGTGCTTTCTCCTCATGCTCCTGTGAACAGGGACAACACTACTCCATTTGGAGGATTCAAGGTTCTTACACCACTTCTGCAGGAAGACAAGGGGTACTCCACCTTTTAACTGTAGACTTCAGGGCTTTTAGAAATACACCCCTGTGTAGGGATGGAACAATTCTGCTTGCACTCCTGATAGTTTTGCTTCCTTCACTTTCTTCATTTCAGCTGTACTCTGAAACTGCCAGACTGACTCTTTGCCCTCCTGAAAAGCAACGTAGAAAATACATTCAGGACCTGGGATCACAGTGTAATAACCACTGGATACTGGAGATCATAGATCAAAGGTTATATACCAAAGATCTGGACAGTGGTGTATGTTTTCTCCAGCCACGAAGGTACAAAGGAGATAATGAGAGCTATAAAGAAGAGACCTAGAAGAAATCTTTTCTCTTCCTTGAATGTTAGCTTTTATAATTAAAGCCATCAAAAGGAGTGTCTTATCTAGTGCCTATGATGCAAATGGCAGATTGGAAAGAGTGGCCCTGATACTCAGGCACCTGAGCTCCTTTGCTTTGTTTCACTTCACAGTAGATATGGTAACATGTCAAAAGTGAGGGTGGACAGCACAGACCATGGGAGAAAAAATCTCACTACAAGCAGTTTGCACAGACAAAATCATCTTTTATGGGTACGTGGCTGTGCTTCCTTTAAGAGGTTAACATAGCATATATAACAATTCAAAATGAATTAATTTTTCTCCAAGATGTTGTCAGTCACAGGTTCCCAGCCTTGGTTTGACTTGGTGAAGTTGAATATACTTTTCCTACTCATGTTTCTCCTCATCAGGAAGGAAAGAGATCTCAAAATTCTCATGGCCAGAAAAACACCTCTACTGTAGTGCTGCTGTCTACTACCAAATTGTTTCAGGAGAATATTCTGTCCATGGCAATTACCCACCTTGCAGATATAAAACAGCCTCAGATGATACCACTACTAACTAGTAAAATGCTGTCCCTGAGTTACCTATAAGTCCAAACATCTTTTGCTCTTAGTCAGCCCTCCTGTCACCAGCCTAAGATGGAATCCTCTGTTATTCAGGTTTCCACTTTTTCCACCATGAAAATGTAATGTGACCGAGATAACGTCAGAAAATAGTCACATAGGTACATGTGGATGCCCTTACACTTGACATCCAACATGATTTCTTGCATTTTTGATTTTTCTTTTTCTTTTACTGAAGGTACACCTTCGCATTCTATCTGCCTCATTCTTTCTCAATAGCTGGTTGCAGTTTTGCTTACAAGAAAGAATAACATTTTGGATGTCCTGGCAGTAATTTATATTCAAGTGATCATATAACAGCATTTTAGATTAACTCAGAAATCAGTTAACTCTAGCAACGATGAAACTCAAATGAGTAGACTGAATCACTACGTTAGTTACAAAACAACATAAGTGAAAAAAACCCAACTAACCCACAGGAAAAAACCCTCCTTCACTAATTTGCATTTGGAACTCACCGCATCTCTGACTTGTACTAGTAGATCCCTTTCAAAACCCATTTTCAGTTGCTCACCAGTGCTGTCCTATCCTCATGGTCACTCCCTGGTGTCCTGCTGCTCACACTGCACCGTGGATCTTATCTCTTTCAAATCCCCTAGCCCTGTCTCCCCTGTATTGCTGCCTCGCTGTTAGGTAGAGGCCTATTCTGGAACTCATTTTTACTACCTACTGATCTCAGGGTCTAATTCTTACCTGCATTTTAATAAAAGCAACAGCATGTGCCAGATGCTTTGGTGCCAAGCAGTGCAGAGATGTGATTCAGTTTTATCACACTTTGAGCCTTCCAGTCTAGGGTCAGACTGACTGTAGAAGTGTCTCTATTTCTATCATTTTTTTTTTTTCTCCTTAAAAATAAAATGTATTTTATACTATGTCGAGAATTTCCATCTAGGATTACATTCACTGCATGTGTGATTTTTTTTTTAATAATCTTTTACTTTGTTTATTTCCAATTTTATTTTTTAAAAACTTATACATGAGCGTGTGTGGTGAAGGAGAGGCATTGCTGAACACGTGCATGGTGGGTTTTTGCAGTGTTTATTCTGGCCTTCAGAATGCAGAGGTAAACCTGGCCACAACGTGTCAGACATAAGGGGTAGTTTTATACTGAAGGTTTGTTGGTATTTTTTTCAGGGAGATGTAGCAAATTGTGGAGGAGCTTAATCTGAGGGACCCTAAGGAGTAACAGAAAGTAACAAGAAATTTTCCCTTTGGAAACAGATGTGTTGACTGGGCAGATATCCAGCTTTCCAACTCCTGCAACTGCTGTCTTTAGGTATGTGGGCAAAGATAGGCAAGCAACAAGAGGGCAGAAAATCACTGAAGGGATGGGTACCTGCTTTTTCTTGTCCTTCAGGTCCCCTGTGCCACACAGCCTGGCCCAGCATCCAGCATATATACAGAAATACTTGTATCATCAGAGACAATAAAGTTGTTCCTCCTGGAAATGCTAGGGTCAGAGGCCTCCACTTTTGGGAATAGCCTACTACCTCAGAGCAAGGGAAATACAGACATCTGGAAGGACAGACGGATAGCTTCATCCTGAGACATGGGCTGCAGCACTGAGATGGCAAGATATTACAATTTCCAGTTAAAGATGACAGACTGGACCCAGTGGGATGAGGAGTAGGCCCCCATCATGCCAAGGATGTGAGTTCTAGAAATCTTCCTCTTGTTTTCACTTAAGGATGCTGTAATTGTGGAGGTTTTCTGTCATGGCTTGTGTTTGCTGCCTTTACCTGGGGAAGACTAATTCCTTGTTGGAATTACTCCTACTGGCAAGTGAAGTATGTCTCAGACCACTCATCTGTACCCCATAATTAGCTCTTTTTATTTAGCTATATTTAGCTTTTATTTAGTTTTTCTTGTGATACATGAGTTCATTTTTTTTCCTACTCCTAGCTGTGTGAATTTCCACTCCTGTGCCTTTAAGTACTTTGTTGAGGACTGAACCGTAAAAGATGTCTAAAATATTTTTCTGTAGAAAGATGACTGCAGAAAGAGTTTGCATGGATTGGACCACAGTCTGTTATTGGCAAGGAAGGTTAACAGTCAGCTTATGCTGTCAATTCCCCTTTGGCCTGGGTATTGCCAATGTTATCCTGAGAGTTCCTGTGGTTCCAAGCAAAACCTACTGCCCATCCATCAGCAGAATACAGGCCTTTTAATTTAGCCATGGTGATATATGTGTAACTGAGCCTAACAAAAAAACACAAGGAAAAATGCAGTTCCCCACTTCCAATCTCCTCCCCAGCCCCCCAGCCTCTCTCCTTCACTCTGCAGTGGAAAGTGAAAACAGAACTTTAGCTCTGTTTTCTCTTGCCTGGTAATCCACTGTCAAGAGGCTGTCTGTCACTCTTTCCACCTCAATGAAAACATCATCAGCTTTTTCATTTTAAGTGTTGACTTGAGAGACAAACCAGCCCTCATTTGTACCTTAATGTTCGTCTAGAAAGTGTTTTAGGATTTCAGGTTACACTCAGCAAGCCAATACCCAGTGGGTCTAAGGGCTTAGATGGAGCTGGCCTCTCAGCTTGGAATTTATTGATTTGATACAGTTTCTTTTCTTACTTCTGAAACACAAGGCATGCAATGGCGAAGGGGGGAAGACCTCAATTAATAGAAGCATGAAATAAAACACATATGTAAAGGGAGGTAAACAATAGGCCAGGAGCAGAAGACATGTAGGAATCAAGTTTGCAAAAGAAAAAAAAGGAAAAAAAGAAAAAAAAGCAGTCTCATATTGGAAAAGAAATATTCAAACACGTTAACAAACTCAAGTTTTTCATTCTGAAATTGTTACAGTCCCAAGTAGGAATGTGTGCACCCCTCTCAGAAGGTCAGATGCTAGAGCTGTGGGTCAGTCAGGATTGTCTATAGGTCTCCCTGTAAAGCTTTACTACCTGCACTGGAGTTTTCTACCCAAGGAGTATTAACAGTTGACAAATTTAAGTTGAAGAGAAGAACAATACATCTAGTTAAACTGGTTTACCACAGGCTATATACAAGTCCTTATTTACCAGCTGTTGTCATTTAGTGGTGTCTGGAACACCACACACAGGAGAAGGGGAGGTGTTTTCAATAAAACTGTGTGGATAGCTCTTGGTTAGTGCAGGCCATCTTACACTACCTGTGCTCATGAAATCTTTCATTTCTTTCTCAAATATCCATGACTTTGCTCCTACAACATACACAGTAGGAACCTGCTGGAACACTGGGCACTGAGAATTTCAGACTTTCTGTGCTGACAGGCACTGATCCCCAAAAAAACACTACATTTGACCTGAGGCCATGGAAAGGGCTTCCAAAACTGAGTGATAGCACTGGGATTATGAGCGTGTAGTTAGAATAGAAGTGCGTAATATCACAGGGTGGAAAACAGAGTTTAAGGTTTTAGAATATAGTAATATATATAAAGCAAGATGGAGGATTTAGAGAGTAGGCAAAGTCCTTCTCTTTCACCTTCTTCATGGGTTTGGGTGGTATCTTGTAATTGGGTAGAAAATTCTGCATTGCGGACCACAGGTGTTAGGTTATTGGGTTAAAAGTAAAAATAATTCAGGTTAGAATTTCATAATTAGACATTTTACCCTTAAAAGATCTTGTAAGGAGATAGAGCCATTTTTCACCTTGTTAGCTAGAACTCACAGCTGTGAGACTGTACCATAGATAAGAATTAACAAACATCTGAGTCTGAACATGAAATGCATCTCTTGAGCATTTAATCCCGGCTCTAACAGAAGAAAAGAAAATAACAAACTCACAGGGACCAATTTCTTTCTGTGCTTAGAGAGTTGGTGGCTAGTGAACAGAGGAGCCCAGAGATGATGTACTTGTGGGCATGCTGGAAAGGCACCATGCACCCTTCACAAGACCTTAAGACCAGGCAAGACTGCAGATGAACTGATTTAAACCACAGACTGAGCACATCCACATAGGCTGATTAGGGTGAAAATGATTAATGATGGAACAACTCACACCCCTGTGAATAGGACCAGGCAGAATAGGGGAAAAAATGTTATTTGGAAGTCAAACCCCATAGATATTTTCTATGCTCTTGCGTCAAATCACCTGTAACTTTACTGACTTATTCTGGATATGCACCAGATCAGGCAACTTGTATGCAGTAAACCCTTTCATAGTCTAATGCAGTGGCATTAGTAAATAATAGTAAATAATAGTAAGTAATCTAATAATAGTAAATAGTAGTAAATAATCTAAGCACTCAACAATGCTTCTGCAAAATAGAAATATAAAAATGTTAGAAAAACAGAGGACAGGAAGATAAAGCTGATTGCTGAGCAACTTAAAAAGCTGGAATAAGTATTTTAAGAGGACTACTTACAAGCTGTAAAAAGTTCAAGCATTTAAGTAAGAATTTTTGAATTGGAGCAGCGGTTTTGAAAAAGACAGATTAAATGGAGTAATTGGGTACACAGGCAGCTTTGCTACCACAATTTACTAGTTTCATTGGTGTTAGATCTCTGGGTGAGTTGAATAACTTGAGGTTTAGGTTTTGTATTTTTATACCTGCATGATTTTTGCTCTGTATCAATTTTTAAGGAGAATGATATAACAAACTCTCTTTGGTAGTTATGTGGGAAAAAGCTGAAAAGAGCCTAATCCACAGTCATAGGGGAAGTTTGTCTTTCCTAGATTAAGAGAAGAGGGGCTTAAAAATGTGTAATTTTCACTACATAAATTCTTTTTTAGGAAGAAAATGAAGCTTTTAAAAGCAAAGAGTAATGCTTCCCCTCATCCTGAATGTAACAGAGTAATGACATGCTTGATTCACCGTTGCTTTTTTTCCCATGAATGAAGCCTCTTGGAAAGCAAATTCACATTTTTTAGTAAGGGTGAAGTTATAAATGAGTTTAACACATGATTGATATTTTAATCCATAGTTAATCTACTTCTGCAGTTCCTTCAAGATTCCAACAACTCCATAGATAGTTTATAACCATCTAAAATACATTAATCTCTCTAATATGGCTGTAACATCTGTTAATCATTTGTTACCCACTTGTACAGCATTTATAAATGCAACCTTTACATAAAGTTTGAATGAATTATTTTGTGTTTGTACAACACATTCCTTTCAAGGAATGCAAAGCACTTTGAAAGCATCATTTATTTGAGGCTTATTAGTGCCACATGTCACAGGTAAGTTGTGTCCTCACTTACCAACCGCCAGGCTAAGAAATAGGGTTACATCCACACTGGAAGAAGAAAGTGGCGCTTATAAGCTACATCAAACCAACAAACTTCTGCATCCCACAGACTTCCTATGTGAATTCCTGCCCATAACTACTGCCACAGAGTGTCCATGTGAAGCTTCCAGGCCTCATGCCTAGTCATGAGACACAGGCAATTGCAATTCCCTCCTGAAGTGAATGTGAATAGGTGCAAGTCTTCCAAGGACTGGTCAGCAATCTCTCAGGAAGGTTTTCTTGAAACCCAGGCCTGCAGAGACTTGTGTGTCCTGTTTGTAATGCTTGAAGTCTACAGGCAGAGAGGAATCTGGCTTTCCCCAGGAAGATCCTCTGAAGCATGAGCAAGCTCTGAAGTTTGGGTTAAAGCCTTATCTCAGCAGAGGCTTGTATGTTCAAGCATGGATGTTTACCCATGTGGTGGTGATGCCTTGGGAAGGCTGACCTGGAACAGAGACTGCACAGAGCTAGAGAATAAAGTAGGTATTTATTGAAAGGCCTCCAGGATACACCTTGGGCAGGACAGGGCCTGATCAGGCCTACACCCAAGGCAGACTTAGAGTGGTCACAAAATGTATGACAGGTCACAAGGTGTCACACTTTTATAAAGTTTTGGTCCATTTGCATACTGGGGTTTAATTGTCCAATTACAGCTTCAGGTTGTGAGGTCTCATCCTTCTTGTTCCTTCAG
This sequence comes from Hylia prasina, assembly GCA_013397195.1. NCBI lineage: Eukaryota > Metazoa > Chordata > Aves > Passeriformes > Sylviidae > Hylia > Hylia prasina. The sequence goes on from VYXD01016014.1 coordinate 626,373, forward strand.
CCACCATTGTTTGTGCTCTTGGGCCTGAAAGTTGTAACAGTTGTGCTCAGTCTTCAGCAGGAAAAGGATTTGTTTTGTCTCCCTGCTCTGTGAAGAGACTTACCAGCACTTAATGTGAGGCTCAGAACTGCACCCCTGGGCAGCACAGAATCTGAAATACATCAAACCTAAAACTTAAGGCATCAGTGGATGGTGGGTGTCCTTGGGCCATGGAGTAGGCTTAAACACAGGGTTTTTTCTGGCCTACCCCAAGTCCTACAGCTTTCATGACACAGTGAAAGAAGGTGTGGTATGACCAAAAAGAGACATCTGGCTTTCTTGTTCCACTTCAGTCACAAGCAAGTCCTCTCTCCCTGAGCAGACACAAGGCTGTACAGACAGGGTTATACCATAAGCTCTGCACCTCTTTCTCTTTAGACGCCAAAGCTCCTTTCTGGGCCTAGTAAAGCAGTGCTGTCTTTGCAAGTCTTGCAAGTCTTTCATGATATTGGCATTACCAAGGACCTCCTTTTTGTAAATAACCATTTGGTGAATCTGTTCCATCCATCACCCTTCATCTTCCTCCTGCTGGACACCATGCCTTTCTACTTATCCACCCTACAGTCTTTGATAGCCATGAAAAACCTCCACAAATGGACATTTTCTGTTAGCTCCTGAGAAAAGATAGTCAGCAAGATCATGGCAGAAGACATGCTGAAGTTCAAAGTAAAGCACAAAAGTGTGAGCTGTTCTGGAGTCAAGGAATTAAAAGATGAGTGATTGTATTTATTGCAAAGCTCTGTTTAACTCAATTCCAGTTCCTTGAATGTCTTAATATGTCTGCTTTCTCACTTGTGACATGATATTTTACAGGCTGTCTTATACATAAGCCTCTTATTTTTCTGAAACCAGGACATTTTTCTTACCATTTTCCCCCCAAAAAAAAAAAAAAAGCCATGTTTTTTTTGGATCTCTTTTTAATATGTAGAAAGAGTTGAAAGGCTATACCAGAATGAATTTAAAGAGAGTGAATTTGATAAATACACCTGGTCTGAAAGGCTCCCCCAGCCATGGAAAGTGTTACAGCAATGTGAGGCCTGCTCCAAAGTATCATGAGTACCTTGTGGTCATTACTTTACCTTGGTGACCCCTTAATGAAGCAGGATTTGCAATTTGTGGAGTCTGAAGGAAAAGCTATTCAGATGAGAGATTTAGGGGGAAACAGCCTCCCTCTGTGAGATCCTTCACCACAGCCTCAAGGGAAATAGCCCTGTAGGCACCTATTAGTGTTTGGGCAGTGCTGCAGCAGCCCTGCTCTTTGCTCCCAGTGGTGGCTGGGAGCCACTTTTCCTCTCTCCAGGCTTAGCTCTGGAGAGAGAAAAAGTACTGAACTCATACATCACAGCCCTGGGCACTCAGCAGCAGCCCAGTATCACTCCCTGACCAGTGTCACCAATGGCAAAAATTTTGCTCACTGAAACACACTTTTGATGTATTTGCCTTGCAGACTGCTGTGTGTCATAAGCAAATCTGTGTAAGCTGCAACCAAATATATTGGGAGTTCTGAAAATAATCTAGCTGGGACAGCACAGTACTTGGCAACACTCTGAATCAGAAGATAACTCATGCTGGTTTTTCCTCAGCTTTCAGCCCTTTCAGCATTTTTTCTTATAGGTTAGAGCAAACATTTTTATGAATGGCTTCCCTAATCCTCTGGTACGTGATAACATCATACTGCTCCTTCCTCATACACTGACAACCCCTCAGACTGTGATGCACCCTACCCCTGACCACTCTCCCAGTTGTGTGGTTCGATGATGCCCAGAATCCACCTTAGTTCAACAGCACAATATCTTTATAAAAAAATGGGCTGAGGGCTCCACTTCTCCTTATTTACCACTTTTTTCCAATCAGACCGAAGCATCACTTCTGCAGACCTTTCATATCAGCAGAGAGACTTCCCATGTTAAATCAAAATCCTGGATACCAAGGCCTGGGTAAATACTGTTTACCAAGTAAGTGGCTGAACAAGTGCTGATAGATGTATGCCTGACTGACCAAAAAAATTTAAAAGTATTTGGTGTTTCCCTTTTCCCTTAGCATTTGTATTTTAATGGGAGATATATTTGTTCTTGTCCTCTGATTATAGTTCTTCTAATGTAACCATGAGGGCTGCAGCAGGATAATGCACACACCTCTCTCTTCTGTTGCTTCTGTTCATGGAAGTCCGAAATCTCCTGTGGCAGTAAACAATGTGACTGTTGGGCCATCTCAGCACAGGTCTGCACCATTGAGAGCTGTGCTGTGATCTGCCCAGTTACTGGGTTCCAGTTATCTGCTGCAGAGACTCTGTGAATTCACGGCTTGTAAAATCTACTGTGGGTACTTTGTTCCTGTATCATAACAAATGTCACTGTTAACAGGCATATCCAGTCCAGGCAGTCCCTGATTGAAAAACACACCATTGTAATAGCCTAAAATTTCCTTCTTACCTTACAGAGTCTGTAAATTGTTTCAGAACAATATAAATGCTTCTGGTGCTTTTAGGCTTGCCTACCAGTCCCCAGGTTTAACATAATATATGGCTCATCCTATTTCAGGGTGACAGTCTGTTCTCTACCATGTTTCTCCAGGAAGAAATTCTGCTGGGAGGATGGTGCTTTTGTACAATCAAAGAAGACAGGCTTGCAAGGTACAAACCCCTTCTGCTTCCCCCTTCTCCTCCGGCAGGCTTAACTGCCATTTCTGAGCTCTCTTCATTGATCTCTGGCATTGGCAACTTCTTGCAAAGAACTATGGTCCACTGGTGTTACACAGAATTATAGTGTCCTAGAATGGCTTGGGCTGGAAGGGACCTCAGAGACCACAGAGTTTAAATCTCTGCCATGGGCAGGGAGACCTCCTACTATTCCAGGTTGGTCAGAGCAACCTGGCCTTGTATACTGCCAGAGATGGGACTTTGTGACTGGCTGAAAATCACTTAAATCCCCACGCTGCAGATACATGCCCCCGCCTGAAATCTGACCTAGGGAATACCAGGATAACAACAGGACAAACAGCCCTTCCCTTGCCTTGATATCCAGACTGTCACAGATACAAAATTCAGCTTTGCGTTAGTGCTGAGTGAAGATCTGAGGGAAGACAAGACAAAGGGAATTCTGTACTTGCTGGTACAGAGAAAGGTCTCTGTCTTGGAGAAAACTAGGAGTTTCATGGAGAGAGTAGGTTATCAGATTCCTCACCTGAAGGAAACATTAGGGTTTTTTTCTTTGTGGTAACTATCCATCTGCCTTTCAATGCCTCCTTTCAGGTATGGCTGCCCCAGTGCAGCCCACCTGGACAGCTTCCCTAAATCAGCCCTGGGTGGAGCACTGCCCAGCCTGCACTCCCTCCAGGAATGTGTAAAGCAGATCAGCAGTTTGAAGGGAATTGTCCTCCAAAGGAGACAGGCAGCACTCAAAGGGAATATTCCTGTTCCAGGGAACATACTGGAGCATCTCGTATGAAAAACCCTTCCTGAATGATGTGCAAAATACTGAACGGATGCATCATCCACTTAGCCCTTTTGCAAGGCCTATTATTACCAATTATTGAAGAACAAAACCAGGGAAAAATTCTTGAGGGCAGCCACACAATTTGAGCTTGTTCTTGAAGGTCTCACAGTATTTTGGCTCCTCCTTGTTCTTTGTGAAGCCTGGAAGAGTGAAGTGTGCAGAATTATTCATTGTATACAAGAATAGTAGGCTTCATAAAAAATGCTACAAATCCGTGGTTTTGGAAAGAGGTCTTTGTCCTCAGTTCCTCTGACTCTTTAACATCACCTCATTTGTGCATTTTGTTCTGTTTTGGCCTTCTTGCCCATCTCACATGCAGCCAGTGTGCTATAAATGCTGGTAGATCCCACAATGAACAAACTGAAGATGCAGTTGCATGTATCTCCTGTAGATTTTTAATTTGCTTCATGTACCTCTGATAGCTCCTTTATCTCAGTTAAAGTCACTTGGAAATCTGTTTAACAGATAATATAAATTATATAAATCCTAACAGCTTCTGAAGTTATATACTGGCCATCAGGTACCTTTTTGTCACACGTTTCAGGAACGTTTCAACTGACACTAATTTAGTATCAGTACATACCAGCAGTAGTAGAGTCTGGAATTTTTGGAGCTAGTTTTCCAGCAGAAGAGAAACCAGGGACACAACTGAAGAAAGGGAGAGTTTAATGCTTAGAACCCATTGTGTACACTTCTGATTAGGACAACAAAGATATTTCCCACATTACAAAATTGCCTTTGATGCGAGGCAAATGTACATGTAAGTAAAGGCCTTTATCTTAAAGGCATTGCACAAGGTTATAACATTAACATGATTAAGGATAATACAAAATAGCAAGAAGGCTTCCAGTTGCTGTTCCAGCTAGTGTTCAGCATCAAGAAATACTGATGAGTCACCTAGCTTTAAAGAAAACAGATAACCAAAGGTATGTCACAAACACTAAAAACATAAGCAAATCCTTTGTTTTCTCATCATTAGTTTTCTCATCATCACTACTTCATCCACTTCAGAGGGCACACTGCCTCTGTTACTTGGTACTCAAGCACACAGTGGCCTATCCTACAGCTCTGCAAAGACAAGCAGCTAGAAGAAGGACTTCAGGAATGAACTATTTGGAAAAACTGCTTCAATTTAGGGAGCTGATTTTGCTAAGAGCAAAAGTAAACAGAAATATTTTCATATTTTGTATATAAATATAAGTTGTATAATAACAACAGCAATTGAAAACCAGCTACAAAATTGATGTTCTATGAAATCTATTAAAGAAATTATTGACTCTTAATCATAATCTTCTATATGTCACATCACTAGCATTTTGTGTACTCTGCGTTCTGCTAAAGAATACAGAATATTGCCTGGAGCAGCATCACTGATGTGATTCCAAATAATTGCACAGAGAGTGATCTGTCTTCATAGCACACTTTGTGGGGTACACAAATTATAACATCACCCAACTGATAACTTTTTAATGGTGCTTTACAACATAGAGCAAACATTGTTTTAAGACCACAGAGAAGTATCATGCTTGCAGTTTGATTTCCAGCAGGGAACATTCCACCTTGAGTTAGTTTTCAACCACTTGCCAAAAAAAAGAAAAATAAGCTGCTGCATTTGGATATGGAGTGTGAAATCACCCGGATGGGAGTAATGTGAGTGCACAGAATTGTACACCTGTTAGTTATTTCTGAGAAACTAACCTGTTCATGCTACAATTAGGTACAGTGTAAATCACAAAGACAGAAAACACATTCAATCATTTGGACATGGTGATGGGGAAAAAAAAATCAGATTTCATGGCTTGATAGAAAAATCACATTAAGGTCTAAATGAATTATTTCTATGACTCAAATAAATTATCATCCAGACTTACATTGGTATTAACAAGATGAACATTTTGGAGAGAGAGAATGATATACCCTAGGGGAAGGTGAGTGTAAATCACTGCAGTCAGAGATACAAGGGTTTAGCTAGGGTATGCACTGAGAGTGCTTCTAGTGGGGAGTCCAATGAGAAATCTCCTTGATGTGAATGGTACCATATCTGGTACATTTTCCAGACATAAGCCCACAAAACTTCCATTTGCAGTGTCAAAAGATGATTTGCTGGCATCACATCAGCAAGCCTGTGCTTTCAAGATAAATGTAAACCATGGCTGTAACAGCAGGACTCAACACCATGTCAGCAACAAGGAGGAGTCCCAGCTGCAGTGTTTTGGTGTGACAGAGAAATGTGTGAGCTTTAAATACTGCCATGGAATTTAAAACTTGACCATTCAATGCTGCTAACCTTAACACCAGTGTCCTGGTACTGCTGGGATGCTGGCAACTTGACATGGTGCCATCTCCTTTCTGAGTAGTCGTCTCATGGAATTCACTGGTATGACACTGTGTGACAAGTCATGCATCAGGGCATGGCACCTGCACGTATCTGCTTCCAAAAAAATACATTATTTCTGCAATAAGTTGTCTAACCCCGCATTTTTATATGAGAATACATATAGTATGGTAAGCAAGTGGTTTTGCAGGTTTCTGCAGCTCTGAAGAAAATCAGTAATCACATTTTACCCATATACTTTTAAAACACTAGCAGAGATTTCCTAGGGAGCCATGAAAAGCCTATATGTGTGAATACATGGACATTAGGTGGAATGTTCCTTTGGTATTGCTGTGTAGTAACAGCCTGCACCAACAACTTACATCATTACATTGCTGTATGCCCTGAAATTGTGACCTCAATCAGCAACAAAAATGATGATACAGCAAAAAAATACTAAATGATTTTACACACAGCCTTTAGCTCACAACCCCAGGGATTTTTGTTGTTGTTTTTGGCCACATAGGCCTTTATTTAAAGCTCCCTGAAGGCATTAGAATCCTTTCATCATCTACATTGCCTTAGATGGAGTGCACCAAGTACAGATTTCTGTGCTTGCTGACACTCTTTCTGACCACTGACATCCATGGTAGTGCAGATATGCCAGATGAGTAAGAGATGAGCACAGTAACAAGAACATGCAGTCTCTCTTATGAAGTCATGGATCATTTAATTTGTGCTAAAATATTTAAATTTCCTTTGGTTTGTAGGTTTTCCAAGACAAAAGATGGTGGTCCCCTATCGGGGTTGAATGAAGGA
>VYXD01016017.1:0-34517 GCA_013397195.1 Hylia prasina
CCCCGGGACTGTCCCCCTGGGACTGTGACACCCGCGACTGTCCCCCGGGACTGTCCCCCCGGGCCCGTGACACGCTGCTGGGGCCCCCGGCCCCACCGAAGGGGGCGTCGGAGAAGAATTCCGGGGGCTGGGAAGTGCCTGCTGCGTATCCAGGACAGGAAAATTAAATTTTAGGGACTCGGGAAGAATTCAGGCATTACCGAGAGCTGTCGCCAAGCCTGGGCATCGCACCCACGCTGCCCTTGGCACCGCCCGGACCCTGCGAACACCCCGGGTTTCAATTGCAGCTCTCTGGGGCTGCTCAAAGAGGCTGGAGCCCGGTGCTCCTGCAGCTCCTGCACCCCAGAGCCCCCATGTCCCTGTGTCACCATGTCCTGGGGCTCCTCCATATCCCAGTGCCCTTGCTTTCCAGGGCTCCAGCATCCCCGTGTCCCTGTTTCCTGTTGTTCCCTCATCCCGGTGTTCCCATGTGCTGATATCCCCACCTGCCAAGCCCCGAGCAGCACCTCTGACCCACCGGCACTGCCCAGCCAGCGTTCCCCACCAGCTCCTGCATTTCCCACTCAGTGTTTGGCCAGTGCTTTGCAGCATCAGGCAGGAACGGGATGGGGCTGCCAAGTATTGGTGTCATTATCTACAGCAATCAGGTTTGCCTAAATTAAGGAGCGCTGGTGGGAGCGTGGGCCAGCGGGACTGAGCCACGTTGCCCTACATTTTCAGAGAAATCCATGGATTTTGAGTTCCTCCACATGCCCAGCACCAAGTGCCTCCCAACCGAAGACCTCCCAGCTCAGAAGCCAAGCCTGCAAGAGCTGTTTTGGGGTTGCCAACTATTTCCAGCTAAGTGATTATAATGTTTTTACTGGGGCTGGGGGAAGTAGGAGGATGTACTTTCCAGCAGGGACTAATGAACAAGGTGGGAATGAGTGGACGTGCACAGGGCTAGGAGGTCAGGCCCACTGGAGAAACACTCCTCTTCCTCCTGATGCTGACCACTGTAAAATGGGATATAATTCCCTTTATTTGATTGATTTGCCAAGAAGTGCCGAACTGTGGCTCAGCAGTGGGGCAGGCTCTGCTCCTCCAGAGCGGGCAGGGAAAAGGGGCTGACCTGGCCCTGCCCCAGCAGGGTGAGCAGCACCAATGTGCAAAGGAAACGGATGGGGGGGATTAAAGAACAGTCTTTTTCTCCCTCCTTTGAGCCTCCTTTAGATCTTAGCTATTTCTCGTAATAATCACCGGGAAATTACTAGTCAGGAGAGCGGTTCCTGGGGTTATATTACCCCTTTAATCTCTCTGGCAGTGGTGCAGAATTTTAAAGGGGTTCCAGAATGAACAAGCACAAGACAGATTTTGCTGATGGACAGAAGAAACTTCAGTGCAGCTGCTTATGGCTCAGAAATTTGGGTTGCTATATATTAAAAGGAAATCTCCACTGCTATCCCTTCCATCAGCACATGTTACAGGTCAAATGGCTTTGGGAAGACTTTATCAGTACATTCTCTCTCCACCTCCCCCAGAGCTGAGGCTGAGTTCAGGGGAGTGACCTGTTTCAATCTGTTCAGTCGGTTTTGCTCTTTCTCAGCACTCTGCTGTCACAGCAGAAGCCAAACCCACAGCACCAGGGATGCTCTGGGGACACGCTCAGCACCTGAAGCCCACAGGTGACAAACCTGGAGACACCGACCTGCTCCTTTGGCAGCAGTCACCAGCACCCAGCCCCAATCCCAGATTTTCCTCCAGCCCACAGAGTTTGCAGGCTTGCCCTCTGCTCTCCTCCTCTCCAACCTCTAATGTTCATGCTAAAAATCCAAAATCCCGGTGGAATTTGGGAAGTAGCTAATGAACTGCAAAGCTGACATCTGTAACTGCCGGCCAGGGATAACATTCTCCCTAGCTGCACAATTAAAAGTTGGAGCATTTAGTCCAGTAACAAGGAAAGTTACTGATTCAAACCAACCCAGATCCTCCACGGTGGCTCCGCAGGACCGATGAATTCGGGACAATCACATCTGTCCACGATCTCACGTAGCACCTACTCTCATTAGCAGGTTATAGCCTCATCAATTTCCTTTCAATTTTTACAACTCCCATTTCATATCAGAGACTGAGGTGCAGAGTTTGTTAAGATCAGCATTTATAAGGCTAAAGTGACATGAGACCCCACATGTCCTTGGAGATGCATGGATATCTGCCATCTGAAACAAAGAGATCTTGGGCTCCTAAAGCAGCTGGGCATGGATTAGGAATGCTGCTCCAGGTAAGGAAGGTGGCAGCTCCCAACTCCCCAGGCTGCAGCTGTGTTCCTTGGACATCCCATCTTTGCCATGCAGCAATGCCAAGGGGCTGCATCCACCTCACGCTGCCTGGAGAACGAGTTCATCTATCTGGGGCTGTAGAAATCTGCATTTATGTTTTGATTGCTCTATAAATTCAGTGTCATAATAAAAAGGATCTAAATCTACTGAATAATTCATTTTCATGCATAGGGAAGAAATAATGACCTATATTACATTCCATCTATCATTTAGCAGGTTGTGGAGATGGATCGGCCGGTGGGTTCCGGAGGTCCCCAGTGAGGAGCAGGGCCCTGCCTGCTGCCCAGCTGTGGCTTCACCTGACAAACATTATTTAGGTAGAATTCTGAAGGGGTGATATGCTGGAGAGCTGCCAGGAAGTCAAAGATCACTTAAAATGCAGAATATATGTCATTGCAAACAATTGGTCTTCTTGGTGCATCTGCCTCGGAGTTACCCCAGTGCCTGCAGCACCCCACAGAACCACATCAGGAGAGGGGCTGTGCCAGCCCTGCTTCCGAGGAGACACAGCACAGGGAATGGAAGAGATCTCTTCAGGCTCTGTGGTGTCAGACTGGTCAGGATTGTCTACGTACCATCCACATCTCTAAAAAGCTGGGCAAAGGCTTCCTATGTGTCCCTGGGATTCACAACAGAGGACAGGCTTTTAGGTGCACAGCACTCAGCAGCTTTGGCTGTGATACTTGTAGACAAAATTTCAGCAGAGTACAGACTTGGTGCGTTGGATATTTTTGATTTCATTTTAGGCTGCCCATCCATTAACGTCATCTGTGTTTCTTCGTGGTGAGCTCTACACCTCCTCCCATGTTGCCAACCCCTCTGTTTCCACCTGCTCCATCACCTGAAAGGAAACCACCAAACCCAACGCCCATGAGCGCTGCCCAGCCCTGGGGCTCACAGCAGCCCAGGGCCAGGCAGGAAAATCAACAAAAACCACAGAGTCTGGCTGCGCAGGAGGGAGTTACTTAAAAACACAGCAGCCAGTCCCTAAACAGGAATAGGTTATCCCAGAACCAGTAATTTTGGGGAAGCAGTACTGGTTCACACCTGGTGCAAATGTGGCTCTATATTTTGGGTAGACACTGGAGTTTTTCTCCATCAAGTTCCAGATCTGCATCAAATTATTTCAGCATTTGCTAATGAAGACATTACACTGACCTTATTAAAAACATCGTGATCTTCATCTTAACTGAGAAAACAGCATTTTTTTCAACTGTTTCAAAAGAAGAATAAAACCCAAATATTATCAGGCCCATCTTTCATATAAGGGAGGAGGGGGAAGCTCTGCAAGGAAAGATTTCAAAGCCTGCTTTGTTTTCATCAGCTTTTAAATCAACAGACAGCCCTGAGAATTTTGTTTTTCAGAACCACAGTGTTTAATTCTATTTACTACTTCCAGGCAATTCTATATATACACACAGAGAAAAACCCAAGCAGCTCACTTTAAACAAATCCTCCTGCTTTTTTCAGATGTGTCATTCCTCCTGCGGGTAGGATTGCAGGATACAGATCAATTAAGCTAAAGCCAAAAACAAAGCAGGGAGGAGAGGAAGGGGAAGAGGAGGGTTTGTGCTGTCCCTGGGCAGCTCTCCCTGCTGGATCTGGTGGGGGTCACTGTCCTGTGGGCACCTTGGCCTCACCTGAAGAGGGGGTTAGTGGGGAATTTTCCAAAGACTTCCCCAGCTCTGTTGTCTGATCCAGCAGCTGGAAATCCAGCCTCTCACTCCTGTGCTTGGACATATCCAAGCACCTCAAGTTACCCCTTGTGTTGTCTCTCATCCTGGGGTGGATGCAGTTATGCCAGAATCCCATTTCCTTCCCTCTCCCAAAACCAGGCTGTCTACCTTATACCACTCCCTGATTAATTTTTACCAAAGGCCTTTAAGAGCCTCTGATAAACTGCTCCCAAAGTCCAAACTAATATTATTAACTATGAATCTTCTCCTATAAATAATTCCCAGAAGTAGATCAATGCTACCACTGAGTCAATGGATTCAGTGGAATCATTTCTTCCTCTTACTCCTGGATTTTTTTCTCCCTGTCGCCACTAATCAATTATGATGATAAAAGTACCCTGGAACACCCCCAAAATAAAGATAAACAGCGTGTATTATCAGTGGCTGGGGCTGTGCATGCCACTGAAGATGCGTTACCTTCTCTGAGCCACATTTGTTTTCCTCTACAGACAGTTAAGGGGAAAAAAAAACACGGAGGCCCAGTAAATGAATGGTCTGGTGTAACACGGCATTAATTCCCTGACCTTCCGCATTGAGTGACTAAGAATCTCAATCTCAATTATTCCTTTCATGACGGAATCTGAAATAGACACAGCAAGTCCTCACATTCTTGCTCAAAAGCAGGAGAGGTGGAATGAGACGAGTCAGCCCGATCACACTGAAACCACATCCATTATCAGCTCCATGTCATTCAAAAAAATCGACTGCAGGAGAAAGCAAGAGCATCCAAGGAGAATTATTGCAAAACGTGTGCTGGCAGGATCTGGATAAATACACTCATTTGTATATGCACATGCATTTGAAATTCTCCAGTATGGAGCTGAATCGGGTAGGAAAAACAAGTCACTCCCCAGAGGACACCATCGCTCTAAATTAACAACAGGCAGATCAGAACTGATGAAAACACCCTGAGAGGTTGATAAGCAAAGCTCTGTCTCTGTAGATGGTGGGGATCCCTCACATTTTGAAGCTTGGGCATTCCTGCACCTCTGGCATGATGGAAATGGCAAACCCATCATTTCCTCTCTGACTTTAGAGATAACTACTTTGTTTGCTTCTTTCCAGTTAATCAAATGATTCTTATTGCTGATACAGCAAATTCCATGGTCATTAAGTTCGCATCAAAGGACACACGAGCAAGAAAGTTTCCATGAGGCTTTAGACAATCTCAGCACAGATTTTCAACGGGCACAAAATCCTCACAGTGATACTACCATGTATACTGACTAAAGATCACCCCTTTGTCCACAGATCTTAGAAGGTATTTTCCTGCAGCTGGAAAACAAGGACAAAGCCAGACCCAGCTGTGGGACGCTGGCGTGCCAGGGGCTGTTGTCCAGCCATGCCTGGCCGTGTGCTGGCAGGACCCTCACTCCCTGCACACAGGGCTGTCACCTTTTGTGTAGTTCCCTGGCTTTCCATGTAATTCACTGATTTTGCAGCAGCAGGTGCGGATGGAGCTCCTGAGTTTGCCTTTCCGGCCCGGGGCTGGCACAGCACGTGGCAAGGCTGCAACAAGCCCGGGGACAAGGAGTCCCACACAGCCTCGGGCCGCATCCTAAATTCCAGCATCGTACGTCAGGAAGAAATGTGCCTGGGAAATGTAGCTGTAACTACATTAAAGCGCCATAATTCAATTCCAACCACATCATTACGGAGGCGCAGATCAGATAAGCAGGCCGAGCGAGGGAGCCGGGCTTCGCCGGCTGCGGCACCCGCGGGGTTCGGGGCTGGGAGAGCATCGCGCTCCCTCCTGCGGGGATGTCTCACAGGGTTAAAGCGCAAACCCACCTCTCCCGGCCGCGTCCTGCACTCCCTCCCTCCGACCCCGGCACCCCAGAGGGCAGAGCCCGCGTCCCTCCCCTGCGAGCGTGTTTAGATCCACCTGGAGCCTTACCTGGAGCCTTACCCCGGTCCTGCACCGACCTTCCCGCAGCCCCGGGGCGGTATTGCTGAGCAGGGGGGCACTGCAGCCCCTGGCTGAGCTGCTGCCCTGACACCCCTGAGACCCCAGCCTTCCCCGCGGGGATCTCCGGCCTCCCCCTGTGCGGGATGGGGGTGAGGAGGAGCTGCTGGGCCCCCACGGCAGCTCCTCTGGAATCACCCACCCCCTGCATCCAACATCAGCCTCACCCAGGGCATAAGTGCCTTGGCCAAAATCACACCCAACCACTACATCTGGCCATGGACTGGAAACCATTCTTTGAGTTACTATCTCCTACCAGGGCAAGTGCTTTTCCCATATTTAAGACATTCCTCAGCTTTAAGCACCCTCTCCCACTAGATTTAAAGCACTGACGTGCAGACTATCAAGGCCCTGGATTCCTGGTCTGACTTTTGGGCAGCCATGAGATTAACTCTTCTGTACCAAATCATTTTAAGCAGAGGTTAATGCTGAACTTGTGCTTCTGCCTTTGCTGAATCAGGGCTTTGCCAACTTCCTGCTTTATTTATTTGGCCTTCTGTGATTGCTGAGCTGGGATGGGAAGGATCCTACCTTGAACCTCCCCTGGGACCTCTTGTGATGAAAAGCAAAGCCTGCAAACACTGTGGAGTCTCTGCTGCATTAGGAGAGGAGTTTCATGAAGATTCATGTCTTTCATATTGTTCTATAAAATTAAAGAGCAGAGGAAAATCACTCTCGAGGAAGTGAAGACGTACTGCAGCAATTTAGCTGTAAATATAATTAAGCAACTGGCCCTGACATACCCGTCCTTTCTTGGCCAAAATTCAGCTGGAGTTTCCATTGATGTCAAGATCAAGCTATGCAAATAATTAGAACAAGGTTTGTCATGAGAGTAAGATCCAAAAGAGATTTTGGGTGACAAAATCTGTAACAATGCTCCCCTCGCTCCTCCTGAGCTGGATCCAGATCTTTAGATCCTTCATTTCCCTTCCAGCCTCATCCACCTGCTTACTGCTCACACTGAGAGCGGTTTGAAAACCCGTGTGAGGCCCAGCTGACAGCCCAGCAGAAGTGGCTTCCAGGCTCCAGACACTGAAGGGAGAAAGGCTGGGATCCCACACGGAGCACTGCGTTGTAATGAAGTCACTCTGCCACTTCAGGCTTACCCAAATGACACTGATGGGTTAATTTTGCTCTGAAGGCTCTCGGCTGGCTCAGGCCCCATCTCCCTCCCCTCTGCCTCGATGCCAGATTGGGCACCACGTGTTGTCCTGGAGGTGGCACCCAGCCAGGTCAGACTGGCACCGGTGCCTGTGTGTGCTCTGTGTGACTGCCACAGCCCTGGGGTGACATCCCTGCTCCACCTGGAGCCTTGGTGTTCCCGTGGGATGAGGGAGTGCTGCAGGGCCTGCAGATGGGGCGAGCAGGACCAAACATTTAACTGCCTCAAATAAAAACTGGGCACTCCACACTTGCTTGTCATAACTTGCTTATGAACGGGCACAATTACAAACAGGCAATTTCTAAGTGTAAATACACTTGCAGATTGGTTATAGTGAAGCAAAAGCAAACTGAGCTGAGAGCACTGGGCTTTGGCAGTGATATTTAGAGCTTTCCTGAGTCCCTGGGTGTGGAGTGGTTTTCTAAAATTGCTGGGTTTTTACTTTTTGTTTAAAGTAAATGTATAGTCTTTGAAGCTCCAAGGAAAGAACTTGAAAAATGTGACCTTTAGAGCTTTGATACTGGGTGACAAATAAAAAGAATCCAAAGGACAATCCCCTTAAAAATATACATGGCTATCACTTAGCGAGCAGGGAAAGGAAACAAGGATCATATGTTTTCCTTCGAGGCCAGGATTGACAGCAGCCTCTTATGTTACCTTAAAATATTGGTGGGATCAGACAGTACCAGGAAACGTCTCCTGCATGCACCATTGCTTGCCCAATTTTGCAGGAGCAGGTGCTGAGCTGGGGCTGTCTGGGCTGAGCCAGCAGCCGTGCCCAGCCCACGGTCCAGCAGCGCTCCAGGAGGTGACATTTGCCTCGCTGGCACTTGAGAGCACTTCAGCTTCACCTTTGCAAATGAAACTCTCTGCATCATCAGGGAACCACGCTGGGAGGCCCTCAGGAGCCCAGCAGCTATTCTTCCTGCTGTTTCATGCTAGGGTGCTCTTTCAAGGGAAGGAAAAACTTGGGGGAACAGAAAAATACTTAGCTGGAGTGGGCAGAGGATGTGTTCTTCCTGTCTGAGGCCATTTTGGGTTGGTGCAGCACTGAAGCTCTGTGGCTCTCGTGGGGTATCACTGTGATGCACCCTCAGAGCAGCACTGCTCCAGTGAGGATGGAGTGGGTAACATTACTGACACTGCACATAACCTTTTGCAGTCAGCCCCCTCCCCTCTTTGCTCACCCCCTTGTGTGGCTGCAGTTCACCACAGATGGGACTCCGCTGGTCTGAATCAGCTCAGTGGTTTGCTGTTCTGTACCAACAAAACAACAAAATAAAATTCAAACCAACACAAACTTAGCCGAGAAAGTAATAAGAAGGCAAACTCAATTACTGTTTCATCTGGCATTATTGTTGCATTGCTGCTCTTTGTCAGGGACTTCTTCCAGGCAAAATTGGAGAGATTATCTTGTCTAGATGTTATGAAGTAGCTAATCCCTTCCGCAAGTGGAGGAGAGCCAAACGCTTCATGTTGGGCAAGTGGAAGTGTAAATATGGTGACAAAGTGCTGCCACTGCTCCCTGGCTCCAGGGGCTGTCTTTTCCCAGGGCTTTGCTCCACATCTGCACAAGGCACCAGGACTTCCCCAAGATCTCCCAAAAGATTTCCTCTTTCCTGCCCCAAAAGCTGCCTGGAGCAGGTGGATTTGGCACACCCTCTCCTCCACTGCTGTGGGGAGCAAGAGGGAAAAGGTATTTTTAGAAGAGAGAAAGGCCACTGTTTAATGTCACAGTGCTTGCTCCATCCGTCATCCCAGCCTCGTCCCTGCCCCCAGCTCCTCCCTGTGTCACCCCTGGGCTGAGCAGCTGTGGGGCCCAAGGTGTGAGCCCAGAGCTGCACTGCCTGCCCCAGGGACCTGCTGTGGGTCCTGCTCCCTGCACAGCTCCTCCAGCACCGCTGAGGATGAGGGTGCTCCTGCCTTCCTCCAGCCACCCTGCAGCAGGGCCTGGAGTCAGGACCTCAGAAAGCAACAGCAGAAGAGAAATTACCCACCTGTCATGTGTTCACTGGATTTTATGTGGCACACAGAGAACTCTCCAGGGCTATTATCTCAGTGAAGACAGTCTTGTTTTCACGTAAGAAGGGCTGTTTTCTGGTCACCTCAGGTAAGCAGGGTGAGGTTGCCTCAAACAGAAATTCTCAAAGGTCCAATCTTTACTCACACTGTACATTAACCCAGAGCAACACGTTCATGGGAACAGCCCTGACACAGCCAAGACCTCTGGGCTCTGTGTGCCATCTGTCACAACCCTGGGAACACGAAAATCATCAGCCCTCCTGGAGCAGCCCCTCTGGGATGAATCCCGGTGTCCTCCCTCTTCCACAATTACAACAGAGAGACGGCACAACATCCCACCTGCCCGTGGCCCCCCAGCCCCCAAAATCCAGCAGCTCAGGTAAAGGATATTCGCAGAACCGGGGAAATGCTCGGCTCAGCCGCGGAGCAGCCCCAGCCCGTGGGGGTGTGTCTGTGTACATCCAGCCAGGGGGATATTTAATGATAATTGCTTCTTTTCAGCAGCGAGCAATGTGCCTGGTACAACCCAAAATGATTTTGCTATTTTGACGTTGGGAAATCTGCAAGTCAAAGGTGAGGGAACGACTGCGCAGAGCAGCCAATATTAAAAATCACAATCTGGCAGCGGCAGTGCGGGCTGGCAGGGCTGGATTGCCAATCATTTTTATACCTCGGCGCTTTAAATAGCAATAATGTGTTGAATGTGAAATTGCCTGTGCTGATGGGGGTTGCTGCACATTATTAAAATCCAGGCGTTGGGACACACATTACACATTTGTGATTCTTTAGAGACATTGTTGGGGGGAAAATACAAACTCTGGGAGAAATTTGAGGGAGGGGGGCCCATGAGGTAAAGGGTGAGGGAGAGGCAGACAATCAGGTCTCTGGAAGATCACCAGGCAAAAGGCAACAGGGAGAACACTTTAGCTCTTGTGGATATACCCAGGAAACAGCCAATTATTTCAGAGTCGTTGGAGCGTTAAGTGATGCAGATTATTCCCTCTAACACTTATTCCCTGTGCAATTCCCACTCCTTTGCTCCGGTTTGGCCCATTCCAGGTAATAACTTGGCCCAACACCTGAGCCCCGTGTTGGAGCCAGGCTGCTGCTGTGCCTTCCTGTGCACCTCTCCCTGTACAGGGGCAAAAGCCCAGGGGAAGGTGCCCTGTCCTTGTCCCCTGGGAACAGGAATTGCTGCTGGTGATGCTCCAACAGCTCTGCCTGGCTGAGGATACAGAGCTGAGTCCTCACCAAACCTGCTGTTTCCCATCTCCATGGGAGCATTTCTCTTCCCCAGCCAGGGAGTCATTATCCACTCCAACTGCCACATCTCTCCTTTTGGATGACTAGAACCCTTAATCCATGATTTCACAGCCCTACTTAGGTACAAGCACCCACATGCAAAGCAGATCTGTATAAAACCCAGCTCTGCATAAACACACCCCTGAAAGAGGAAAAGCTGTGATGCAAACATGGATTTGCATCCATCTATGAAGTTATTGTGTGATTCCTTATCTCCACCAGCTCCCTACCTGCTCCCCACCCCTCTGTCACACCTTCCAGGTGCCAAACTCCTGCAAAACCTTTCAAGAATAGGATATTCTTAGCTCAGATGTACACAGACCATGGGTTGAAGGTGACTAAAATAACAAAAAATCAAGTGCCTTTAATATTTTTAGGATTAATCTTGCTGCAGCCTCATGGAGTGCCAGGCTGGGGTCCTGCCATGCAGGCAGGTGAGACAGAAGAGGAAGATGGAGAATTGGGATGCATACTTTTCAGACAGAGGACAAAGCAGATTTAAGGTCCTGTCATATCCCAGAGTTTTATTAGTCATTTTGCAACAGCTATAGAACTGATTTTAATTAATATTTTTTAAGAGAATAGGCACACAAGTAAAGTCCTAGTAATAAAAGGTGCCAGAACAGAATAAAACCTGAAGTATCTCTGTTCATCACTCTCATGGACCTCATGCTCTTTCAACAAGGTCACACAAAACCAGCAGCTGAGCCTGTATTTCTCCAGCCCCTTCACTGCCCCAGCACAGCTCCTCTCCTCACACACTCCAACTTAGCTCAGTTTGTCATTAGCAACCAGCAGCGACATCACCTTGACTGGGAACATCATCCATCCATCCCTCCCCTCCATCCATCCCACGGCATGTCACTGCCCAGGAGGAGCCGCAGCACTGACAGGCCTCAGACCCAGAGAGCCAAAGGGTACAACACAATCAAAATAAAAAGCCTGAGAAAATGGACTTTAAATTGTTAAACGAGAACAGCAAAGGCTCCAGGCAGGAGCTGGGGGATGCACAGTGCTCAGAGGGAAGGCAGCCCAGCAGTGGGGGGCAGAGCGCCGCAGAGGCGACGGCAAGATATTGATTTGATAAGCAGATGAGCTGAAATTCCAAATGCATTGGAGACGCTGATAGGAAAAAAAAGAGGTAGATGGAGAATCAGGGGAACGCAAGAGGAACAGCTGCGTACACGGAGATGTCACGGAAAATAGAAGGTCATCAGGATCCACGAAATTCTCCAAAGAAATAGGGAAGTGGAGATCGCAGGGAGACAGCAGATGTTTCTGTGCCAAGACAATGATGGAACCATAATTACAGTGAGATGGAGCATCCTGCACAGCCCCAGCAACACGGAAACAAAACAAACCCCAACCAGACATGTTTGATTGGCAAGTGGAAAAGGCTACAAAAAAGTAATAAGCATTTAGCCCTTCCATTACAGAGGAGTCAGGCAAGGGGAAGAACGAGGGCACCTCTTCACTGCAGAGCCAGAACGCTGCCCGAGAGGTCAAGCTGCTGACAAAAATCCCTGGATTTGTATGGGTGTCACACATGGGAGAGGCTGGGGGCTCACAAGTGCTTTTCCCCCTCATTTTCAATAACGGGGGTCCCAGCAGATGCAGGGCAAGTGCTTCCTCCCCATTCCTGGGCAAACCCACCCTGGATATCCTGCCCTGTTCAAGGGCAAAACGAGTCTGACACAGGCTGTGGCACCTCCAGGGGCTTGTGCCATCCCAGCTGCCACTGGCAAGTGCCCCAAGGGGTCCAGAGGAGAATGAGCATGGTCTGAATCCAGGGCTTGTGTGCTTGGAAGTTCAGCTGTCCCTGCAAACAGCCAGCCCTGGGATGTGACAGCTCTGCCAGAAGCAGCAGCAGTGCTGGGACACCAAGGGGAGCCAGAGCTGTCAGCCAGGGGACCTCTCTGCATCCCCAGCACACAGTGACCATCACAACAGGAACGTTTTTCTCTGGCTCACTGACACCTCTCTGGCTGTTGCCTCTGTAACAATCACAGTGAACTTTGCTTTTCACTTTCTGCACCTGCAAGTCCATTTTCAGTGCGAGGACAACAAGCTCAGTTTGGCTGTGGGGACAATGATCTCATTTGAGAAAAAAAATAAACTTGTTTCTGTGTTCTGAGGAGGCTCTGAGGGAAAGGCACACCATGATCACAAAACACATCCAAGCAAATTAGGGGTCTGTCTCTGAGAGCGAAAAGTAACACTCTCCCTTTATCATCTCACATCCAGACACTGTGTAAGGACAAACCTGCACAAGCAGAGATACAATCTGGACCTGTGAGCAGAGAGGAACATCCCAGGCATGTAAATAGAGGTCCTATGGACGTAGGTACAGCTGAGATGATACATCTCCCTTCAAGGACTGCAGCGGCCGCTTCCCCGCGCGGCTCGGCGGGCTGGGCTGGAGCTCGAGTGCCATCTGCTGCTCCGCGCTCGCCACAGGACTCCTCCTCCTCCTCCTCCTCCTCACGGCAACCGGGGCTGCCGCTCCCCTGAGGAACGCGGCATCGGCGGCGGGGGGGCCGTGCGAACGGGACAGGGCAGATACAAAAAAGGCAAACCAACTTTTCTCCACTACCACTCTCTCCACATCACGCGTGGTGTCCTTCCGGCCTCAGGAGCGTCTGGAGGCAGGGCTGGGCACCTGCAGCAGCTCACTCTGCCATCCCTCACCCCGTCCTGCATGTCTGTGCCACAGAAAAGCAGCTGTGTCACTGCCCCACAGCAAAATTGGAGCTACAGGCTTGACAAGGCAGCCAAACATTTCTTCCTGCTGTGACAAAACAACTTTTCCAGCGATGAGCGAGTGTCTCCCTTAGGGCTGGGTTCCTCAGAATCCCTCCTGAGCATCCCCCACACTGGGGAGAGGAAAGCTGGGGGAGAAAGGGGGGCTGGAGCAGTGGGAGATCATGGAGCAGCCAGGGAACATCCCTGCACCAGGCAGAGCTCAGGGGGATGTGACAGAAGCAGGAGGTGCTCATGCTGCCACTCGTGGCTGTGAACAAGGACGGTACTTGAGGGCCACAGAAGTGCTTCAGGCGCACTTGGAGAGCAACAGACAACACACAGCAGAGAAACCCAGACCCACGGTGAGTGCTGCTACCCAGAAATGAGGGCACCTCACTTGAAACAGCATGAGATGTCTCTTCAGCGTTCTTGAATCCAAACTGCAGAGTCAGGGCACAAAAAAAAAAGAGTAACATCCCCCAGGCAACACACAGGGTTTTGAAGCTGGGACATGAAGTGCACAAACCAGAGTCCCTGTGATCCCTCTCCCAGGGGAAGGTTAAAACCTTGGTGTAGTCACAGCTACAGCACAACTGCCATCACCTTCTGCTTTCTACGAGGGTTGAAGTAAGAAACACCCAACCCTGCTTTCAGACACCAAAACTCACACCTGGGCATGCACAGCAGCTTTACAGCCTCAGTTCAGCAGGAGGAAAGCTTCCAGCACGTGTTCACCTCAGCAAAGGCTCTGCAGGGCTGCAAAGGCTGCAGGGCTCAGGGAAGTCAGCAACCCCTGCCCCAACCTAGGGAGCAAAACTCAGCAGCTTGAGCCTGAGGCAGGACAAGAGAGGAGGCTGTGAACTCGGGGCAGTGTGGACAAGCCACAGCAGGGCCATTACTCACCTTCCAGGGCACTGGGATGAGGGAGGAGCTGGGGAGGCTTTCAGGCAATTCAGAAACCCAACAGGAAGCACTTTTGCCACTCACACGTAATTAAGCTGTGGGACATACTGCCATGGGGAGCTGTGAAGGTCACAAGGACAAATGGCCTCAAATGCCCTTACAGCAACTCCGGGGAGTTTCTCTGTGAAGCACAGGCTGTGTGAGGCACCAGGCACAGTAGTGCTGAGGAGCTGGGACCCGGGGTGTCAGGGCAAAGCTGCTCTGACATTTCCTCTGGCAAAGAGCCCTAAGTCTCTCCTCCAGCTGCCATCCTCACCCCTGTTGCCCAGTGTAGCCAGAATTTTTCCTTTATCACGCTGTTGCCTTTTTAACGGGTTGAAGAAGGAAGGGAGGAGGAAGTAGAGGTGACTGAAGCCAAAACACAGCCCCTGAGGCAATGACCTAAAGGCAAGACACATGTTCTCTCTCTAATTCTTGCTCAGCAGCCTCCTACACACCAGTTTCCCAGGGACAGCACTGAGGTGGGACCCCATGGATCCGTGTGATGCAGTAGAATAGAAGAATACAGCTTGCACCTCGTTTTCCTTTCTTTTTTAGGAAAAAACCTCTGCCAGTGAAGCACCAGGGATGTGCTGAGCCAGGCTTCAGGCTGCACCTTTGGCTGTGGGAGGTGAGGAGCTGAGCTGCTCCTCGTGTCAGCGCTCCACACGCCAGTGTCAGACAGGGGCTCCCTTGCTCTCCATCTGCTCCAGAAACTCTGCCCTCCTCCCTCCCTGAGGAGCCTTGAAATCAATGTGCCAAAGGGAAATCAGCTCCAGGCTCTGCCAAAGGAGCAGTCCAGGCACTGCAGAGGATCTGGCAGGAAGGTGCTGCTTGCCCAGGGATGGGCTCCTGATCCTCCACCCGAGGCACGAGGACAAGGGGCAGCAGCCACAAAGAGGCCTCCTAGGAAGCACCTCTCATCCATGGAAAGAGGCTGGAGAGGGGATCTGGGCATGCAGGCAGAGCTGGAGTGTGCCATGCAGCCTGTGGAAGCTCTCCAGGAGGTAATAAATGAGGCATCTCCTGAGACCTCATTCATTTCACCCGTAATAAAATTACCCACTTCCCAAAGGGAAAAGCCCCTTTGAAGGGCTTCAGTCAGAGCACCCCGAGGGACAGCTGAGCTCCACGTGCCTGCACTCAGCCTAGCCCTGAGCCAAGGATTACAGAGCTGCTTGGGGGCCACTGATGGATTTGGGAGCAGCACAACCCGCTCCAAACCCAGCACAGCCTCATCCCTGAGGTCTGACAGGACACAAAACACCACTGCCACTACCTCCCCAGGCCTTTTTTGACCTGTGCCTTTTCCAAGTAGTCCATATTCACTACACCCTTCCCCATCTCCGCAAATCCACTCACTTTTGTCCATAATATAAAAGAAAGCCCAAACCTAAAATAGCCCCTCCATTTATGCTCCTGTATAGGCTGAGAGTTGTGATTTTAAAGAAGAAAGAGCTGCGTATCTGTTACCTGCCAACACCTCCTTATTTCAGTTCCTCTCTCCCTGCAATGTTCTATTTTACTGCAGTTTAAAAACCAGGCAGCTCTCAACACAAACAGGGAACAGGATGTTCTTGCACAGTGCAGAGCCAGAGGAAAACACGGAGCTGACACTGGCAGAGCTCCCCACCCCTGTTGCAGATTCCTGACTTTGACACCTCTCAAAGAAGGGAAAACACTGACATTCAGACAAGTCAAACTTTGCCACGAACAATAAGCAGCGACACATCCACCCCATGGGTGCAGAGCCCAGGGCTGCTCTAATGGAGGCAGGAAAGGAAGGCTCTTAAGTCACCACAGTTTCACTAAGACGGCTTAAAATTTGAGCTTTAATTGAAATGGAAAGAAACATTTCAAAAGGGTATATTTTTTTATAGATGTGAGTTACCCAATTTAGTTTTCCTTGGATGTTACTGCAAACATGAACATTAAATCAAAGCACCGAATATGAGAGAACTCCAAGAAAGGATATAACCATTCCCTAGCAGAGGGGATTGGACTGAAGGCTGCTGTAGGCCACTGTCCAAATGTGTGATGCCCTGGTGTGTCTGCCCACAGGATGTGAGCACATCCTTGAATTAATTACCTGAAGCAGCTTCTGAGGACTGACTACATCAACAATTTCTGGCAAGTGTCTTCTCTGCCAGCAATAAATCCCAGTTCAATCCATATCTAAAATGATACACATTAAAGGGCATGTGTTTAAGAGCATTAAGTCAGCTTAAATTACTTGAGCAAAATTTTAAATACGTAATAGAAATCTAAAAAGGAGCAACAAAAAAAATTGAGAGAGAACACCACTGCAAGAGTAATGCCAAGTTGTTACTTTTTTTTTTTTTTTAACAGATCTGTACAGCAACATAGCAAAGGATGCAGCGATCACAATTTCAACCAGACAGCAACCTAAGGGGACACTGATCCTCATACAGCAGAGCTGAAACACTCCCAACATTCGGGTGCTCCAAATAATTTGGCTACCCTAATGCACTCCATACCAATTCTACCTACATAGGACATTTTGGTGTGAAAAAGTTTCTGTAAAGTTCCCTTTGTTTCCAGTGTTTTTTCTTGTACAAAATATTACAATGATTTTTTTTATATATATTTACAGACTTGCACGGCTAGAAAAATATAAACTACAATTGGGCTTGGCAAGCAGTTGCTTTTCTTTAAATACATGACATTTCAGAGCAAAAATTGTAGTGGTAACATCCTGCACTCCAAGCCCCTGCAGGGAGAGCAGATCAAGCCTAAAATCCATGATTGCAGTGAGACACGGGAACGCAACTCCTCCACCTCCCAGCACAAGGAAGACAAGATGGACGCTGTTTGTGCAGGTTACTGGCACAACACAGAAAAATCCATAACTGAACATTAAATTCCTTAATAACAATCATTAATTTCATAGGCAGGGCCTGTTAAAAAGAGGAGAACCGATGTAACTTTTGGGAAAAGCAGACACTGAGTTCATGGGGCACAACACAGCCAGAACCAAAGTGTGGTTACCATTTCAGGGGCCTTTGCCCTGAGCCACCCCCAAGGCTTTTAGATTTTTTCCATTTAAATTTTGAGCAGAGGCCAGGGAGGATTTTTTGCTTTAAAGCTACAGTATCTGTCATTATGGCTTTGAACACCCCCTTTCAGGAGATGAGGTATCTGTTCGAGTGAAATGGTAACAGTTGAGCAAAACATGTTTCAATGGACCACAAAACTCCGCAGGCAGGTGTGAACGGGGCTCCTCGGGGGAAGTTGCCAAACCGAATTGTAACAGTGCAAAACAAGATTTTGTCTTTTTTTTTCTCTGCAGAAAGAGTTGTCAAGGCATCTAGGACATTGCTAGTAGTCGAGCCACCGAGCAAACCCTCTTTCCACCAGAGTCCTGTTTATTGACACCACCTAAAGGGAGGGGGAAAAACCCAAAGAGTAGATAAGTGAACAAGCCACAGCAACAAACGTGGGTTCTGCAAGTTCCTAATCAACAATTAAAAGTTTATGATTAAGGAGTTTTCAGCATATGAATCAATATACCCACCTCATCTCCCATCAGGTTCCACAGCTGTATCAGTGGCAGCCCTGTGACACTGTCATAATTTGTGACCTGGAAACACAGAAAAATGTGAGTGTGCAGCAATTCTGGTCCCAATTCACTTACATGGACAGCTACAGCCACTACCAGAAGCACTTCAGAAGAGGTGAGCAGGTGCTGCCTGCAAGTCTCTGGGCCATCACCAATGTCCCAGTGCTGCCTCTGGCCAGCTGGGGTCAGATTCCTCATGTCCATGGTGCAAAACCAGTGAGGACTGGCAAAGCAGTGCAGGCCCAGGGGACCCTGGATCTGCTGGACACCAGGTCCTGCTGTGATCTGCAGGCCCATGCAGGTTCCCTTCCCCTTGCCTGCATCAGAAACAAGAGGGTAGACTCATCCTTCCCCAGTCCCAGGCAGTGCTGATGGAAATTCCAGCCCCAGGACTTCCCAGGAGCCAGGCTGGCAGGCTCTGGCTTTGGCTTTTGTGTAACACAGAGTGCAGGGCAGTGGACACCAGCAGTGCCACCAGCAACAAGACTTCTCAGACGTGTTCTACCTGTGCCACAAGGACAGCACCTCTGGTCATCTCACTGACAGCGGCGTCAGCTTCCGGGGAAAAGTGATCCTCGTCTGTGGGAAAAGGAGAGCAGAGAAAACAAATGAGGTCTTCCACAGACTTTCCAGGCCAGAAAGGACTACTGAGCTAATATTCTCTGTCCTCCTACACACACTGGGCCTGAGAACCCTCCCAGCCTGATCCCATCCCTGGAGCTGTTGGTTCTGCAGGGAAAGGATGAAGAGCTTCCTACAGCCACCAGCCATAATCATGTGAACACAAGTAGCTGATGAATCAGGAGGCTTTGAAGACAGCAAAGTACATTTCTGCAGCACCCTGGAGCTGCCACTGGTGTTTTGGTCCTCAATAAACTAAGCTCAGGTCCCTCAGGGCTTTTCTGACCCTGCACAGAGGGCACCCCTGGCACTGGGAACCCAAAGTGTCTGTACTACAGGTGCCCAGCACCTGAGCAGAGCCAAGGACACAGGCTGGGCTCACAAACTCTCTCTAGGCAGTGACTGACATTCTCCCAGTGCTTGCAGGCTTGGCATTTAAACACAGAACTTTACAAATCAGTCATTTCAAGAGGAAAATGTCAGGTATTTGTCTGCAGATTAAAAACTAAGTTTGCATTTACAGGAGCTCTGTGACAGAAGAATTAGAGCAGTTACAGCTACTGCACCTACACCCTGCCAGTCCTGCCAACTTGCTGCTTAGGACAGTAATTCATTCTCTCCTCCAAGCAGGAAAAAGCCTGGACATTTATCATCTTTCCCCTGGATTCTGACAGGTTATGCCACGCTAGCACATTTAGAAGAATACAATACAATTTTTCTAATCCTTCCTCTTGGCACGTCAGAGGCTGCACTAGCAATAGGAGGTAGAAGGTTGAGACAGAATCATGGCTTGGACACATCTTGCATCCATGGAAACCTGCAGGAAAAGGGCCAACAGTACATCAAGAGCTCCATTACCTGGAAGTGGCACCACATTGTCAAGTAAAACTTCTGCTCCTTGGAAAGGCAGTGTTAAAAAATCAGACCTTAAAGAAAAGAGGATCAGAGTAAGAACAGGGCTTTAAATCACTCCTACATTCTTCAATGTGACATTGATTAATCAAATTGCTCTTACAGGAATTCAGTTTTAAATTAATGACAGTCAAACAAAAAAAATAAAAATCAGACAATTCTCCCAGCAATCTAAGAGCAGCAATAAATTGTCTGATTAACATGCCAAGCTGGATTGGTCTCTAAGCAAAACCCACCTCCATCAGGGAGGCTGTTCTGCCTGTCTCCCAGCTCTGGGGCACAATCAAATATTTAGTGGGCCTGTGTAATAAACCCCTGATCCAACACAGCTGTCCCAGACAGTGGGGCTGGAACATTAACAATCAGGAGCTTATTCCTGGCTCATCAATCAATTACACTTCAAGGCCTCCTGAAGGTATCCTTTTCCTCAGCTTCCACAATGAAGTGGCAGAAGCTGCTATTTCCTCTCCCCTCCCTTCAAAAAAAGCCTTGCAGGAGGAGCCTGCTGTGCTCCCAAAAACCCACACTCATTGCTGAGCTGAACCTTTCCACCCTTTCCCACTTCAGCTGTGGAAAAACCTTTAAGAATTCAAACTGTACAGACTCCTCTGATTAGGATTTGAGCCAGACACGGCCTTAGGCCGTGGGAGAGGATCTACAGACCTGATTTGCCTCAGCGTGTCAACCTTCACTTTATCATATCCTCCATAGTCCACGTATTTGAGCTCCACTTCATCAGTCTCCTCAAAGTAGCTGATGACTTGAGCCCGGAGCCATGCCCCATCCAGGCCTGGAGCTGCACAGATAATACCAACTGCAAAACACCAGAGCACAGAGAAGAAAGGCTCAGGATAAGTGGGTTTCCAAAAATCAGCACTTCAGGCATGAGCAGTGCTGCTCAGTTATCCATGGAAAACCAACAGCATTGCTTAGGCTGCTTCCATCTTCCTCCAACACCCCCAACAGCCCCAGCACACCAGGCCTGCAGCTGAGCCACAGAACTGGTAGGTTTTACTGTCAGCTCTATCTGCCACAACCAAGCTGCCCTGCCCAGGTACCCAATTCCCTTCCAGCTTTGGGGCAGTAATGGCAAGGTCTGTCTCCACAAAGGAATACACAGCCCCTTTCCACGTGATGCACCCTTCACTTCACACCAGGTGCAGACACAGTGACAGACACGGACACAGTGACACTATGAAAGTGTGGGAGCAGCTCCACGCTTTGTCAGCAGAAATACCCCAGATGCCAGGTTGATTGGAAATAAGCTGAGACAGGCTTGATCTCACTCTGAATTTCAACATGCTGCTATGTGGCTCGGGAGGTACTCCAGAGATGAGCAGGGTAAGGGAGAGCAGAGCAACATCTGTACTCTGGCAGCAGCTTAAAGATGAGACGACACATGAGCTATCACATCCTCATCCACTGGGAGCTTCCCACGCCTGACTCAGGGACAACGGGTTTGCACAGGAGCCCAGAACTTTCTCAACAGAACAATGTGTGAGCATCCATGACTTGCCTTCTACTGGAGTGGGCAGGGTTGGAATTTCAGGCTGAGAGTAGCAGGCGAACATCTGCTGGTCGAGGCTGCGCAGCACGTGGAACGTGGGGTGCGTGTGCTGCTGCAGGAACATGTGCCCTGCATCCACCTGGTGTGCCACCACCACCTCCACAGTGACTCCATCGGGGAGGAACAGCTGCCACGGGGAGGAAAAACTGTCATGAGTGTTCCTGGCAATGCAAGCTCCAGCCCCAGCACAGCCAGAGCTGGGACTCACCCAGGCAGACACGAGCAGGGAGTGAAGCGGCAGTGGCATCGGCGGAGGGAGGGTGTAGATGTTGGTGAGACACAGCTCTTTGAACTTCTTGCCAATCAGGCTCAGGACTTTCTCTACTTGATGCGAGGTCCCTGGAAGACAAAAATCCCATGGGAAGTCTGTAGCATGGACATGCTGAGGACACCTCCAGTCCTGTCACTTGAAGTACAACTGCCAGGATCCACCTGCACTATCTCAACAGCGTAAGTTTTAACAGGTTGCCCAGAGGAGTCTTGAAAAGCACTGGACTCATAAGCCACTAAATCCATTTAAATTCCTTGTTCATCTAATTAAGCCCCCCAAGATAGACATCAGACCATGAATAGAGACACTCACCTTCGATGTGACATACTTGGGAGTCACGGAAATAAGGTAGTGTTGAGACATAAATTTTGGCACCAGACGCTTGCCTCAGGTAGCTCATAAACCTCCCCTGTTTGCCGATCAAGCGGCCAACTAATTCCTTCAGGAAAGGGACAAGAAAGCAACAGTCAGGAAGAGAAAGGCAGATCAAACATCCCTGTTCTCTGTGGCTTACACCACCCACATTCTCAGTTCCTCTATCGCAGGCAAGATAAATACAAGGCAGTGCTGGACCAGTGCAGAGTTCAGTTGGTCTGGGATGAGTCCAGACCAGTAAGCACAGCTCATTTTGATAATGCCCTGCTCTTAATACCTGTGTACCCTCAAAGCCTCCTGGATGCTTTCATAGTATTGGACTCCCCAGCTGGATGGAAGATGATGGGGAATAACAAGTTCAACAAGCACCACTCCCCTGGGTGTAGCCCTGGAGTGCTGCTTGTTTACAGCTGTGCACTGGCTCTTCACTCCTGTGAGTCCTAACGGGAGCAGAACGCTCCAGTCCTCCTGGACTTGCTGCTGGGATGGCACAGAGCCAGCACCAGACTGGGAGGACCAGGAGGTGGCTGTGTAGGGCAGGGCAGGATGGTGAGCAGGCCAGCAGCTGGTTACCTTTGGGACCTCGATTTCCCAGATGACAAAGTCTGGCTTGCTGGATCCTCCTTCCAGCTTCGCGTTCTGGCGAGCCACTGTCTTCCTCATGGCACTGCCACTGTCCACAAAATCCACACTATTTACATCTGAACCTACAAGACAGACACAAGCATTCAGGCAGCCCCCAAGACCCACCCACACTTACACTCCCACCCCAAAGGGAAGGGCCACAGTGA
Source organism: Hylia prasina (assembly GCA_013397195.1). Lineage (NCBI taxonomy): Eukaryota > Metazoa > Chordata > Aves > Passeriformes > Sylviidae > Hylia > Hylia prasina. The sequence goes on from VYXD01016017.1 coordinate 22,308, forward strand.
CCCCAGTGCCAGGTATGCCCACTATGAGGGGTGGTAGGGAGCTGCCTTTTGCCCAAATTTGCCCTATATTTGAAAAAACAAGGTGCAAGAGCTGAAGTGTATTTTGCTCCCAAACCATCAGCCAATACCAGGAACATTTCTACTTGGGAAAGGGACAAACTCCAACAGTCTCCTCCTGAGCAGATCTCAGATACAGCCAGTGTCACAGGAGCTTGGTCCTTCCTCCCCATTAACAAGCAGAAGCCTGAAGATCCCCACTTGCTTGCAAGTATTCAGACCATCCAGTGAGAGACCAAAGACAAAAATGAACCCAACAGCTGCTTCACATTTGCCACATCCCAATGGGTAACACAGCACAGAGGCTGAGAAAGGCCAAGGGTGCAGCTGTTGGCATCGGCTTTGTAGGCAAAGGGAAGATTTAAGACTCACAGCCTGGACATGAAGGTCAGCTGGGTGACTTCTTGTCCAACACTGCCACATTATCAGCTTTACTTGCTGTATTCCCCTCCCCACCCTCAGTATCTCAGTGCACACAACTCACTCCTGGACTTTCTTGTTACACCAGCATTCACAACAAGGCAATACCATTCTCCTCCTGGGGTTACGCTCACTAGTGAAAACGTCCTGTGGGTTCAGTCCTTCATTGCTGGCAAACTCAACCCCATGTCTTGCAACAAGCAGTGCTCCAACTGCTTTGCAGCAATTACAAGAGACATCCCCTGTCATTAAGGGCTGTTGGCACCACAGGGTCCTACAAAGGATTTTAACATGCATCCCCCAAGGTCACACAGGCTAACGTTTGCTCAGACAGCTTTGCATGCACTGTGCCAGGCACACATCATCCAGCATCTACAAGGGAAAAGCAACACAGACAGATGGGGGAACTCCATGAATATTGCTCCCTGTTGGGATTTCTTGGCATGCACCTGCCCCTCTGAACAAAAAGGCTTCAGGGTAATTGCTCTGCAACCAGCTGATTTTATCACAATTCATCAGAGCTCCACTCTGGCTCCTCCAGCAGTACCTCAGAACCTGCCTCACCTTCCTGTCAGCACAGGGTTAAGCGCCCAGGGCTTCCCAGAGGTCACCAGAAACCACTGGAATGAGGGCTCACATCTGCAAGGTGCACCCCAGCAGTGTTTGTTCACATTTTTTGCAGGAGGATTTTCCAGTCCCTTACCTTCTGAGTGATCTCCATCCGTCCCTGGCGCACTGCTACACTCCTGACTCAGGTCTGCCCCATCCTCTTTCAGGATCCCATTGCTGTAGGGCACTGTGCTGCCCTCAGGCAGCCCTGGAGCAGAGGGGGAGGTCTCCCTTGGCACTGAGCTCTGCTCAGCAGACGTGTCTGGGGCTGGGGATGTGCTCAGTGAGTCCGAGTGCTGGTCTGATGTGACAGACAGCACTGTGCTCTGCAGGGGCTCCTCTACGCTCGACCCACCTCCGGGTGTGTGCGTGCCATACCCAGAGTCCTCCACGGCCAAAGGTGACTCTTCCAGAGAGCTCTCCACACGAGTCCGATCAACTCCTTGGGACTCCCTGCACACCCCGCTCTTCACCCGACAGTCCTTTGTGGTGCCCTGAGCAGGGCTGGTGCAACAGCTGTGTGATGAACAATCTGTCACACCCTGACCCTGCTCCTCTGCACCCACAGCCACGCTCTCATCAGCTGCTGTGGCTCCCTCCACAAGGACCTGACCAGAGGCAGCAACACCCTCCATCCCCAGAGGAGCCTCAGCTCGGCTGGCAGTGGCCTGGCAGAGCCAAGGGGATGCATCGCCTGCAGGACCCGACAGCACTTCCTCAGTTGCTGCCAAAATGACCTTGGAAATTATCTGTATTGCTACTTGCTCAATTTTCTCAACTTCCTTGTCCAAACTCACTCCTCCGATCTCCTCTCCTTCTAACTCGTCTCCTTTTGGCTCTGTGTCCTTCTGACACACTGCTATAGTATCAGGGATTGACTTGCACGTCTCTTCTTCCCTGGACTGCTCTGGACAGGCAGACTCCAAACTCCCTGGTAACACACTCACTGCAGAATCCTCGTGACCTGATACAACTTCAGCTTCATTGAGAAAGGCTTGTGGGGCATTGGCTTCTTTCTCCAATCCCAAGCAACAGGCTGCCACAGAGCCAGTATCTGACTGCACAATTCCTGGCACCTGCTTTTCCTTAGGGGGCTTAAACGAAGACTCCTCCGACCGCTCTGCGTTGCTGATGTCCTCCCTGACTCCCGAAGCCCCCCGTGTCCGGGGTGGCTGCTGGCCTTGGTCTGCCCCCGAGCCTCGCCCCAGTGCGTGGCTCAGCACACAGAGCACACTGCTCTGGTCACACTCGGTGCTCTCAGCGAGCAGAGGGCGCGAGGCACGGGCAGGGACACCGCTGCCCTCCCGAGGTCCTATCCATTCCAGCTGTTCACTGTCGTCCTCGTGGGTGCCGGGCCCGGCCGTTGCCAGGCCTGGGAGGTCCCCTGAGAGATCCGGCCTCTCGTGAGCTGGGCACAGGGGAGAGGGCGTCGTCAGCCCTGCGGGCAGCAGGGAGGTCGGGGACGGCTCCTGCAGCCACTTCTCTTCCGACAAAAGAGGCAGTCTCCGAGGAACACATGCTTCTGGTCTGGGATGCAAATCGCTCTCTGATACTTCTTCCTGCTTCTCCCTTTCAATGGCTATTGCGTGTTTGTTGTGATAGCCTGAGTGCTTTTTTCTCCAGGAATAGATCCACCAGCAGCCAAGAAGTGCCAGCACTCCAGGAATGGCATACGGGACGAAGTTGCGGAAGCGTAAAGCCATCTTACAGAGCTTCAGCAGTTATACCTAGGAGAAACAAATCACGTTAAAACAGTCACAGGGAAGGTGACGGGAAGGCTGAGGCCCATAAGTGCCTTGAGGTATTGCTATTAGCATGGTCAGGGCTTGTTTTCCAACTGCTCTAGAAATTCACATCTCTGCTCTGCCAGCCCATCACAGAACAAGATCCTTAGCCAAGACTAGGGATATCTGGACGTGTCTCATCATTATACTCAATGATTTCACCCTTCCTCACCTCTGCACTTAATTTCCCCTTGCTTCTGCTGCCTCACACCTGTGCAGGGCAGTCCTGCCCCCAGGACAGCCTCCAGCACCAGGCTGGGCTCACAGCATTCCATGGCACAGGCCTGGCACACAACAGGGCTCCCCAGCTCTCCCCTTGAAAGGCAGCACCCCATTCCCGATGGCTCTGGAGTCTGACAACACATACTTCTATAAAGCCTTAGGAATGTAGCTCCGAAGTTTATTCTCATCCACTACACTGACAGCTGCCACTCCCCCGACTCAAAAGCTGACAACTCTCTTTTCTTCTGCAAGGCCTGTGACCTCTTTCCCACCTGGACACCCAGTCCTGCTCCTTCACTGGAGGAGGAGGCCTCACCTGGGTCACATGAGGCAGGACTGCCATGCCTTTCCTTTTCCTTAAGGAATGTCTGCAACTGGAATGCAAAGCTGAACTGTTACCACATCCCAAACAGCCTTGCTGCAAAGCACTTACAGTTTATATTTTCACTGCACAGGAATTAAAGCAAAACACCACGTGTCTGAGGGTGCTTACACAGACAGGCTTTAATCCAAACAGCCCTCAAGACTCTTGCCAGCAAGCAACAAAAATAAAGATTGTTTTCAGGAGATAGCAAAGTCTTAGAAATGCGAGCCACCCACTGGAAAAGAGCATTATCTGGTTCCTCTTTAGAAGCATAACGTTTCTATGAGAAGAGAGGACAATCAAGGCAGTTTGCCCCATGCTCAGTGTGTCTCAACCAAAAAACCCCTTCTGTTATCAGGACTGACACCCCAACCACAGCTCCCAGTGCAACACTCCTTCAGGCCACAATCTCCACAAGGAGCTGACGACATTCTAGCTGAGGGACAAAACCATGCCTCCCTCGGGCTCAAAGCCAGTGTCAGAGCCTCAGATAATTTCATATTCATCCCAGATTTCTCACCTCCTCCAGCCACGAGCATCCACACAACTTCACCCACACTAGCTCAGACCCTGCCCTGCTTCCTGCAGGGCCCAGACACTGAGGCACACGAATGAACAAATGGCAAAGGCAGGGACTAGAAAATTGCTTGTTCAATCCCAAACGAAAGGTCAGCTGCAGACAGGATTTAAGTTCAGTAATATTCCCAGTCCATCACAAATAAGGCATTTATGTTGTTCTACAGGGGAGACTTGTGTGTTCATCAGACATTTGTATCTGATTAAATAAACTAAGTAACTAAGAAGTAACTAAATCCCAGTTACTTCCAGCTGGCTGTATGCGTTCAGGGAGCAGGGCTCAGTGCTGAGGGTGAATCCCCTGCTAATGGCAACATCTGGGATCTTAGAATTAAAAAACCAACAAACCTATGCAATACCGTGGCTGTTCTGTGTTTGGAAGCTGGCAAACGGAAAGGGTGAAGCCTGTACATGCCCAAGGCAAAAGGTCCCCCTTTATGCTGCCCAGCACAATGGCACATTGTGAGCTGTGAGTGCTCATCTGCTGTGTGCCCAAGTTGTTGTAATTAATGCAGAACTACCCTACAAGCTGTCTCTCAGGCGTACTACAAACCCAAATTAAAGTAGCTCACATAAGTCCATTCCCAGCAAGCATTCCCAATTAAACAGACAGCCCTATTATTATCTGATTCCCTACTAAGTTACACTAACTGTCCAAACCACAGTCTTACACAGCTCTGCAGCACAGGGAGACACTCACAGGGTGCCCCAGAGGGACAAGCCTGTCCTAAAGTCTGGCAGACAAAACAGTTCTGTGAGTCATTCTGAACATTATCATCATTTAGGGTAAAGCTCTTCACTCCTCTGCGATACCCGGATGAGTGGGGACTGCTGGATTAGCTGACAGCTCCTTGCAACACTAATTTGACTTCATGTTTTTGATTTATTATTTTAGCCAGGGCTCCATCACTGCCAGGATCACGTTAAATGGGAATTCCACATCCTCCCATCAGTTAGAGCAGGCTGAAAGGCAGTGGCTCTGCACGAGATGCCAGCAGACATCCTGGAGTGCTGGGTTGGCTGGGGAACAGCTCAACACCAACAAACATCTCCTTACACAGACCTGGCAGGAAGGCTCAGCAGCCAGATCTTGCTATGCTGGTCACAGCCTGGCCGCGTGTGATGCCTGAGGACAGCGGATCAAACCTGCCCATCCCAAGGGCTGACCCTGCTCTGCCCCCACCTCCTCCCCAGGAGAGCTCCCACAGCCCACAGCCACTTCCCAGCCTGTCCCAGTGCAACCAAGCCACCTCCCCGCTGCCGACCTGACAGCCAGCTCAGGACTGCAGTGGCAACAGGATCATTTTAACGTGTTGGAGGAGGAAAGCCTGGGATTTTCCTGCCAGCAGCAGGACAGAAAATGGCAACTTGTCAAATCACATGCCCTCAAGCACTGCCAAGAGGGAGGGAGCCCGCCCCAGCATGCCCCACACTCTCCCTCTCCAGGAAGGAGGAGCCAGCTGGGAAATGCAGCAGCTCCAGAGGCTTTGGACAGGAGAAGAACAGCCTGCAGGAGCCAGAGCCCCCAGAAAACCCTGGATCTCCAGCACCATTCCCAAGAGGCAGGGGCCCAACAGTCCTGAACCAAAAATAGTGTGGACCTCACACACTGTATGTGCTCAGCCCAGCACCAGGCACTTCCACTTCCCCCTGGCACGCCGGGAATCCGGCCTAAATGTCACACCTTGTATCATGGGGCTGGAGAGCTGCAGCTAGGGCATGACACTTCTCCAACCTGCTAAATAATTCCCACCGCACGTCAGGCTGAGATCAAGGCTCCAAGGGGACAGTAGGGGTCAGTCAGCTCTCCAAGTCTGTGTCCTGACTTGATTTATGGAAAACTGCTGGTAAAGAGCAAGGAGATGAAGACAAGAAAGAGTGCACACATTACCTACCTCAGAAAAAAAGCCAAGGGCAGCCAATTTACTCCTTTACATTAGGCTTCCAGAGCAGTTCTAAGCCACCTTGTTTCCTGGCCAGGACACAGAGCCCTCAGCACTCGCAGCCTTATTAGGTCAGAAACGTTCGCAGCACAAGGTTCCCAGGGACGCCAGATAATTCATTCTCCAGGTCCGAGAGGAGTTCAGCAAGCACTTGCTCAGAATTTCAGGGTTTTCTACACACAAGGAGGTCTGTTCTGAAGGCGAGCTGCTTCGAGTCTCCACCAGGAGAGAGGCCAGGATGACTCCCAAGTGACTGAGCCCCCATGCTCTGCAGGGACGTACCCTGAGCCAGTCCTGGCTCCTCCGCTTCCCTCTGCCCCTGCACTTGAGAGGTTTCCAAACCCCGAAAGCTGTGGAAACCAAGGCTGGAATTAAAGCCCGTCCTAAAGGATCACAGAGCAAATTGGAAATGCAGCTTCAACAGCAAGGCCAGGATGCCTCCTGACAAACCCTGCAGTTAGTGAAGCAGCACTCGGGAAATAAATACTATCTGGGTGAAAGAGAACTGGACAGCCTGGCACGGTTCAAACTAAATGGGACCACGTGGGCTCTTAAATTTTTCCATGCTAAAAATAACTGGTAGCACATGCTCTGCCTTATAGGAGGCATAAGAACAGGAGTTAACAAAAACCTAAGGAACTGGAAGCCCTACTGTTAAGATTAAAATAAGAAAAATTGCTGCACTGAAACAGACGTAAGGGCTTACATAACCCACCCTTGGCATGAGGCATATTTTCATCGAAAGCTGAACTGGCACGTGGCACTGCATTATCTAATTGCAGCTTCTTTGTGCTTCATACAAGATGAAGGAGGCAGAACATCCACAAGGGAGGGACCTCCTGCCAGGTCCTGCTGCAGCACGTGCTCCCAGCTGTTCCAGCTGCAGCACACAGGGGGTTTTCTCCCACACGGGTCAGCAGCTGCCTGAGCTGGGCCTCAGCTTACAGGAGGGAGCTGTGAAGCCACAGCAGCCTGCCAGCCCTTGCATCACACACTCTGGATCACCAGGGTGTCACTTGGCCACCGGATTCCACAGCCTCCCCAGTCCTCTCCTGGCCAGCGTGGAGTACCCCCATCACACCCAACACCACCCAGAGCCAGGAGCTCAGACAGCGTGACTCAGGAGCTACAAAGACCCAGAGACAGGTAGGAGCCAGGCCAACAAGATCTCAAACTGGGTGGCACTTATTTTGAAAGAAGCCAACAGGAAAGTCTCTCTGTACTTAACTAATTAAAGGCAAGTGCTCCTCAGCAATTTCTGCTTCAAACAGTAGCGCTGAAAGACTAGAACAGCAAGAGATAGCCCTTAAGCAACACCACCTTTTCACAGCCCAGTGAACATGGGCTGTGAGCCCAAGAAACAGGCTCCTCTCCAAATGAAAACCACCACTGCAGCCACTCCACAACCTTAGACTATTTAAGAACCAGCAGTCTGCTATTTGCAAAATGATAAACTGTGCCTCAAATAAAAGGCTGAAAAAGCTGGTTGATGTAGAATTAAACTGGTGCTCTGGAACAAGAAACGCCACTAACACCAGGCTGTCTTTTATCTCTGAGATAAAAACTGCTTTCAGTGTAATCAGCATCAGTGCTGTTCCTACAAGAGCTCAGTCCCCCCTCGCAGCTGGAGCTGCCACACTGATTGTTGGTTCTGTGTGTTTTCTCCCCCTCAGCAGCCCAACCCTGGCCCAGCACAGCTCCCACAGCAGCCTTTGGACCAATGCAGGACTCAGAACAGTTCCTATTTATTTCCACACTCAGACGGGAATGACAAAAGCATCAGCTTGGCCAACCTATAGGGGTTTTTTTAACAGATGTTTTGGAAATTATCAAGAAGTTTACATGGACACAAACACTGACCCCCAGAAACCCCCAGCACTGCTCTCATGGACTCCGGCAGAGCCTTGAGTGCTCCTCCTCTGCAGAACCGAACAATTTGTAATTAACATTAACCCTATCACCTTATTGAGCTCTCTACTACTCTTGATACCTTGTTACCTCCGTGCTCCAGTTGTTTCTTTATTTATAGTTTCCTCACCCAAGTTAGTGTCTCCCTGTGAATACTCTACTGCAGAGGGAGGCAAGAGACAAGTCTTTCAGATACTTCAGCAAACTTCAAAAATTGTTTCTGCACCACTTTACCTGTACCCCTACAGTGCAGGCAAAGCAGCTGTTAATACCTTTATAACCTATCAACACATTACAAAAGTCTGGATTTGGAAAAGTTTTATCATCTTTCATTCTCTCTGCATTTTCACTCAGGCTGGAGAATAGAACAAATTATTTTCCAGAATTTCAGAATAAACACATCCAATACTCAGCCTTATGTTTGCTTCTACATGAGGAAGCCAATGCAGCCCTTCCTATGGGTAACACAGAGTAGTGGCCACTACATGTACAGCTTATAAATGAAAATTTAAAAGCAGCCACCTGAGTCAGATGCCTGGTATCTGTATCAGTTTCCACAAAGCAGAGACTAAACTAACCAAGGGCTTCCAATATACTCTGCACAGGAGTCAAAAACAAGCTTGAATTTTCAAGGAGACCGAGCAGGGAGTTCACAGCAAACACGCTGATAGGGCTGCAAGAGCCAGGAGCCAAGAGCAGCAAAGACCAAACAGGTCCCCAGGTATCTGGGGAGCAGCAGCAGCTCTGCTCACGGGATGTTTGCTGGGCACAGCCACGAGACCTTGACAAACAGCTTCCCAAAACACGAGCTGCACTAGGCTTAGGCAGAAAAGAAAAAAGCACTGGAGTCTGGTTGGAAGCCTGCTGGCAAAATTGCAGAAGCACCCAGAGAGGGAGGACAGCAAACAGCAGTGAGGAGGGTGCCCTGTATTCACATGAGCTGGGAGGGAACAGCAAAGGCTTCACTGAGAGCCACTCGTGGTGAATGAGCTGGAAGACACTTGTGTGCATGAACAATGGCTATGAGGAGTGGCACAGCACACTCCAACCTGACCAGAGAGATCACATCACCGTGATCCACACCACCCCAGCCCCTGCCCAGAGCACTCGAGGGGCAGCTCTCACACACAGCAGAACACAGGCTGCTCCTCTCCTCAGCTCTGCTTCAAAGGCAGAGCCAGGACACAGATCAACTGACCTTCCTACAGTCACATGGAGCTGCAGGAAACACAAGGAACGGAAGACAGGTATTCCATCTGGAGAGATGGGACCCACCCTCAACTGGAAATACTTAAGGGAAGGGATGTGCTAATTTTTCCTGCACCCCTGAACACCAAGGAATTCTTCCTAACCCTGCATTTGAACCAGAAATCAAATACAAGCCCAAGTTGGTGACAAAAGAGGCTCCTCTTTAAGAAATGGGAAAGCACAGGGTCAGAGCCCTGAGATTTACGGGGACAAACGTTGCAGTCATTGTCCCAGACAAAGTTCCCAATTCCCAGGTTCATTTCCAAGCGAAGCTAAGGCCTCTGATACCAGAGGCACATGAAAATCATGAACTTTTGCCAAGAACTGCTGCTATTTATACCCAGAGTCAAAAACCAGCCACAGCACATGGCAAGTTTCTCATTCTCAGTGCCAGGTGGCAGCAGAGGTCAAAGGCAACCCCGACCAGGACAGGTCTGCAGCAGTGATTTGTTTGCTTAAGAGTGATTTTAAATGATCTTTTATGAAATATTCATCTCTGCTAGCAGTAATGTACAGGACCCAAAAATCCAGTCAGCTTCCAGCTGACAAAATGCAGGACCAGAATGCACGTAGTGGACAATAAAAAAACATACAGTGAACCAGCTGAAGATAGAACATTTGAAAAAGCAGTGTGGGACGTGCAAATATATCCCCTTCTAGTAATCCCCATGAGAAACAAATGCAACAACTTCAATTTCCAGGAAATATTAAACACCTGCTGAATAAAATAGCTTTTTCTGAATATCTGAGCATGGCTGCCTGAAGTTAATCATCACTTCATGAAGTCTAACCAGTCATTTGCATTAAGAGCTCCACAGAAGCACTGCAGTTAGAAATCAGGATTTTAAAAAGGCTAATCATTAGATCTGAAACATGAAACAATTATAAGTAATTAATGCTGCAATTAATGCTTTTTATTAGCTCTAGATGTTGCTAGGGGCAACTGGGGTACCAGCCTTGATCCTATTACAGGCTCCCTGGACGCTAGAAATACCTTAATCATTTTTTCATATCAGTTAAGTGCACATGAACGATGAGAGGCACGGATAAGTGGGCTATGTTGCTTTAAAAGCATTATGCTCTTCAGATACTGCTCCTGCAGAAGTGCACTTGCTCTCCTATCCCCCTGCAGCCAGCCTGCAATGTTTTCAAAGTGAAGAGAGAGTCTCAGCCATCACAAATCAAACTGCTGCTGGCTCTGAGAGCTTTGGCTGCCCTCCTGCAGCAAACTCCTGTCACAGTTAACTCCACAGGGAATCTGCACCTCTGGGAACACACAAACTGTGGTGGATCCGAGCTGCAGGTCCTGTCACCTCACACCCTGGGCACTGAGGGAGTTCCTGTTCCCTCATTTCAGGCATTGTGGAGCGTCTAGCTTAGAGCCAAGGCTTTCTAGGCAGTTCACTGTTTTCAGTATTAGTACCTCAACACATCTCCAGCATTCTTTGAGAAGGAATCTGGTTCTTAGGATGGGTTTCTAAACCAAGGGTGAATAAGGAGAGCACTCCCAAGTAAGAAACAGCTACTAACACACACAACAACTGAGTTCCTGCAGTGCCATCCACACAGACCCTGCAGCCCCCACATATCATCAGTGTCATATCTGAGAGCAAATAGCCTGTTGTAGAAAACACTGCTATGATTGTGGTGACTGACCTGCATAAACTCCATGAGAGCTTTTAGAAGTCCTTCAAGACCCAACAAAACACTTAAGCAGAAGATGCAGGACTGTTAGGTGAGCAAGACCAGGACAGGAACCAATGCATGAATGGATTCCAGTGGATTCTATCCTACTTCAAGCACTGCTCAGGCTCTACAGGCTTCTCCCTCCTTCTCACTTACTTGAGAGTTGTCATTTTCTCCAGTGCATTTGCACTGTGCAGCACATGCAAGCACACCAGGGAATTGAGAATGAGATACACACAACGAGGCTGCCCTTTTCCAGAATCACAGGTCCACGAGCATCACCAGATGACAGGTACAGCAGGTGCCTCCACAGTCCTCCACCCCTTACACAAGCTCATCAAAAAATGAGGAGATTAAAAGTCCTGAACTGGGTGGGTCACACAGTGATCCCAGCAGAGGAGCAAGCTCTGCTCAGCTGTGGCCCAGGCGCTCCCGAGGAGAGGACAGGTGAGGTGAGGTCCTGGAGCTGTGCTGTGCTCCCACACTCCACGTGCTCCTGCCCGTACGTGGGGCTGGGCTCAGTCCATCACTCACAGCCAACGGCAGAAAGCAAAGGCACACCAGCGCTACACCTTCCCCCGAAACCAGCCACTTCCCCTCACCTGAGACAAAGTCCACAGGGCCGATAACGCTCGGCAGGTGCAGCACAACCCTGACAACACAGGAAGGCCCGATTTCTGCCATCCCACAGCCTGTGACTTTTCCCAACAGATGGGCTATAGCCAAATGCAGCTTCTGGTGTCGCTTCCTGCTATTACGGATAACATCCATGAGGATGATGCCCTTGCTGAGGTGCCTGTCCATTTTGTGTCACTGCCTCATGGAATTACTAGACTGCAGTAAAGAACTCGTCCAGGCACAGATCAAGTTGCCCATTTCTGGAACAGGAGTAACTTAGATCTCTCTTGCTTCAATCAGGGGGAAGAAAAAGAGAGAGCAAACAAGGATTCTCCAAGGAAAGCAAGGCTACAATTTCACTTACTCAGTAGCAATATAATTTCATTCCTCCGCTCCCACCTGTATTCCATACTGGCTTACAAACAAAAGGAGTCACTACGGCACATTAAAAGTTTTGCTAATAACAGTTTTCACGGCCATTACCATAACACAGGCAAGGCTCGCCAGACCAGACACAGAGCAGACAGCACAAGGTGCCTTCATCTTCACTGCGAGTCTGCACCGCCCGTGCCATCTCCCGCCCTCACGTCAGACAGCCCCGGCCGCAGCGCTCCCCTCAGAACGGGCGAACCGACCCGGCCGCTGCCGCCCGCGAAACCGCGAGCAGAACACAGAAATACACCGCAGGGCCCAGAACGGCCCTCACCGCCCCGCATCCCGCCCCGCACGGCCCCCGCCCACGGCGCCCCCCGCCCGCCGGTGCCCGCCGGGCGCT
>VYXD01016017.1:34685-86489 GCA_013397195.1 Hylia prasina
GCCCGGCCGGGCTCGTTCGAGCGGCCGAGGCTCGGGAAAAGTCCGGACGCGCCGCCTTCCTCCCGTCCTCCCTCCCCCGCGGTAGTCATGGGACGGGTGCAGCCAGGCCCGGTGGGGCCGCCTCGGCCCGGCCCGGCGCACCCCCGCCATGTCCCTCATCCCGGGCCTCTCCCGGCCGTTGCCCTGATGGGGGTTTGTTTCCCTCAGCCTCGCGGGTCCCCGTAGCCCCGCTCCCTGCCTGGGCCCGGGGTTCCTGCCGGGTGCCCCGGTCGAACCTTGGGTACCTCCACAAATCGCTGGGAATAGCTCTTGTCAGTGCTGCTCAAGGCTGCCACAGCACCCTCCGCCTGCCCGGCTCAGTGTTCTGCTGGGACCATCGGGCTCGGCCTCGGAGCCCGAGCACTTCATTGCCTGCTAACACAGTCAGGCACGCGAACAGGTGAATGTGAGCTTTAGACAGAGTTTTAAACAAACCTTTGGCTGGTGATGACACATTAGAGTGAGCAAATATTAGCCAGAAGCTACAGCAATGGATTGAAACTGCAAGGCTGAACTAGAATGAGAAATGCAAATCTGTGTTCAGGCGAGGTTATTGCTCAGCTGCAGCAGCACCAAGTTGGAATTAATAGAGAGTTTTCATGTTATTGTGTAAGACTTGTGACATTTCCCCGCAGGGCTTTTGGCATCCTTGCAGAAGATCCAGCGTGTAAATGATTTCTCTGTCCCAAGGAAGCTCTGAGGTTTTGGGGGGATACACAGTAGGGAAGCATGGCTGGTCAGTGCTGGCACTGCCATGCTCTCTGGGCTGTGTGACAGCAGATTCCAGGACAGCTCTGGACAAGGCACTTGGAGGAGACTGAGGAATCGTCGATGCTCCTCTAAGGCGGTTGGGAATTTCCAGAGGAGGCTGGTGAGAGAGGGAAAGGCCCCAGGGGCGTGGCAGGAGCAGCCCAAGCAGCAGCTTGGGGAGAGTCTGTGCTGACCTTTGTGGGGTATCGCTGGGAATTCTGTGTTACTGTGACACCCAGAGGGGTTTGGCATCCACCCTGGGTCTGCGTGGGAAGAATTGTTTGGGAGTGATGTGTCCTCTCCAAATAATCCAGCGGGGTTGCATGGAAGCACATGGAGTGGCAGGAGCCAGGTGTGGGTGCTGCTCCTCCCGTGCAGCCAGGCAGGTCAGAGGGCACAGGATGCTCTGCTGCTTCAGGGCTTCTGAGGTGACTGCTCTGCGCTTGTCACTGGGCCTTTGTGGGGACAGGTGGCTCAGGATTTCCCAGCAGAACAACTTCAGCTGCTTTTTCATCTATTGGAACTTCAGCAGCAAAGTCAGAGGGAAGCAGGAGGCCAGGGAGAAGTGGTTCATGCTTTGGGGCAGGAACAGGAAGACCGAGCTAGAGTGAGTTACAAACCAGAGCAGTTCCTGGGGGTGTCCAGTGGTGGCTACAGCAGTGCAGGAAAAGCACTTCAAGCCTCCTTCCAGCCTGAAAGCCTGAGCTTCCTGTTCGTCTGGCAGTGACCCCCAGTCAGCCTCCTCCCTTTGCAGCACCCTGGGCTCATCCTGCAGAGTCACTGTTGTTCCCCGAGCTCACCTGGCTGTGAGCAGCACACTGCACCAGGTAATGCTGCACAAACCTGCAGGCACAGGGGGAGTTCAGTGCTGTGCTGACCAGCATTGCTGAAGTCAAACCTGCCCGTTGTTCATTGACACGTGCCTGCAGCAGGCAGTTGGTATGTGAGAGTGTAAATTAGTAACTTGGAGAAATCAGAGTCAAGAGCAGGACTGTCCTTCCTAAATCACTGATTTGTGGAAGTACTCTTCTGTGAAAAGTTCCTGATTTGCCTCTATCTTAGAGCAGTTGGGAATTAATACTAAATACCCACTTAAAAACTACAAATTGTGCCACACGTGAAGTGGAAAAATCCACCCATGTTGGGACTTTGCCCTTTTGATGTCCTCAGTCTGAGGCTCTGAGAAGTTTGTCCGTTAAGAATTCCCAACCGACAGCCACCCTTGGCTGTTAGTGTTGGGCAATTCCAGCGTTTACAGTGCCTGGTGGTCAAACAGTCAGGGATTTGTCAAGGTCACAGCCACAGCCTGTGTCAGACACACATGGGCACCAGAGCTGCTGGAACCTCTTGTGGACCCGGCCGTTTCATTCCCCCGTGTCCTCACGGCCCGAGGAGGAGGAGGAGGAGGAGGAGGAGGAGGGCTGCATGAGCAGCTCTTCAGCGTTTGCACCGTGTCTTGCTGCACAGCCACCTCTCCTGGGCAGACCTTGCTCTCCCAGTACCTAACTGGGGGTGGAAGCAGCAGAACAGATATTTCCAGTTTGTCTGAAGGACACTATGCAATGAGAAAAAACAAAACAATTTAATAGTTCATGGGGATTTTCTTGAGCAAGTAGTTACTGCTGGCTATTTATAGCACTGTCATTTAAATATCCCAAAAGATCCCGTAGTCAGAGGGTTTTTCATAATTCCTTTGAAGAACAAACCCATACTTATTTGAACAAGTCACATCATGGGAGTTGTTTGTAAACCCTTTCCACCCACAGAAGCCTGGGAGTGATTTTCATTTAAGAGCTTGTTAACCAGAGTAGCCAACTGAAGAGCCCCTGTTGCAAGGCACAAAGGATTCACACCTGAAAATCCTAACTCCGGTGGGAAAGGCATTTCACTGCTCCCAGAGGGAGCCAGCCCTGCACAGCTGCAAGAGGGTGGCTTTGGCAGTTCTGTGACACAGGTGGCTCACCCATCACCTTAGAGCTGTCTGAGTTCAGGTGTTCTGTCTGCTGACCTTAGAGGGGCCTAAAGGGAGGACAGACACGTAAAACACATTTGGTCATGGCATAAGTGACCAAAGCAGAATCCAATCCTATGGGAGGACCTAAGGGAACAGATATCACCCACCTCACCTGGGACAGTGCTGGGACATCTTCACCAACAGCTCTGAGCCATCCTGGGCTCAGCCATGAACAACCTTCTTTCTTTTCCTCCTTGTGCAGTTTTTAGCTCCAGAAGAGAATTCATTCCCCACATTCAAGTAAGTTCTGCATTTTTACTTTATTATTTTCCTTCGTAAAATATTTCGGCAGCATCAGCTGGGCAGGGATTTTGAAGTGATTTCCTTAGACAGAATTGCTTGCTCCAACAGTGCAATTTTCCCCTAAATACAGTTTTTCCAGTTGCATACGTAAATAAAACTCTCCTTTCATTCCCTCCCTGTTGCTACAGTGTATTTGTGATCTCAAGTAGCAGGGAGGCTCCACTGTCCAAAAGAGGAACTTCGGGAATATTTCCGACAGCAGTGATTGAGCAGGTGTTGCTCAGGAGCTGGCTCCTGCCTGGGCCCCACTCCAGGTCCAACTCAGAACTAAGGAACATTTCCTCTAAAGTAAAGAAAATGCAATTTAACAGTTCACACACTGCTGCTCTTCCACTTGTGCAGCCCCAGCTGGCACCAGGAGCACGACAGGCATCACCTGTCCAGATGTCTGCAGGTCTGTCTGTTCACTGTGCAGGAATAAGATGTCTCAGAAGAAGTCAATGCAGTCACACTGTAATGTGTCTTTACATCCTTTACGATTCACAAAGCCAGAATATAAGTACTTATACATTTTTAATGGGGAAGTAATGTATCCCCCTAGAAGAAAAATAGATGTGATTAATCATTTGTTAGAGAAGTTGCCTGACAGCTGAAACTTCAGGCTTCTAGGCAAAAAGGGCTCAAATAGATAAATTATATTGAATTGTTCTTTAAAGACCAAGCAGCTGTTTTATTACAATATTAAATTTACATTTTAAAAAGAAATATTCTGATTTATTATTCAGTTATGATAATCTTATTGAAGTGACATGAAATTTGTGACAATGGGCTTTCTTCTTCCTCAGTCACCGCAGGCAATCTCAGATCTGTGCAGGATCCCACACCCAGAGCAGCACCAGTCTGGGAAGACAAATCCCAGACACTGTATTTTAACTGTAATATTAATTTTCCCCAGAAGAAGTGGAGGGTTGGGCTCTGGAACTGTGTGGATCCCTTGGGTCAGCCCCGAAGAACTCACCCAAACTTGTCCTAACAGAGAGAGGACATCAGTGTCCACCACCTGTACCCCACAGCCCCCCGGGAATGACCTTCGAACAACTGGGAGCAGGTTGAATTTACATTTTACTTCAAAAAAAAGAGGGAAGTACATACATGAGGGGAGAATGGGGTGAACAATAATTATCTGAAACCAGGTTTCCTCCATTCTGACCCAGAGCTCCCACCACGCTGGGAGCAGCGGGCACTCCAGGCTCACACCCTCGGTTTGACAGCACGACCGGGACGGGGATCACGGAAACCCTTGGGAAGCTGAAGCCGGATGGAAGCAGTGAGATCATACACAGGGTGAGTGTGTCGGACACAGCTTCTGGTGTAAATGATGGGACGCACCAGCAGGAGGGAGGAGGAGTAGTTAACAGTTACTAACACTAGAATAATCAAATTTTTATGTTATACATATACAGCAACTAACTGCTTTACAAAAAAAGCAAAATAATACAATATATTGTCACATGTATTTACAGTGTAGTAAATATACTTTTCTGTCAAATTTTACACAAAAATTATTTACAGGTGAATATACTGCATAAAAAAAAAGGTGGGACCAACACTCTGAGTGACTGTCTGTGGTTTGTTGCATAACAATAGGACGTGCTTTGTGACTTTGGAAAAAATTAACCTTAGAATGAAACAGAAAAAGCCCTAAAATCTACAACCTGGGTCAGAGCCAGCCCCGGCACACGCCGGGGGCTCAGCCCACAAGACTCAGTGAAATGTTCCCTGTCCTGGGAAACCTCATGCACGGTAAAGCAGAAACATCGGCATCATTACAGGTAGGTTATGCACTATTCAAATACTACTGAGTTATCTTTAAGTCAGGGAAAATACAAACACAAACAGAATGTTAATTGTCTTTACAGTACTGAGCTGTGGTCAGTGCGGGGCAGGGAACGGGCTCTGAGCCAGGGGGTCACACACGCTCCCCAGGAGGGCGTTACATGGTCCACGTGTTCCAATCGCATTTTTCTGAATTTTAAGTTTTCATGTCAGAGCACAGGGACTCTGGGGCTGCAGCTCCAGCCCTGCAGCACAGCCTGGAGCAGCAGAGCCTGGAGCAGCAGCCACTGCCAGCGGCCCACAGGTTGCCCAGAGCACAGTGGCACTAGGGACCCTGGCACGACTCCTGTGTGTCAGGTCAAGGCTCACACCCACAGTCACCAGCAACAACCTGCTGGTCACCAGAGAACAGAGCAGCAGGTGGAAAAAGGATGGAGCAGCCCGGGATGGGAGCAGAGCTCCCAGGGATGGAATGGGATGGAGAGTGCTCAAACAGGGAACGAACAAAGGAAGGAGAATATGAGAAAAAAAAAGAGGCAAAACCCAGCAGTGGCTGCTGGAGGGAGCGGGAGAGTGATACAGTGACAGTAAGGCACTCAACAACTAATTACTGATGGGAGTTTAATCATTACACAAAGGCCATGGTTCCCTGGGAGCCAAGCACAAGCTTCCCAAGCACCAGTACTAGGAGACAACATTCCTGTCTATCACAGCACACACGATCCCAAATTAAGCCTTGGCCATCAGCAGTCCTTACACCCCAATTCACCCATTACCTGACACAAGGGTCTGGCACCTCTGCTCTGCCAGAGTCCAGGCCCTCTCACTGAACCTCTCATACAGGGAAAACTTCAACTGTCTCCCTTCTTCCAGTAAAGAGGAAATTCAGTTTTGTTCACTGACTTTATGAAGAGACCAGGTTTTTCAGCTGGGACTGAGAGCCTGGAGCAGTTCTCAGTCTCACCTTCAGGCAAGGTGGCTTTCATCCCTGTCCCCTGTGCTCCCGGATCTCTGTGCTTCAGGGAACACAGCAGTTCTGATGGAGAGACACTTCTGATATGGGCAGTGCAGAACAGTGAAGGGCTTGCTCTCTGCCCAAACAACACCAGTCAGGCAGCTCCTCTGGAAATACTGTTCCTGTTTGCAGGAGACCTGCTCACATGAGAAACAACTGGAAACAGCACACCACCTTTACAAGAGATTCTTCTTGTCCTCCTACATACAAATCCTCAGGCTTCTACAATTCCTTGTCCGCAGCAAAACGGGAAGGGCTGGAACCAGCTCGACCGGGCACAAGCCGGGGTAAACTCCAGTGACAGCAGGGGTGGCCTCTCACAATCTGAGTTGTGGGATGACAATGGTTTCTAACCTGGGGACCCCAAACCCAAGGCTTGAGCCCCTGCTCTGTCCCTGAGCCCAGCTCAGCCTCACAGCCCTGCTTAGAGCCCACTCTGTCACCAGTGACCACGTTCCTGCCCTGGCGTCTGCACCACCCAAGTGAGGGGATTTGGTTAATTGCACCAGTTCATCTTTCTAGCCTGTTTATTCCATGATTGCTAATTCTACGTCTTCCACTTGTTTTGGCAAACTATTTGCATATGAAGTTTGTGTTCATAGTTTTTCCAGGACTGTAAACAAATTAAAGAAATTGTTATTTTATGAATCAATACAATAAAGGTATTTTTATTTACATAAATGTTACATTGTTACTGTGTGGATACATGGGAATTATGTGCTATAGCAATAAATTGGAACCCTTAATTGTACCATTCTCTAATAATTTAGCTGTGGAGTTTGATTTACTGAAAGCCACTAATGATTGCACGGGAGGACTGGCTTTTACCTAATGGATATACTTTTTTTTTTTTCTTTAAAGCCACTGAAGGATTGTTAATTCCTACCATAGCAGAGGGATCTGAAACTGGGAAGCAGATCTGATTCTGAGCAGGAGCTGTGTGAGCCCCCAGGGACACAGCGCCTGCCTGAACCCCAGCTCGCCCCAACTCAGACACCCCGCACGTGCCCGCGGGGGAGCGGCACCGGGACCTGCAGCAGCAGCACCGGGACCTGCAGCAACACCAGGATCCAGAGGTACAGCAAAAAAACCCTCCAGAGCGGCAGGACTGGCACCAGGACCCGGAGCAGCACCGGGATCTGCAGCACCTCCTCCCTGACCGGCACAGCGGCACGTGCCCGCCCGCAGCGCAGCCGCCGGTGCCCGACTGACAGCACCGGCAGCCTCAGGTTTGTGTGACCCCCGCAGGACCCCGAACCCACGCCCGGGCAGTGACTGCACCACCACCAGACCTCCCGGGGATTGGACACAGTGTCAGTTAATTGAAATGCATGTACCTTGAGCAGACGTGGCTGTTTCTGTCCGTGCTCGGGCAGCGCAGGGGCAGCTTTGCCACACACTATCCCCCAGAGCCGGGAATGAATCCATCCCATTTTCCCTCCATTCCCCACTGGATATTCTGCCAGGAGCTCTTGCAGGTGTGCATTGTTGGGAAGGGCACAACTAAAGCAAGTGCTACAATGACATGCCCCAGGGTCAGTTCCCAGGGATTCTCCCCTCTCCACCTTCCTCAGGGCAGATAAAGTACAGCAAAAAAACCCAACCCAAACCAACCAACCAACCAAAACCCCAACAAAACAAAACAAACAAAAAACTCTGGGGAAAAGGCCAGTTTGTCCAGTCTGGTCCATGTACAGTCCAAGTGTGTGAAGCTTGGTCTGGGGAATGAGGGACTCCTGCAGCCTCCTTTTCCTTCCCCTTTATTGCTAATTACCTGAAATTTAACCTAATCCACCACTTCCGTTAAGCTCCTTGTACTGTAGCTATTATGAACTTCTTCTCAGAAGTTCATAATAATAATAATGTGGTAAAAAAAAGCTAAGATCTTACAGGTTTGGATTAAAACCAGGGTTAGAGAAACTTCCCTGGCTCAGGAAGCCACTACTATCCTTGAGGCGTGCAAACAGGGTTAAGGATCAACACTTCCCTTAGCAGGAACACCTGAGGCCAGAGCAGACAGGGCGGGGCTGGGAAATGGCTTTGGATTCGAACAAGAGACGGCTCTGCAGCTACAGAACTCCAACCTGCTCCGGGGCACACGTGTGGTTCTGGACACCGGCTGAAACCGAACACGGGGGGAATGAAGGCGTTAACTCAGGCAGTGGGTCAGGAGTTGATCATCTGGCAACGCGGCTGACGGGATGGGAACTGTACAGATCAAGTGCAGCATCACACCCGGTGCAGGGCCCTTCGCGAGGGGCCGCGCGTGTCAGTCAGGTCCAAAAATAAAATTAAAAAGCGACAATCACACGATCTTTTTGATGCTGTGACGCTTGAAGCTGCCGGCGCTTCGCTGCTTCTGCACTTGGCTGGCGGAGCCGTGGCGCATCCTCCCGCTGTTGGCGTGGCCGGCGGTGGGCGAGAGCTCCACGTTCTCCTTGTCGATCCCTGCGGAGACACAAGCGCCGCGCTGAGTGCCGCTGCCGGCAGCCCCCGAGCCGGCCAGGCCGCGGGGATCCCGGAGGGACGGGTCCCCTGAAGGCCCCACCCCGCCCAGCTCCGCCCGCCCGCCGCCGCCGGGACGAGTCTGAAAAGAATCAAATAGGATTTGTGGCAGGTAAGGGCTGCGGAGCCGCTCGCTCCTGCCCGTGGGGCCGGCAGAGGGCAAAGGGAGAGTAAAACCAAGAAAAGTTGGCTGTCCTGCTGAAAACAAAAGTCTGCTCGAGTGAAGGAAGGAGAAAAACGCAAAACAAATCGCCAAACTGACTCTTAATGAGTAAAGAAACAGGTTTCCTAACAAGGGTCTTGACAGGAAACAGCCACAGAGAAACAGGCCAGGATTCATGAGAACTGTGACTGCCGAGTTCAGCCCCACCAGTGGCAGGAAGAGGCTTGTGGGGCTCAGGATGAGGAGGACACCAGACAGGTTTGTTCCCACAAACTGAGACCCTTCTGAGAAGCTTTGCATGTCCTCTGCAGGACCTTGTCCTGCAGAGCAAAACTCTGTGATGCTTTGCTAAAAGTCTCCCATCAAACAAAGCTCAAAACTGAAGTGCTTTAGTGAAGACCCCATGCTGACACAACATCACCCATGCCTGGCGTTAGAGGCCTCAGCAGTGGCTTCGGGCACTGTCACTGCAGAGCCGGGCTTAGTGCAGGTGTGCTCCCCAGCAACTGTTGCTCTTCATGCCCACACTGCTGGGAGTTAACCCCCCGCAGCAGCCCCTCCCTCCGTGTAGCTGCCACACTGTGTCTGCCTGGTGAGTGTTCACCAGCACTTCACACCCCGGCACAGGTGCAGCACCAGCAGTGAAGAGCAGGACACGTGGTTTTATGCAAGAGGATACAACTACAATCAGCAGCAAAAATTAGGATGGCAAAATACTATCAGCAGCAAAAATACAAAGGTTAGAACAAAGTTCTGTTACTCTAAGTGCCATATCCACAATTATGTGGAAGAAATTGATTGGTGTTGGCATTAGTGAGAACAAAGAACACCCTCCACACTCAGCACAGGGACGATGTGAGGGCTCCAGCCAGAGGCTGCACCTTCCTCTCCTCGTGTGGGTGGCAGCACAAAACCCCAAACTATGCTGAGGACAGGGGCATGAACAAAAAAAACCTCTTCTGCAGCCTTCTCTTCTCCAGCCTTCTCTTCCTGCAGTCAGGCAGAAATGCAGAAGTGTGCAGCTCCTGATTTACTGCCCCACTGTCTGCTGCAGTTTAGTCCAAAGAACTTGTGTCTGTTTGCCCGTGTTCCTGCAGTCAGAGCTGAGTCCTAGGGAATCTAAAGAGCTCACACCGAACAGTTCATTTCAGCTTCACACGTGCAGCACAGTGATTTCCATATTAAGCATCCACTTGTCTGTTACCACATTTGTTCTCAAGGCTGTGGGTGACTTCGTCTGCTCTACCACGAGGTATACTGGCACCCCCCAAGAAAATGCACCAGCTTAGCACTTGCTGAAGCCATTCCTGTGTCAGAAACTGCTGCTCATGCCACAGCCTGGCCCTAACGCAGCTCAAGCAGCATTTCGTGCAAATATGATGAAAGAAGAGAGTACCTGGATGAGGCAGCTGCATGAAAACTGCAGACTTAGAGCAAGGCAGAGAAGCTTCACAGACACAGAATGAAAGAAATAAACGTAAGTGAATAATGTCCATGAGAGAGGGAAGGGGAGGGAAAGGAACAGAGATGGTGACAGACAAAACATTTATAAACAATGATCCTGCCTAGTTGTTTCCAGATGCAAGAAATGAATTTTTCATGTATCTGCAACTTAGTATTTGTAGCCATAATAAAAAACCCTCATGTGGCTGAAAAAGTTTCTTTTAACTGAGTGCTGCTGAACATGTGGCCATCACACTGGTGTTTTAAATTTAATTTCCAAGCAAACAGTGCTCAGAGTGCCAGCAGTGTGTTGTTTCAGACTCACTATTAACCTGAACGAGTTCCCTAGTTCCCAACTCTGTTTGTGGAGACTCTTAACCAGCCTTTGACAAAAGCCATCTGTTTGCACAGCACTTGGAAGGAATGTTTGACGAGCTGGATTAATTCCTTCCTCTCAGCCTGTAAAGGAAGAGGGAATGGAAAGTGGGGCAGAAAGAAGGAGGACATTTAGAGAGCAAAATGCTTCTTTCGCTTGCAGAGAGCCCAGTCCGGCACCATCACCTCATCCTTGGAAACAAACTGCTGGAGCTGCCGCCGATGCTGTGTTCCAAACAGGAAGGTGTGCCCAGAACGTCCTTCCACACTGACAGCAAGGTCTGTTCCCAAAGAAACCCCTGTTCCCAAACCACTCCAACAGCCCTGCCTTACTCCTGCTGCACCTCTGCAGCCTGAACAAACCATCCCAGTGCCTGTGAGCCAGGGATCCCCTGCAGGGCACATGTTCCACATATAAGTGCTGCTGCTCTGATGCCCTTAATTCTCTTTCCTTCACATGGAGTGACTTGGGAAACGATTTTTGTGCTGGATAATAAATTTTGTTGGATCTGAACCAACAGACTAACGGCTCAGAACAGTTTAATATTCACTTGACTCCACAATGCACCGATGTTTGGCACATACACATCCAAAGAGCCAATGAGGCTCCTAAACCAGGCAATTTCCACACTTCCCCCACCCAGATGGCACCAGAACAAGCACTGACCTGGGGAGTGCTGGGAAGTGGCAAGTGAGGTCATGGAGTTGGAGAGGTTGAGGTTTGCAGTGATGCTGAGCTGGCTCTGCACCGCTGGAGGATATGGAGAGGTGGGGGTCAGGAGAGATTCTTCACTGGTTTCCTCATCAATTCCAGGCAAATACGTGTCAATCAAGGCATCAAGGAACTTCACTATGAGCTCAGCATAGTCTGGGATTTGGGTTTGCTGTGGGAGATGGGAGAAAAAAGATTGTTCTTTCCTTTGTACTCTGCTGTCAGTTTGAGCTTTGCTCCAGAGCTCACTCTCACGTCCCACTGTTTTGCCTGCAAATTTTCAAGAGTATTCGATGTATGTGTAAAAACGGATTTGTGGCCTTGTCCAGACCAATCTAATGTACCACTGCACACCAGGTGTCAGTGTGATCTCAGTGTGATCTCAGTGAGTGGGAGCCCAGGAGCAGGACAAGGGGCTGCAGCCCCACACCTGGGCCACTTCCTTTGGGATGGTTGGACACACGGGCAGTGCTCCACTGGCTCTGCTCCAACATGAAATTCAGCCTTGTGGAATCATCACTCTTATCAAATTAACCCCCTACCCTGTCAGATACATGTAATGAAGTACCCAGGGAGCAGGAAAAGCTGCACTCACACACCTGGCTGCTTGGTAACTCCTATCACAGCACCTGCTGCAGGCCCAGGACTGCTTTTAGCCCTGAAGGTGCCCCTGACACTCTCTGCTCACTCACAGGAGAACGATGCTCCTTATGAGCATCTTTGCTGCAGCACCAAAGTGTCCCAGAAAGGCCAAACAGCCCAGACCCCACAGAGCTCTTACCTTGGAGAAGGGGCCAGCAAACCTCCACAGCCCATTAAATCCCAAACCTGCAACAACAAATGGAACACCACCATGAAAGCCTCACCTGGGAGAACAACAGAGTGCTCCATGAGCTCTACAGCACATTTTTTTAAAAAAGGAAAAATATTTACTCTGTAAATAGGATGTTTGGTACTGGGGTGGAGACTCCTCATGGTAGACAACACTCTGCACAATCCCATGAATTGGATTCAACAAGTTTGGATCCTGGCACAGCGATAAAAGAGTATTGATCTTGGAATCCAATAAATTATGCCTGAAGAAAGGAGAAATGGCTTAGTTTTGGCATGTTAAATAAAATAAACTTGCAGTTCCCAACTGACTTTAGCAACCAGCAGTTCAGGTGGGATTTTTGACCCCGCAGTGATTTCAGAATACAATTCCCAACTCTGTTCCACGAGGACTCTAATGATG
Organism: Hylia prasina; assembly: GCA_013397195.1. Lineage (NCBI taxonomy): Eukaryota > Metazoa > Chordata > Aves > Passeriformes > Sylviidae > Hylia > Hylia prasina. The sequence continues at coordinate 47,015 of VYXD01016017.1, forward strand.
TGCTCAGGCCAGTTTGTGAACACCTGCTCACCTTAACTTCTGACAGCTGGGTTTTCTTTACACATATTCACTCCAGCAAAACTACAGTAGGTGTCTAAAGAAACACCCAAAGAGCACCAGCACTAGGCTTTAAATCAGCTTTGGAACACCTGGGGCACAAGTTAAAATCAACCAGCATGGACAGACTGCAGCCTGTAACCTCCACACAAGCAAGTGCCTTGTAGATGCTTGTCCTGGACCAGAGAGCTCTAAAGAAGAGCCAGGTACAGAGTTATTGTAACCAGAACTTCAGGTACTCACACAACAGGAAAGACCTTTGGGAAGACAACGCTGGCTTCTGCTAAATACTCGTAGAGGATGCGCTGGTCGAACTCGTCCGTGGTGTATTTCACCAGCGTGGCCTGGCAGGGAAGGAGCCATTAGTGCACCTGGGTGGTTACAGCCTGTGCTTAAAGGGTTTAACATTCCTGACTAGCAGAAAGCAGCGTTAGAAAAGATTGATTTGTGTCTCTGTTGGGAAACAACAGAACCAGCTGGCAACAATCTGTATTTTGCCAATAAATGTATCTCATTTGTTTTTTACACAACTGAACCTTTCTGAATCGTACCTGGAGTGGGAACTGCAATGGTACAGCCGAAGAAAGTGCTATCAGACTGCACCTCTATTACTAGTTAATGACTTTTAAACTGAATTATGCTGGGATTCCAATAATGCTCATTTCTTTTAAACTATAATGTATTAATAACCTTTTATTACACAAAATAGTTTGTTAAACGCAGCCAGGAAAAACTCCAAGGAACATGTTTGTTTTGCTGAGAGATAAAAGGACATCAGAAAATAGCAGACAACACAGAAGAAAGCTTACAAGAACTGTAAGCAGCAGTGCTTGAATTTTTGGGTCAGTCAGAACTTCTTCATCCAGGAGGACGTTTGACTCGGAAACGGAAACTTTCCGGAGGTGTGGGTGTTGCTGTGGTGATATTCTCTGGGTTTCTGCCAGATAAAAAAGAGCAACTCATCCAGAGCAAGATAAACCCAAAGCAAGACAGAATCAGGTTCTGCACACCAGAGTCACTCACGTGCAAACCTCAGAGTTCACCGGCCTCGTCACAAAGGTCAAAGCAACGACTGCGCTGTAGTGCAGCAGCACTGGACCACTACATGGGATGTGTTATCAGATGGCAAACAAAAACCCCAATTTCCTCTTCAGTGAAATACAGGCCCAGGGGTGTAAGTACCAAATTTAGGGTCAGGCAGATCCAAGAGAAGAACCCTGGTCTTGCATTGCAATTGGGGGTGGGGGCACAGGAAGCAGATGGGGGAGAAGATGAAGAGAGGCATTCCAGGCATCAGCTCACGTTCCATCTCCTGCAGGAATTTGCACCTGGGGCTTATTAACTTATAGAAGGCCAAATGCTATTTATTTCATTGCTGAAGGCCAAATGCTATTTATTCCATTGCACTCCTATATGCAGTCCTTTAGAGCTGCCCCTGTACCTGTAAACTGAGCAGCTCCAGTGAAAGCTGCACCCTGCAGAAGCCATTGCTAAAAAGGGTGCTTCTCCCTTACCTTGGAGCAACCTTGGTAAATAAACACTGAATTTAGAAATAGTCCTTTGTATAGATATACAAAGTGTTTATAATTAGTATTATTCTTAAAATGTTAGTCCTGTGTCTCACCCATTTCATAATCATTTTCGGCTACTCTCCTCATTTTGGGAGGCGTTGTGATTCCAGATTCCATGTCTTGCCTTTTAGGAGCCTTTGTGTCCGATATCAAATGGTCAAAACTTTTCCTTGTACCTAAAAACAATTTATCAGGCAATTAAAAACATTAAACCTAAATCCATATTCTAACTTTTTCCGATTTTCTGGCCAAGCTACTCCCCTATCTACCATGTGTTGACAGGAATCTGGGGACCTTTTCACCGTTTTCAGGGATGGGACAGAAAATACGATCACACCATGCCGCTCTCCATCACAGCTTCCAAAGTGCTTCACAATACACAGGAGGGAGCATGCAATTAGTCAGGGGGCATGCCATGGACTCCTGGCCCCCACACGGAATACGCATGCCAGGACGTGGTTACTGAAAAGGAAGCAGGAAAGGGCTGGAATGAAGGAAATGCCCCTCTTCTTCCACCTCTGTAATGCCAAAGGGCTTCTACAAGTTCTGCAAAGCAACTCAGCTTGCTCCTCTGACACACGGGTTTGTTGTAAACATGATGCACTGAGAAGCCACGAGTAGAAATCAGATTGTTTACACACATCTACCATCTTCTGGGACCATCTCCTCCAGCCCCAACCAGAGCACTCCATGGAGCAGCTAAATATCCACTTCCTGGGTTTGCTGGAAAGGGTTGGGAGCACAAAACTGGCACTAGGAATCTTCAGGATCTGGAGTATCTTTTTTTCTCCACTTCAACATGCACATTTTGAGCATCGCTCTCGCTCCCCCCTTCATGACCAAAAGAACTGAGCCCTCTTTAACTGTCCAGTGCCCTGAAATTTGCATTTTGCAGAAACTGCACTTATTCCTCTCAATCAGGAATAAGCCCTTAAAGCCAGAACTAATACAAGAACAATTTTTCTCCAGTAATGCTTCCCAGGGTATTCTGCAGACAGACCAATAAATTAGTTATGTTAATAACCTAGAAGCTTTTTAGTGTTGGCTTGTGAAGGCTGCCCCATGTCCAAGCTCATGGATTTCCGGGTGCGAGGGCTGATCTGTCCCACTGTTGGGTAACTGGCAGCCAGGTGTCTGTCTGACCCCTTGGGGGATGACCAGGGCTGGTGTTCCTTTAGTGTCCTGAAAGTGCAGAGAAATTCAATTAAGAAAATCTTACAACTGTGCTATTTAGGCAGAGGTCTTTCAAGCAACCAAACTATCCTTTCTTAAATCCATCTTTCCTACCTGGTTATTTCCCCAAAACACATAGTAACAAATAATAATTACTTTGCTTGCAAAGATGTCTGAGCTAGTGAAAACAAACAATCTGATGTGAATGGGAGGCTGAAGAGATAAAACATAAAGCAATGAAAAGAACACAAGCAAATCAGCCTATGGGGCAAAATGAAATCTATTTAGTAATCAGCTACTCCAATCTCAACGCTAAAAAGAGAGATCATGAGTGAAGTGCTCCCTGTGGAGGACACAGACTCTCCATGGCACTTCCAGTTGATTTCCTGGCTGATCTCTTTGGCTGCACAGAGGCTGTAACAAGGTGTCAAGGTTTCCCAGTGGCACAGACAGGCACATGCCCTGGAGCTCTTAAAAGAAGAAACAAAATGTTCTTCTAAAATATAAATGAGATTAAAGTAGAAAGATTTTAGAAAAAGGTTTAACAGCCTCTAGAGCAGTTAAGTTCTGAAAATTAAATCTGCACAAATTGCACATCCAGATTTCTCCTGAGCCCAGTGTAAAGAGCAAACTGCTGGTGCTCAGTTCTCAGCACAGCACAGCTCACTCACTAAAGGAAACAGGCTTTGCAGTGTGGGTAACTTCTCTAAAAGCAAGACAACCAACCTATAGCTGGTGTCACTGTGATGGATGGGGTATGTATCCATGGGAACATTTTCCATTGAAACGTCTGTCAGCAGGAGAGACTTCCTGTGCTTGAGGCTGCAGCGGCTCCGCACCTCCTCAGACACCGTCAGCAGGGCTGCAGAGCACACAAAGGCAAGGTTCCCACAGCAGGAACTCAGTGAACAACACAGACAACATTCCAAACATCTGCATTTCTTACACAGTGTACACATCAGTGTATGTGTACATCAACGCCACCGAGCTGCAGTTACACCTCAGGAGATGTACAGAGTAAAAGCAGGTCATTTAAAAAGAATTCTGTTTCCCATCTAGTTACAATGACAAGATTTACAAATTTGCCCTCACGTGTCACAATTTCCATGTCCAGACCACTGGAAACTTGAAGGCTGTCAGGAATACACTGGAGTATTTACACCAGAAACCTCCAGCCTCCCTGAAGTCCCAAAGCTGCAGAGGATGTGCTGTGCTGGCAAAGCCCTCAGTCCCCAAAATGCCTTCCTGATGTGCCCACCCTGCCCACACTCCTGTCCACCAGTTACCAGTTTTCTTTGTGCTGGTACAATTCTAACAACCCGAATCTGAAGGAATTCCACAATAATCCAGTCCTTTTCAGTCAGCCCAGCCTGGAAAGGAGGTTTGGTTCATTACCTGCCAGGTAAGCCACGCTCTGGGTGTTCACCTCGAACTTGTCACAGTTCCTGTGTTTGTTAACCAGAGCAAGGAGTGTGTGCAAAATCCTCACTGTTCTTGCTACAGTGGTAGGGGAAGGATGCCTGTACCCTAAGAAACAAGAGATTGTATTCAACTTTTGAATCCATATTTGTGAAGCACTAACATTTTGAAAGCATTTATAAATATTGTCCATCACGTTCTCAGACATTCCATCTCCAGGGTAAGAGCACAGTGCTACCAGAAATGGTAAATTTAAGACTAATTCTTTTTGTCCCTCCTCTCAAAACTGCATCACTTCAAGTGTCTGTGCATATATTGTATCTGTTATCTCACAAATCAGTCTTCTAAAAACCCAGTGAGCCTGAGCACAGGCACACAGGGAGAGACATTCTTGGAGGAAGAAGTAAAAGGCTGCAGCAAATGAAGCTCTGCACCCGGGGACAGTTCAGAACTTTCAGCAGCAGCACTAAAGACCTTCACAGGAGACGTATAAAGGAAATCATTCAAGAGTGTTTAACTCTGCATCTACTCTGTAATCCAAGTTACTCAAAGTCTACCACCCAGTGTGGCCCCGTTATCCCTTGACTTGTTTTTATTCCCAAAGTTAGAGTGTTCATCTCAAACAAAGAGCAGTATGCACTCTTACCTTTCAGGAGATGTCCCACAAGTGCAAAGTTAAAGTTGGAGTTGAAATTTAGCCCAACAAAATGATCCATCTGCTTGCAGTGCCATTCGAGTGGTCTCCTGATCTCCATGAACACTTCTTCTGGGCTCTGATCCACAAAAACAAAATACAAGAACATCTCACTGGAAGTTACTCAGGACATCTCAAGTTTGCTGGGTTTTTTGTTTAAGTGACAGAACAGTTCTTTTAGAGGCTACAGGAAAATATCAAACATTTTCTCACAGATCACATCTGGACATTTCTGTTCCAGTTTCAAACAGAGCAATGACAGCTTCTCTCCCCATCTTTGTCTGTGGGTATCACCCAAGTGAAACAATTTCTACTACAAATTCAGGTTTAGTTGCTTAACAAGTGCTCACAAGGACAGAGGTGTGGTTTTACCCTTTCTGTCAGCTCTGGCTCACCTTGTCGTTGAACACGCGCAGGCTGTCCAGGGTGTGCAGGTTCTGCTCCAGCAGGGCTGTCCCTGCCGAGTACAGGTTCACCTCATCCAGCTGCAGCACGGCCATGGCCACCCAGAACAGAGCCTTGTGCATAGGGGAGTCCTGCAGGGAGAGAAAGAGCCACCGCTGCACTTTAGAGTCAGTTCCTGCAGGTGAAAGACAACCAGGGAAGGGAGGGCTTGTTCCCCTTGCAGCAGGTTTTGTCCTCAGCCACTTCCACTCCAAGGGAACAGATGCTCATATGGACCTGTTAATGCACCTCACAGGTGAACAGCAGAAAGGAAATTAATTTCAAGCCTTGTTTGTACCTCCCAAGCCATTCCTCCTCATCTACATCCCTTCCTTGCTCACACACTGTCAGACCCACACTGCCCTGGCCAGCCTGAGCAGAAATGGGTCTGTTCTCCATCTGAACATGGACTGCAGCTCTGCACACAGAACTGGCCAGCCACTTCTTCATCAAAATCAGAACCACACACAGGAGGAACTGGCATTAACACATCCTGGGTCCCTTGAGCAGAGCTTTTCCAGAACAAGTTTTATTCAGCACCAGGAGCTGCACGAGGCTCTCTGCTGTTGCTGTGCCCCAGGTGTGCTGTCAGAGAGGAGCCTGGCAGTGACCCAGGGGCTGAAGGAGCACACCCCACACAAGGCCATGCCCCAGGCCTGTGCAGGGCACAGCACACACAGCTGAAGGCAGCACTGGAACCTCGGGGGGGAACGGGCACAGCCTGGGCACAGCCTCTGCCCAAGTGCCAGAGCCCCGCTCCAGGATGCAGAACAGAACATGCACTTCTCAAGCCTCTGCACTGGTCCCACAATCTGCCACACCTCCCATATGTGCTCTTACCATGCATGAGTCACAGTGAAGTGTGAACTTCAGAAACCCCTTAATACTTCACTTGTATTTCTGAGATTGTATCCATGATCATAATTTACAAAATATATTCTCTGTTTATTCAAAAAGCCAGTGATTTACCTTGTTAAGAAGAGGCTGCAGCTTGGTGAGGGCTATAACTGTGGCTTCTATTAGAACTTGACTATTATAATTATCAGGGCCTTTTAAACAGCTCTCAAGTCCCTTTTTGAAAAAAGAGAATAATTAAAAATACAACCATAATTACATTTTGCTTTGTAAAAAGAAGATCAAAGCTCTGCACAATAACTGTTTTTCTCAATTACTCACAAAGCCTGAACCCATTTTAAACCAACTCTCAAGAACTTTTCTAAAAGGAGATTTAGACAGCAGAAATAAATGCATTGCTGCACAATGTGTACCTTAACAGTCAGGCTGCAGGGGATTGTAAGAGCTGGAGAAAAGCTCTTTTATCATTTAGACACTATTCAATTAAAGTTTGTGTCTATAAAACTCTAAGGAAATGCTTAAAGGATACATATTTAGTACATTGTTCACTTGCTGGGGAACACAACCTGCTTTAGAATGATGGAACATCACTGTCAAGCCAGGCACCTGCTTCAAAGTTTTCTGATACAAATCAGCTCTTTACTGTATTTACTTACAACACACGAGGTCATTCACTTCCTTTAAGAAAAAGGAAGCTATGAATCCTGTGCATGCTGGTAAATGCCTTAATTTTTCATTTATTCAAACACCGACTGCTGGATCCACCTGTGTCAGGAGTTTAAAACTCAATACTGAGACCTACTGATACTCTGGGAGTCACAGTAGTGATGGAACTCATGCAGTTCAAATTCAGAAACTACCAAATCAATTTAAATTCAGAAGCTTGGCCTACAGAAAGTGTATTTCCAATCAGTTCTATACAAGAATATGCTTAAAAAAACCATTTATCCTAAAATGATGCCAAGTTCTATATTTGATGGGAAGATAAAGCTAAAAATAACTACTTTATGAGTCACAAAGGAAAAGAGACAGACGCATATACCTTGCTGAGGATTCGGATTATTTGTTTTATTTGTCCATGAGACACTCGTTTACTTATGCAGCCAAAGACAACCAGTGCTCTTGGCTGCAGGGAGGGGTTGTACTGGAATGCAAACCTGTGAAGAAACAGAGCACACTACATTAAACAACATATATACAACAAAATATATATGTAACAAGAAGATGAGAACTCTGGGTGTACTGCAGAGGCAGGGGGGGCTCAGGGTTTGAAGTCTATGACTTACTTCTGAGCTAGTTCAGTCCACTGGTCCAGCCACTTGCACGTTGGAATATCCCTCATGCAAGCCTAAAGAGAATTAGATTGTTTGAACAGATGTAACATGGAGAAAATGTGTTTGTACAATTGGGAATGTCCGGAAGTTTGGCTCTCAGAAATCAGCTGGAGGAGGCACATCCCCTGCACCTGCTGCCTGTCCCTCAGGGGTCACCCCCTGTCCCTCAGGGGTCACCCCCCTGTCCCCCGGGGGTCACCCCCTGTCCCTCGGGGGTCACCCTCTGTCCCCCGGGGGTCACCCCCTGTCCCCCGGGGGTCACTCCCTGTCCCCACACACCTCCATGATCTCCAGCAGGGCCCTGTCCCTCGGGGGTCACTCCCTGTCCCCCGGGGGTCACTCCCTGTCCCCCGGGGGTCACTCCCTGTCCCCACACACCTCCATGATCTCCAGCAGGGCCCTGTCCCTCAGGGGTCACTCCCTGACCCCCAGGGGTCACTCCCCTGTCCCTCGGGGGTCACCCTCCCTGTCCCTCGGGGGTCATCCCCCTGTCCCTCGGGGGTCATCCCCCTGTCCCTCGGGGGTCATCCCCCTGTCCCCCGGGGGTCACTCCCTGTCCCCCGGGGGTCACCCCCATCCCCACACACCTCCATGATCTCCAGCAGGGCCNGGGTCACCCTCCCTGTCCCTCGGGGGTCATCCCCCTGTCCCTCGGGGGTCATCCCCCTGTCCCCCGGGGGTCACTCCCTGTCCCCCGGAGGTCACTCCCTGTCCCCCGGGGGTCACCCCCATCCCCACACACCTCCATGATCTCCAGCAGGGCCTCGGTGACCGTCTCCAGCGAGGTCAGGGCGAAGGTCTCGCGCTCGTAGGAGCCGGGCGAGAAGGACCTGTCGCGGTAGCTGGAGCGGAACGCGATCACCGCCGCAGACTTCACTTTGCTGATCCCAAACAGCAAATAAAACTTGGGCAGAGAGAACTCAGTCAAGCTCAGCCTTAAAACTTGCTTGGTCTCCTCTGTTGAATAAAGTTGCACGTCTTAGATTTACACCAGGGAGATTCAAACCCACATTTAGCCCCTGCCCAGGGACACCAACAGCCCGTGGTCCTTGTGCCCATTCCAACACTGCTCCCTTTGCTGCTGCCCTGACTGCTGAAACCAGGCACAAGGAATGGATTCTAGAGACTGCTACAGAGGAACTTGTTTAAAGATGTGGCTCTCTGTGTTCTCCTCACAGTGATTCAGAAAATGGAAACCCAGAGTGCTCCTGCTCTGAAATACTGACAGAAGTGGAAGCTCAAACTGCAGCAGACTGCTTCTGGCTCTGGCACTCCCAGGAAGAGAGACACTTAAAGCAGAAGAAGATGATGGCCCTGCTCTGGCACTGAGTATCTTTACGGTTCTGACCTTTCAGTTGATTTCAGTGCACTTCAAACCCACTGTGTGAGCAGGAGGCTCAGCACCCCCGTGCATCAGAGCACAGACACACAGACACCTCTGCGTGTGTGTGCACCTGCTCTCCTGCTGATATGTACAGACATAAAATGAGATTTCAGACACTTAAAGAAAGACAAGACCACATCAATTAAGATTTTTTTCTTCTGCAAAAAGCTCAGCCTGGTTTGACATTGTGCTTCTGGGCTAAGAAGTGCCAAATTGCTAATACCAATTACTTTAGGACTGCTAAAATACAACAGTAGATAAAATACCTGTTTTAACACTGTAACTTCACAATTCCCTTATGTAATTGGTATTTTTGTTACCATGTTAGGTAACCCTTCACGAGATGCACATGAGCCAGTTTTAGCACAGATGTATTTTCTCCTCTGCCTGACCAGAACATCACTGGTACTTTCTTCTCTTTTTCTAAAACCCATTATACAAACAATTTACATTATGCATCTGCTGTAAGATATTTTTTAATTCCATACTCATTTCTTGTTGATCATATCGTCATTCTGATTTGTATTCATGCTCGACTACAACCCACTATTTTCAAACTCTCAGAATAGTTTGCAGAGAAAGACAACTCAAATATTTGTTAAACAAATTAAGGAGCAATCAGCTTCATTGAAAATCCAAAAAAGCTCACCACTGAAGTGAAGCTGTGAACAAGTGCAAAGAGAGTGAATGATGTTGATGACGAGCCCATGAGTGGAAGCTCTGAGGGAAAGGGGCCCCGTGGCCACCAGCAGAGTCACCACGTGGAAGAGGTAGGGGAGATGTGCTGCCACGTCCAGGGAGTTGTTGAAGGAGAGCATGAGCATGTACCGAGCCAGAATGGCAATGTCATCCCACATCAGGTGCTGCTCCAGCGTGGGCGTGGGGGACAGGCAGGTCTTGTCAATGATTTTACACATCCTCCCAATCACCTGAAAAGAGAGCACCCATTTTGTTCTACTCAAATGGGGAGCACAGCTCAAAATTTCAGTAAAAACCATCAACACTTAACACTGAAATTACTCTATTGCTTGGAACCTATTTTATCATGGGTTTTGCATTGTTGCCTGTCCTGAGTTACCAAAGAAGCATCTCAGTGTCACATTACTAAATAAGCTGAAATTATTCTATAAAAGGAAATGAAGGCAAAGAGGGAACTCACTTTGCTTGACACCAGTTTGACATTGCCAGAAGCCAGTGCTACAGCTGTGTCCGCCATCACCTCAGCTTTGATGGAGCCCAAGCCCCCCGTGGCACTGGTTTTGATGAAACTGTCCAGCACTACATCCAGGAGATCTGTTATCTGACACAGAAAAAGAATCCTTTCTTACCAGTCAGATTAACTTTACTTTTCCACAGCGAACCACCCTTTAAACAGCACTCATTCGTTTCTTTAGATGAAGATGCACAATTATCACAAACTGAAGCATCCATTTTAGTGAATCGTTTACCCTTTTGGCAAAAAGCCCCACGTAAATTTTAGAAGCATAAAGCTGAATTCCATTAGGTTTTACTACCAGTGATTCAGAACTAGAAGCTACAATTTAGCAATGTTTTTATTTTATTTTCCACTTTCAAGTACAACTCTTTATAACATGCTGACCCCGGTGTGAACAAACCTGATTTGAAGTGCAAGAGAACGCGCGTTTGTTTCCAAAGGATGCAGAGGTCGTACCTGTCCCAGACTGCCCCAGATCTTGGCCTGAATGGAAGGGTACATCTGTTTCTCGTTGATGGTCATGGTGATGAGCTTGTCCAGGATGGCAGTGACGCGCTGGCGCTTGGCGTCGTCGTTGTGCTTGCAGAAGCGCACCAGGTTGGACAGCCAGGGGGTCATGTACTCCAGGCACAGGTGCTTCAGCTCAATGCCTGCAACAACAGCCACCCGTCACACACACAGCACTGGCCTCCTCAGAAACAACTCTCCCTCAGCACTTTCCCTTTCAGTTTTAGTGCCTAAAACAGTTACTGTCTGAGCTGAGCAAAGAACACTGGGCGAACAGAAGATTCACAATGGCATGGCAAAAGGAGACAGCAACAGAGCCAAGGAGGAAGCTCAGTTGACTATGCTAGATCTAAAATCTTTTTAGAGATTAGAATCTTTTCAAATTCATGGTTGGCACTCACAAGCACTGGAGTTACTTACTGGATTTGCTAAATCCTGAAATACACTCCTCCAGGAACTCCAAGGTGAGGTGTGGCTCATTTGCTGCAAGAGTCTTACTGATAGATACAATAAATAGCGTGTTGTTGGCAGGAATACACAGACCTGAAGTTTCCAGTAACTGGCCCTCAATCTTTAAATTAAAGGTACAGGTTAAGGCACATAGAAGATTATAGGCAGCAGACCTGTAACAGAGCAAACAATGTGATTTGTAAGATCTTTCTCGTACTTTTGAACATGTTATACACCACAGTACTGACATTGCAAAAATCAATTCAATGCTGCTGTAGTAGGAATTACATCTAAATCCTGAACTTCTTCCCTGGACTTGTTACAGTTCGGAGAAAAAAAGAATTTCCTTGGAGAAATAGAAAAAATTGGTTTTCCACTTGCTCTGAACAGTTTCTGATAAGGTTACAGAGCCTTACTGGACTTGTCAGAACAGCTTGGAGTTCTGGGAAATTCTAAATCCTTCCAGGTGAACCTGAGCTGCTGGGAGAGCAGCCCAGAGCCCAGGGGTGCCCCTGGTCAGCACCCAGCCTGGGGGAGCCTGTTCTGACACAAATCACAAGCTGCTCTAAGGGGTACAGCTCCCGTGTTCTTAAATAAGAAACTCAACACCACGGAAATCATATGTACCCAATAAACACAGAGCACAAAGCAGAACTACTTCTCCTTATAAAGAGAAATTAAGGTTCCTCCATGCCTTCACTTCCTCTGACAGTGTGTGCCCTTCTTCACTCACAGAAACTCCATCTTTATTTATTAAAAGTGCGTTTTATGGAGCTGTGGTGAAAGAAGAAGGGGATTTCTGAGGGCGCAGCAGGCCCGAGGGCTGCTGTCAGGGGCAGAGCTCAGTACCGCAGGCTGGGGTCGGAGCTGCCCAGGTTGAGCAGGGCGATGTTGAGCAGCGTCCCGGGCACGTCCTTGGGCCGGATCTTGGTGTGCTGGGGGATGGAGTCGGGCTGGGACAGCTCCCAGCGCGTGCGGATGTGGATGATGGACCTGACGATGGCTTCGCACTCCTGGTGCATGAAGGTGAGCGGGGTGCCCTGGTTGGCAATGGTCAGGGTGAACTGGTTCTCATCCACCAGGCAGATCTCCTCGATCTCAGAGGCGTAGTAGATGTCATTGAGGAACACGGTCTGGCCCAGCACCCGCGTGCGCTCGGCCGACGTCACCTGCACCGCGGTCGAGCCAACCTTGGGGACACAAGAGAACACTGCTTCAGCAACTCCTGGCAATCACACAGAGAGAAAAGCCTCACTCCTCTGCTTTCAGGAAAGATGAACGTATGAAATTTTGTACTTCCTAATGGGGCATACTAGAAAATTGTGATTTCTCTTCGAAACAAGGGAGGAGAATTAAGAGACAGGAAAATCATATTCCAATCCTTATACAAATATATCAGATCACTAGAAACAGCATTAGAAGCACTTACTTTAATAGAAACTTTGGTGTCTTTATGAGCCAGTTTGAGAGCATTGTGAAACACTTTCAAGTCCTCCTCCAAAGCCAAGGTAGCTGCTGGGAGTTTCTGCTGGTCGTGTTCGATGTGCTCTGCCAGCTTCCCTGGAGAGTCTATGAAAACAAGCCTTTTGCTCCCTTTCAAACCTGTCAAGAGCCTTTCATGGTATTTGGTGTATTCTCTGACCCAAGAGTTACAGTTATAAATAAAAACTGCTGCGACATTTTCATAAGCAAAGCCTGGAAAAACTACAAACCATTTAGAAAGAAAGTCTGTTTTAAAGCGATTACTGGGGCCAGCGTGTGTGAGGTCCACCACGATTTCATATGGCTTTGCATAGTATGGCTTCAGGGTCAGCAGCACGTGGTAGATCAGCAAATCCCCGTTGATCTGACCAGTCTTGAACCTGTAAGACAGGACAGATGTGGCTGGGTCATGTTTGAGGCCCACAGCACAAAGCCCTGGGCACACCAAGAGCAGCCCCAGTCCTGCCCACGAGCCAGGCTGGCCCTGGGCACTGCAGGGACAGCACACAGGCCCTGGGCACTGCAGGGACACCACACCTGCCCTGGGCACTGCAGGGACAGCACACCTGCCCTGGGCACTGCAGGGACACCACACTGGCCCTGGGCACTGCCTCGCTGCAGCCACGTTTAGTGCCCAGGATCAGGGAGCTTGGATTGAACTCAGCTTCATCCCAAAGTGCCCCACAGCCTCTAAGTGCCTCTAACTGTGTAACAGGCTTAGAGATTGAAATTGTATCTACATTTGTATGTGGAAAAATATATTTATCTCAGGATTCTTAAGAATAATCAAACATCCACACCCCCAATTTTCAGAGGGTCCAGAGCTACTCCAGTTACTCCATGCTGCAGCACTCCAATGCCTGGGGGTGTTCGAAGAATGGCCAGTCCTCTGAGGAGTACAGAGGATTTGCCTACAAAAACAGCTCCTTTCAAAAACATTCACATAATTGAGAATACTTTTTCTCATCTAAAGATTCTCTGTATTTTGAGACTGGACAATGCACTTGCCTAAACCACATCTCCAGGGTACACATAGCAGACTGAATTCTAGCTGGAAGAATTAATTAAAAATAAATTCATCAGCAGCTTGTAAAAATTTAAGGTATTTTTAAATACCTGCCACTGTTCTGAACTGTCATTAACTCAACTTTTCCCAGGCAAACAACAGGCTACAGAAGAGCTGATAAATGCTCTAAGCACAGGTGTAGCTTTAAGGGTTTTGGGACACTTCTCTCGGTAGCACCTGAGTGCAGGACAGCCCAGGAGACACAGAACATTCATCTGCACAAGAGATTTTTTTTTTTCCCCCGTTATCTCCTGTGGTTCTGAGAACTAAGTTGGGCAAGTTGGTGTTTTTCCCCCAAGGTGTCATGGTACAGCTGTTACCCAAAGGAAGTGTGTCATCACTGTGGTTTTAGTTCCCCACTTAGAGCCACATGTCACTGCAGTTACAAGTTTGCCTAAAAAACACCAGCACTGCCAAGTCTCCCTGCTCTACACTGATGCTTGTTTGCATCCTAGGAGCAAATATATGCACAAAGAAATCTTACTGTCAAAGGACTAAATATCTGAAACATCCATGTTCTGTTGACTACATCTCGGCAAGGTAAGCACACATTTTCCTTCTCCTATTTTAAGTTGTACTTCAAAGTTTCCTACATTTTGTAGAAAATTATATGCAAAAGTATTTTTACAGAAGTTTGAGTAATTAAAAATAGCAAAAAACTTTAGAAATAGTATCTCCAACTGAATTAGGAAAGCTGATAAACTGTATTTTTCATGTTAAAGGTTATTCACAGTCAGACTCCAAGGAATTAACAGTGACAGTCACTACTTGGCTCTGTTGTCCCTGCACTGCAGATCTTGCTGGGTACTGAGACCCTGTCAATACCCAGACACAAAGGGTTGAACTAAAAAGAAAACCATCTCTTTAAAGATCAGTTCCTTTGCCCTCGTGGTTTCAAGAGCAGCCCATTTTAAGAAAAGCACATCTGGTCTGGAAGCCCACAGTGAACACTGGGCTCAGTGTGCCCGGGGCAGAGCTGGAGCTGCACCCTGGGCAGGGACAGGAACGCTGCAGTGTAGCTGTGCTGGCTCTGCCTGTTCTGCTCAGAAGAGCTCAAATGTTAAAAATCCCCAAGCTTTGCTGGGTTTGCTTTTCCTTTCCTTTTCAAAGGATGCTACAAGGAATCATCCAGGTGACTTCTACCATACACAAACAAAAATCCTACCTGAGCTGTAGTTTATGACTAAGGTGGTTTCTAGTTCAAACCGAACAAACAGGATTAAGCTCAGGATGGAGAATAATTTTAAGTTATGGGTGAACTGCAAAATTAAAGACAGATCTTTTGTTGCTTCTTCGTTGTGTAAGGAGAGATCCCCTTACACCAGGCAGGGTATCCCTGCCTTCCCTTCACCTGGTCACACACCAGGAACCACTTCTCTCATTTTCCATATTTACACACACACACACTAACAAACAGGATTTTTTACCTTTACAGGCAACAAACACATTTGTTCAAGAACAAACATAAAATTAACAGTGTTACTTTTGGTCACTCTCTGTAGCATTTCAATTTGCACCAAGCAGAATGTGTAACACTCAAAGGAAACTCTTTGATCTTTACCAGAGACAGCAGCAAGACACTGGTGGGACACAGCCTTGCCCTGGGAAGGTCAGGAGCAGCCTGGCCCAAGCAGCAGCACTGCCTGGGTCACTGCTTGGCTGATCTGTCACTGTTAATTCGAGATTATTATCTTCGTATCAGACCAACTCCATCCTCACATTCCTACCCTCCAGAGAAATTCAACAGGTACAGATTTGAATGCCACACAAATGTGAAACAGAACATATGAATGGTTACTCTCATTTGCATAATTATCAGTGGTGTTTTAAAGAAAATGTCACAATCTGTAGAACGTTTGGGAGAAAAATGCCACAAGTGCATTTGTGATTAAGAGCTTTCTGTACAAAAAAGCAGAAGAATAAGAGAACAAAGATTTTCCAGGGCATTTTAAAGTACTCCAGACAGCTGTGCTAGGAACTACACACAATTCACATTAAGTTATTGCTGTCACTTACAGGAACATTTTGGGTTCAAGTTTTTCCCTTGCCCATCTGTTCCCTGCAGGGTTCCCTTGCCCACCCCAGGGGAATTCAGGGAGGTGAGAAGCAGCCAGTGATCTGTAACCTCCACAGGATCTTGGTGTAAAAGCAGAAGTGATGACTGGATGGGCAGCTTCAGAGAGAAGGAACTCCCAGAGTCTGCCCTGACACCACAAAGCCCTCAGTAGGAAACACTTTTCTTTTTCTCTTTGCTCCATGTTCTTTTTTGATCTTTGTATGCTCTCTATTAACCTCAAACTGTCAGAAGTTTGGGCCAATCTATTCTTTCACAATCCAGGCACTTGAATTCGTCCTCCTACACTGTCCCAAAATGAGGCCATGTTTTTCATCAAGAAGCCTGCTATTCCCTGAGAAGTCCAATCCAAACCTCTAAGAACCAGCATCTGCTAAACTAGCACTGTAATTTGTATTTTTGCAGGGGACTCAACAGCAAGATGAAGACAAAGAGATGCAATAACCCACACCTGACCTTCCTTGTCACGATCATCTTCTCCCTGTGGCTGCAAACGAGTGCAAACCACACAAGTTACCCTCACCACAGAGAAGAAATCTGGAGTCCCATCAACCAAAACCTCAGTGGGAGCCAGAACAGGACAGAAGCAAGCACAAATTCTCCTCTGAGCCTCAATTTCAGCAGCCAAACGACTACTCTTGAAATACAAAGTACCCTACCATCCTTCTCCTTCAAGATGGCCCAAAATTCGACTTCTCCTGCCCCAAGTGCAGTTTCCACCACGACAGAATTGGGGAAAAGCAGCAAACCCAAGAGCTCAACCACCAAAGACACCTGTGAAGACAATAAGTCTCTCATACTGATTTGCTTCATTATCATTGCAGTTCTTGTGCTCATCTGCACCTCCCTGTTTCTGTCCACAGTCGTAGCAGCCAACAGAATCTCCTATCTCAAAAGAGCCCAGCAGGGCAAGCGCAGGCCCAGGAGCAATGGTGATCTCCTGGCCACCAACAGCTTATGGCCCACAGCAGCAGGAACATGGCACAGGATGCCCAAGGAGACAAGTGGAACTGAGCTGGTAATGCAGGAGCTGGTATCAGGGAGGGATGCTGTGAACCAAAGGAAATCTGGAGATGAAAGTACTGACAAACTCACCAAAGCAGCAGATAATGAACAAGAAAGCAAAGAACCATCCCAGTCTCACAAACCCATTTTAACCAATTTTGTAGTTGAGATTTAATTCACACTCATGCAAAAATCCATCTTTTGCCTTTGTTACACCATTAATGTAAGGCAAAAACTTGTATTTTAAGTAACAAGAAGAATTCCCTCCCAGGAAAGCTAAATCCAGATTTTAGAGTTTTTCCACTTATGCCAGTGGGAATGCTGCAGCCACATGTGGATCCAGAAGGCAGTAAGACTGTGTTAAATAGCTTTCTGTAAGTAGTGTCAAGACTGTTTTTACTCCTTTGACCAGAAATCAGGGTGACAGGAGCTGAACAGGATAAACCAAAAGGAGAGAATCTGCCCATGCTCAAAAAACCACAGAGGGGAACAAGGAACAGACTGTCAGCCTGATCAACACTGAACATTAAGATGCTGCACAGGCATAACCAAGTTGCTTTTCAAAGAAAACCATACATTAGTCACAACTCTGATTCGACCACTAATCCAGGATCTAGTCCCTCTCAAAATGCCCTTTTGGATTTTCCATCAAGAACTCCTTAAACCAGCATAATTACTTTTGAAGCAGACTGATTTGATCCATATTTATTGTGTTTTGACATTGTCTATGAATAGATGAAGTTTGTAGTATTTGCTAGAATATGAGCATTTCTTCAATTTGTTATCTTCAATAAACTTGCAATATCAGTTTTTAAATTACTTATGTGATACTATTTCTCTAAGTCAAAATTTAGAAAAAAATATGACCAGGCATTTTGGAATGTCTTATTCCTGTAACATTGGCTGAGCTCAGTAAAAAGGTCTCTGATGACTCGCTGTGATTTCCTGCATCATGGAAACACACTCCACTTTCTCCTGACACCAAACAGAACATGCCAGGAATTCCTTCAAACCACAACAACTTTAGTTTCTTTATTCTCCAAGACCTGACCCTCCTGTAATTCCAGGGAGGTGCCTGTGGCTGCTCTCCCTGCAGCAGAGCTTTGCTCTTTTAAGGAAACCTGAGAAGCTTTCCACAGGCTGCTCCTTGGGCTGAAGCAGCTCTGTGGTTACAAGTGCTGAGACTGCACAGTGCCAAAGCTCCAAACATCCTGTGCAGCTGTAACCAACAGCTGTGACACAGAAGATGGTTGTAGGAGTTTGAATCCCACACCCCAGTTCCACCAGATCACCCATTAGCTTGGCTGGCAGGGCAGATGCAGCAGCAGCAGAGGCAGGACCACAGCACCATGGGAGCCAGGAGAGAGACAGAGCTCAAAAAATGCAACTGCCAGGCTCAAAGGTGGGTTCTGTAGTGAGGAAAATAAAGTTGGAAGGAGTTTACATGCTTAGCCTGAAACTGGGAATCAATTACAGGGGTTGAAGAGAATGGGGAGGAGACAAAGAAATCAGACAAACACCGAGTTAGTGTGAGTATGGGATCAGGATGTGTGTGTGCTGCAGGAGCAGGCAGTGTCAGAGAGAAGCAGGGCAGTCAGAGAGGCACAACAGGAAGGGCTCAGGAGAAATCTGTCAGTAGCTACTGGCAGAACACAATTGTAAAATGCCATGAGGACATATTTGGTGTGGGTTTCTTTCTGCCAGGCAGCCTTTCCAGGCAAAAATGCTCATGGAGCCCAAAGAGAGCAGCTTGAGTTACACTCCTTGGTATGGACAGGGACAGACAGGGGAAGGCAGCTGCTCAGAGCACAGCAGTAGCTGATGGTAGCAGTTCCCAATGCTGTCCACACAGAAAAACAACCAAGCGAGTAGGGACAGGCTGAGGGTGAAATCAGATTTTGCCCTCTGCCTCTCAATGCAGCTACACAACAGAGGATGTGTAAGTAGCCAACATCCCATGACCACAGCTTTCCATGACTCACCAAGGAACCCAGGGGTGGTTTCCCACTAATAATCCTGAGAGCACAGCAAACCCACCACTGAATTACATCAGCAACTCAAATCCAGCCCAAAGTTGCAGTTTTCGATTCATGCAGCTGAGACAATAACTATGTTCTACAAAGAGAGGCAAACAGGCATTTGACAATTTCCACACAAACACACAGAGGTGCCTGCTGTGGCGAGAGGCACAAACACATTTTGCCAGAAGCCCAGCAGAGGAGAAGTTTGCCTGTGGAACACACGATCTCCGAGATAAGAGCCCGTGAGCTGCCCGGCGCAGACGCTTCCTGCCGGCGTTGGCAACTTCCTCCCTCTCTGCACAAACTTGTGCATGACAAGAGCCATTTTACCCTGTCTGACTCTGAGCACACACAGCCCTCCTGAGCTTCCAACAACTAAGGCAGACGGTGCCTGCTTCCCAGAAGATAAATGTACAGGTAAGGATCAGCTTCAAGTATCGAGTCTGTTTTGAAAAGAGGGGAGGAGGATAAAAACTGAATTGAATCCTTTTAACCCGTTACAAACCTGACGGAGTTTAGACCATGAAGTTCTCCAGTCATTAATTTCCTGTTTGTGTGTGTTTACACTGCTGCATTTAAAACTTAATTTTGTGTATTTGTAAACCCATAAAGACTCATGCATATTAATTTCCCAGAAATAGCTTCACAGGACTAGCATTACAGTAACTAATGAATTAGCTCAAATTGCATGGAAGTGACTTCAGAAGGAAAAGAGCTGTGTAGAGGACGAATTTTGTATCATTTATTTCATATGGAGACATTTAGAGAGCTGAACTCTAATCAGTACAGGAAGAAAAGTCTGTTTCATGCCAACAACTCAACATTTGCACAATCTGCATGCAGGAATTTATTTATGAAACACTTTACCATTAGAATGCTGTGTCATTATAGCATCGGTACTTGGAAAACTTTTAAATATTTTGCTATACTGAACAAACATGAGGACAGGAAATAAAAGTTTAAGAGAATTGTAAAGCACCTTTTACTTCTCTCTCAGTTTATAATCACAATAAGCCATTTCTTCACTTCTGACAACCCTGTCTGTCAATGCTGCAGAGTTTGTTCCAGGTCCATAACTAGTTACATGATTGATAAATGCTGTTTTGAAACCCTGTGAGGACTGCTCTGCCAGTGCCTTTTTCTGATAAGATGAAATAAGATGATAATAAGCCATTACCTTCAAACAAGGCACTTTATTAATATGATCGATAATGTTGAAAATCTGCTGTTATTTGTAAAGTCAGTGCCAAACCTACTGATCATGCAGATGGGAACGGGTTTGAAAAGTGAAATATTGAAAATAACCATTATTTTCACTATGATGGTGTTAACACAGAACTCTCTGGTGGCAGCAAAGTGCAGAAATACAGTTTGCAACTTACCATGTTCTACTTCTCTGCTGTAGGAGAGGACCCTTGTAAAGAGACTGCTGGAGGGAAATGGCCAGCAACCAGGTCATGCTGGCTCTCTTCTGTGGGGAAATGTGGAGCTCCCTTTCTGCAGCAGCACCTCACCTCCGTGCCACGACTGAAAGCCACACGTGCACCACGGCCACGAGTCCAAGAGCAGACAGACCCCTTCTCTACCAACTGCAAGCAACTGGGCCCAGTTTATACCAGTCTGACACATCCCTGGCTGCTACAGAACCCCAGGCCTTCCCAGGGGAGGAGGAAGCTGGGGATGGCAGCTGGGTAGCAGCACTGATACTTGGCATCATTTTGATTGGGATGATGCTGGCCATTACCATAATTCTCCTGTGGAAATGCCGCATGAGGCCTGTTCTGGCCGAGTCCCACTGGGCAGGCCGGTCCCCCTTCACGGATGGGGACATCCCAGATCTCTTAACGGACTCTGACCAGGGCACCAAGCGTTCTTCAGTCTTATTTATGCTGCCTTGGAGACTGAAACAAGGCACAAACTTGCAGGAGAACCCGACTGTCCCAGAGAACCCACCCCAGCACACAAGCAGTACTGAGAACGGGCAGCTGCCTCCCACAGCCGGGGGCAGCTCCGGAGCCACCACAGCCCCAGCCCCAGCCCCAGCCCCTGCCTCAGAGCCAGCCAACACTGCAGCTGCCTCCTGTCCTGCCCCAGACACTCCACCCGAGGGCTCTGACCTGCCACCACCCCCCGAGTGGCTCAGGGAACCCACGGAGGGGTCCAGCTCGGATCCCAGCAAGCACTCGGCACTTCACTTGGAAGCAGAGCAACCACAGCCCTCACCACCTGAGCTACTGATCCAGGAGATCCATGAAACACTGCCCCAGCCAGAACACCCTTTGTAGACTGCCAAATTAATTTCCAGAATACTCCACATTTTTCTTAAATCAAGTAATTAAAAAAAAAAATGAGAAAACGAGAAGTTGACGCAGGCAGGAACAGAGAGGCCCCAGCATTTCCTTGACATTTCCCTGGTGTTGCCCAACTTCAGCTTTCACAAGAGACAACAACCTGCTTCTGCCTGAAGCAAATTTCTGACTACAATACAAACCGTGCCCAGTGATCACCTGTAACTAGAGCTTGCAGAAGGCAGAGTACACAGCTGTGTGTGCCAGGTAACACATGTGGAGATGTCAGAGACAGCCCAGCTCCAGAGGGACTCGGCTTCTCACCGGGCTTTGCTGCACTGGGCTGTGCAAGTGAATGCAATCAGTTCCAGGACATTTTAATAAAGCTTTCTAAGTCAAAGATGTTTTGGTCACTTAAAGCCCACCTGAATATTTGCTTAGATACAGAATGCACTCGGTTACTAATACAAACTCATTTAATGGTTCATGGATGGTTCATTCCTTTGAGCTCCCAGTGTCCAAGTGCTTTATATGCTCCTGCTGGGCCCTGGGCCCCAGCACACCTGGGCAGTAGCAGGCTGGTATCAGAAGTAATTTTTTTTTTTTAACTAGTATTAAATATTTATATTTACAGAAAGAAGCTGCTAGATGCTGAAGCTGGCTTTCCATGAGAGCTCTGCAAAATGGCAGAGTTTGCAGTTTGCTTGTTGAGGGAATAGATTTGTGGATGGAGCACAGAACCAAGATTTGCACATGAACTTCAGAATTTTCAAATTATCACTCTCAAAGTACTCTTAGTACGTTATCCAAATGCAATTCCAGGCTGCTGTGCATACAATGGTCATAGGAAAATATATTTTCTTTACTGTTTACATAAGCTGTATGATTTGGTATGCCTCAAGAACAGGATTACAATTACACAAAGATTTTTGTAAGGCTCGTCCGCATGACAGCCTATTAAAATTAACAGCTCTATAAACACTCACTCTCATATTGCTTTGAGAAAACTAGATTGAGATTTCCTGTAGAAATCTGTAAAATCCTACAAGCTGAGCTATACTATACCTGATCCCAGGAGTAGAAAACAGTATTTTAAAATTATGAAATATATTCTGGCAGTATAGCTTAAGCTAGGAAGCCTAAATTCAGGTTAAGCTATGTTCCAGGAGGAGAGGTGAACAGAAGGCAAAAAGAAGCCAAGCTAACGTGACTTTTGCAATAGAAACATGAAGCGGAACAGCAGCCTGAGCTGCCAGGGGCTGCGGGCGTGCGGGGGAGCCGAGCGTGTGCGGGCAGCGCGGCTCGGGAGGGAGCAGGAGCACGGCAGGGCTGCGGAGCAGAGCGGGGGCACTCCCCGCCCCGGCCCGGCCCGGCCCCGGCAGGTCCTGGCAGGGCTCGAGGCCGGCTCTGCAGTGCCCGGAGGATCAGGTGGTTGCGGAGCCGGGCGCAGCCGTACGATGCAGCTGAGACAAGCACAGCCCCCGGCAGCCTCTGGAGCTGCTCTCCAGAACAAGGCGACCTCTAAGCTCCAATCCATCACAGAAACGATGTGCTGATACTGCAGGACACCACGGTAAGTTTGTGCTTTTTGATTTTACTGACAAAAATCCTACTACCAAATCAGAGATGGAAACGGGAATGGAATTAAGAGCTGATGACAGATGCTTGCACCAGAAATTTGCTGCAGTGTCAGAGATTTTCTTACAACCGGTAACTCGGGTTCTAAACATGTGTTTCCAGCTTTGAGATTGTAATTAACACTGTAAGGAGGGAAAAACGCTACAGTGCATGTTAGCATGAACACTGGAATCTGGGTTTCAAGCTAAATTCCTCCGATGTATTTTAACCAATTTACTTAAGCAAACAGCATGCCTGGATGGGGGGGACTGCTACATTACTGCAGAGATTTGTGAAGATCCAGTTGACAGCCATTTTTTCATCCTCTATAAATGAACACATTATTCCAAACATAATATAGGCTTGAAATCACTAAAAACAAGAAGCAGACATTGTATAACGTTTGGAAGAGACTTGCGTTTTCGGAAGAAAGCCCTCATTTGAGCTGGAGGGGGAAAGGGAGATGAAAAAAACAAGTCTCATTCTGCCAGACAACATGACAGGCTGAAGGGATGCTTTGTAAAGTCTCTCTTGAACAATTCTAAAAAGGACCGTGCCACAAAGGGGGTTATTGATATTTTTACTTAATTTCTCCTGCAAGTGGCCACTGCCAAGACAACCCTTATAAAGAGAAAATGTATTACATGGATTTAAAGGGTGTCATTTTGGTATATTTATTTCCAGGCAACAATGGAATACCAGATATTGAATACATCTACCTGTCTGCTGGTCCTTCTGGTTTTCATACCCACTGGTTTGGGTATCTGTCCTTCTAGCTGTAAATGCTCAGGAAACGACAGGAATGTGGACTGTTCAGGCAGAAACTTAACTGTACTGCCCCAGGGACTTCAAGACAACCTTACATATTTAAATCTGTCCTTTAACCAGTTTGTAGATCTCGATCATCAGCTAACGAGGTTCACCAATCTGAGGACCCTTGATATTTCAAATAATTGGCTCAAGAACGTTCCTGCTCATCTGCCCAAGTCCTTATGGGAACTATATGCCACAAACAACAACATTAAAGTTCTTCAGAAACTTGATACAGCTTACCAGTGGAATCTTAGAGTGCTCGATATTTCCAGGAATATGGTGGAAAGAGCTGTCCTGATCAACAACACACTGAGCAGTCTCAAGTTTCTCAATCTCAGCAGCAACAAACTTTGGACAGTTCCAACCAATATGCCCTACAACATAGAGACAGTGGATCTATCCAATAACTTCTTGTCCCAGATACTCCCAGGAACACTGGTGAGACTGCAACACCTCACGAGCCTCTACCTGCACAACAACAAGTTCTCGTACATTCCCGACAAAGCTTTCGACCAGCTCTCCCAGCTGCAGGTAATAACTCTGTACAACAACCCCTGGTCCTGCAGCGATAACCAAACCATCCCTTACGTGCTGCAGTGGGTGCAGGGCACAGCTGCCCGAGTTGTGGGGGCCCCCTGCGCCGAGCAGCCCCAGCCCTGGGCGAGCACCGCGCCGGCCCCGGCCCGGCCCACGGCCCTGGACTCCAGCCCCATCATCAAAGGCACGAAGGCAGCGGACAGGGAGGCTTCTGCCGCGGCGCCCGAGCCCACCAAAGTGACCAAAACGCACAAACAATTTAAAGCCAAGGACGTGCCTCCCCTGGCGACCCAAAGGCAGCCGGCCCTGTTCCCCGGCACGGGCCGGCCCCCGCCGCACTCCCCCGCCGGCCCTCAGGAGGCCGCGGCCACGCGCACAATCCTCGTGCAGGCCTCCGCCGAGGGCAACGCCAGCCTGGCCCCCGCCACAGGAGCCTCCACCACTCCCATGACTTTAAGCATCACCAGTGGAATGCCAACAAACTACTCCAAGATGCCTCAAAGCACAACCGCTACCTTCAGGAGGGAGGNGCCTGCACCCCTCAGGATTACTGAGCTTATTCCTGTGCTAACGGCTGGAGTTAACACATCCGGCTGAAATAACGGATGAAAGAAATTCAAAGTCCTGACTCTGATCTAAAGGAAGCAACAGTTCTTAAAGACGCGCACACTAATGTCTTGATACTAAGCTGCTACTTATTTTCATATGTCTTAATTGAGTACAACTAATCTATTATTTTGTTTTTAAAAATGTGCTTATTTTGTATTTAAATTTTTCATTTTACTTGCACAGAATAAACATATCAGAATTTTAAGTACTGATTTTATGTATGATTTTGTCATTGAACAACTGGAAAAAACAGAAGGCCTGTATCATATCTGCACTGTCTTGCTTGACCTGCCGGTGAGCAATTCCTGTAATATAGCAGCACAGATCCTTTGTACGTTATGATGACATGCAAAAGAAAGGGAAAAAATAAAGGAACTAAACTGAACTGTTTCACTAATCAGAAGTTATTCCTGAGCAAAATCGCTAGCATGTATATCTATGTTTGCTTCATATGTATTAGAGTATTTTAAATATGAAGAACAACAGTTTTGAATTTAGGAATAAAATATGACAATGCCATGATGTCTGCTAAGAGGGTGTAAACTGAGATGGCAACATGGTCCAACTTCAGCATGGGACAGTGGTAGGGGCCAGTATCCCTCTGCTCTGGCTTGACTTAGAGACTGCAGGCAAGTTATTGCTCTCTCCATATTAAAAAAAAAAAAAAAGAAGAAAAAAAGAAGAAAAAAAAAAGATAGAAGTAGAGAAAAATGCCAGATGTTCAATGCCATGACACTGTCAAACACCAAGGAGTTATCTACCCAAATTAATGACCTGGAACTCCTTGACTTTATGTCAAGTGACATCTTGAAATGTTAATATGTTCTGCTTAAAAGAATACCACAAATCAGCCAGAACGTAGCAAACTACCATCAGTAAAATGAAATACCAACCGATTTCTAACACAAGTCATGTAACAAATCAATTAAGCAGTTAGCTGGTGAGCTGTCATTGAAACAATCCTGACTCTTGTGACTTCAAAGAGAATGAGTCCAGTCCATGGCACTGAACATGCCCAAACCCCTGCTTTCTAAGGGCCAGCATGGATGCTCTTCTCCTCGACATCTGCACCATCAGCCAGTAGAAATAGCTGCACGCATGGTTCTGTCCACTCTAGGAAAATTATTTAAATTATGGCCAAGGTACTTGATATACTACAGATGAAGTTTTGCAAACAGCATGAAATGAAAACTGAAGAACAAGTTAATTGAAAAAGTATTATCCACTTAATATTACAGATCTTATACAATGTTTTCCATTCATTCCAGGCCATTTAATTTCCAGTTATTGTAGCATGAAGGTGCTGCAAAACCCAGAAAACCTCACAACTGAGACTGGAATCCTCTACCTGTTCCTCCTAAGGTGTCAATGGGGGCTGTAGATCATTTACAACCACTGGTATCAGAGAAATGACAACTTTCCAATTGTGAACAGTATTTCTATAACCGGAAACGTGTTTTAATTTCTAACAGTAAATGTTACACAATGGATTTGTACAGTTATTTCATTGGCATTTAAGTAAAAATAAAGTTATGTTTGTATTGAACTGAACTAGTGACTGTGCTTCTTTTCTAATAAGCAGAATAATACAAAGAAATAGATAGCATTGTATTATACAAACCTGTTCAAAGCAGACATTCGGCTCCATTGTCATGTCTTATGGGGGGAAGTTATGGTTATATTAAATTGCATTATTCAGATTCTGATGCATCTCTAATATTGCTTAGCAATAAGCTGATGCTATGATCACAACATTGGGACTCTCCTTCCCCTTCCTACACTTTAGAACTTAGAAACACCAAAGAAACCCCTGCTGCTGCTCTCTTTGGACACTCTCTGTGTTAGCTAAGTGCTGACTGACTGTAGCACAGCACTAACCTATTTCCCATGCTCAGAACTCAGCAATTCCCAGAACTGCTTCACTCTCATGACCTCATCCCACACAGTGGGAGCAGCTGGGCTTGCAAGGCAGGACTCATCACAAAATGAGGTGCTGCAGCTAAACTGCTTGATTTGAGGAAATTACAGGAAATACTGCAAGTGTCTTTGCTGCAGAATCAGTACAGGATGCCAAATTCTATTGCATCAAAAAACCCTACATGGAATCTACTTTAAAGGCTCTGAGAATGTTTCACCCATGAGACAATCTGGTGACCAGCAACAGGAAAAAACTGCTTTCCAGAGGTTATCTGGGGCACATTGCAAGCCCCCACCCTAAAGGACTTGTTATCCAGCCTTCAAACTCCTCAGCACACTAACAGAAGGCTGGAAGTGGGGCTCTGGGGTTCTCCAAAGGCACGGGCAGGACGGGGAAGCTGGATCCCAGAGCCGCGGCTGGGTACGAGGTGAGCCGGCACCGCGTCGCCCCAGGGCTCTGCTCCCTCCCAAACCCTGCCCGAGCTGCTGCAGCACCAGGGCCTCTTGCTCAGACTGCTTTCAGCAAAGCACACTGGAATTGAGGCTTCCTGGTATTTTTCTGGAATACGAATGAGTCGATAAGGCAGCAGGGAGGAGGCAGAAGTGTGGGAGTCGAGCACTTGTTGCTGGGCAACTGCGCAGCCACTCTGAGCTAAGCCCAGTGCCCGGGTTTGTAAACACGCTGCGCACTCAGACCTCCAGAAATACAAAATCATCTATTCTCACTGAAATTGGTACCCAAAACAACCATTTAGCATTTCGGGGCAATATTCAAAACATCCAGAAAAGCTCTGGCACACCTCTAATAGCTGTGTGCTCGCTCTGGAAAGTGTAAAACTGCTGTGGGGATTGCTGCGGTCTGCAGCAATAACTCAGAGGTTTTATTCCTATTAATTAGTTTGGGATCAGCTTTAAAACCTAATGGCAGTAGTTCAGGATCAATATTTATTGATCTATGGATCATTTTTGTAACTGGGTAGGGATTAAAAACAGACGAGAACTGGCTCCAGAAGCTGGGTTGTTGCCCAGGAAACAAAATGTGAAGATAGATGACAGAAGGAATTAAATTTCACAGCACCAGAAGGACATAAACTGATCCAGATATATCACTAAAATGACTCAAGAATGCCTTAGCAACAAAATCTTCAAGTTAAAAAAAAATTAAAAAGGGAAAAAAAAACAAACCCCAAAAAAACGCAGCCTGCTACAAGCCCTCTAACAGCCTGGCAGCTCCAATCTAAACAATTTTTCATATTTCACACCTTGAAAACACATCTGGCTCAGAACCAGAAGACAAACACCCCAAATAAGCTCGACTTAGCCACATCCCTATGAGAAGAGATGATGCCAGAGCATCATCTCAGAGCAAAGCCCTTCCTGTTGGCTTCAAAGGCAGCCCTGCCAGGATTACTGAATTGTGCAGCTGCTGAAGACAAAGGTAATAACTCACCTAGCAGCAAGACTCATGTTGAAGCACAACAATATTTTCATTAATATCCTACACCTGGATAAAATGGCCAGAAATCTGCTCCTTCCCACCCTCTCTGAAGGCAGGAACGCTTGGCTGACTGGACCAAGACAGTTTTGCCCAGTGAGACACCTTTGGATAAATTAATTTTTCTGCTTTTAAAGAAAGGGGAGGTGAGTTAGGTCTAACAAACATGTGGTGCAAACTTTTGTCTTGATTTACTTCCAGAAATTCTTTCTCTGCAGATGAAACAACCATTTCTTGCTCTGCAAACAAGGAAACACTGCATGTCAGGTCTGCACAGAATACATAAGGATGCCTCGGATCCCTGCCAGGCACAGTCACTTTTTAAGATGGGTTATCACTACTCCCTGCATTTGTATGCCTAATTTCTTGTCTGAACAAGGCAGGATAACAATGCAGGCATTTTGTTTGACTTGACATGAAATAAGACTGTGTCTAATGGAACAAAATGGAGAAGAAAAATGTGGCAAGCAAACAGAGTTTTTTAAAGAGAGTTCAAAAGACTGCTTCTAGCTCTGTACGTGTAAGGGGCTTAAACATTAGTGATCTTGCTAAAAAAAAATAAATTTTAAAGGGGGGGAAAAAGCATCCAGGCTGCCCTTGAGCCAGCCCTTTCTGTCAGCACACCTGCAGGTTTCATGGACTGTTGTGTGGCTTTTCAGGACAGAAAATCAGGACAGAAGACAAGTGATGCTACTCATTTTGTGTTCTTTCACTCCATCCAAAGAGCCACCACTGATGACATCCTCTCATGACAACACTGAAAGTGGCCCCCCACTGCCACTGCCAGCACAGGCACCACAGCAGCAGGGAGCACAAACCACAGAGCAACCCCAGAGCACCCCCAGCAGCCCCAGGCAGGGCTCTGCTCCCAGAGGCACAAAATGCACCAGCCATGAGCAGACCACCACCCCAGGGGCTGTGGCAGTGACACCCCAGCGTGACAGCAGGACTGGAGCCCTCCCACGGCCCCCGAGCCAAGCCAGCCTGCCCAGGGCTGCCAGCACAGCCCCCAGCAGCACCTCAGCACAGGGAGCAGCTTCAGCAGCTCATCCAACCCTCAGAGCTGCCTCTGACCACACCTGGGGGGGAGCACAGGGACCTCCCTTTCCTTAACACCTCTAGGAATGACTCCTGTCATGAGCGTAACTACTATGAAATGACAGTTTTGGTCTAGGAAACAACTCAGAAATCCTGTTAGCAAACTTTAACAAATAAGCTATTTTCAGACCTTTGTTTGCTACCAAGCTGATGTCTCTGATATACAGGTGACACCTTTGACTGACAGGTTCATTTCAGATTGGGAAGGTGAAAGGTTTCTTACCGCCGAGCGATGTAGTAGAAAACAGGATTGCCAACTTTGGATGTCCCAGCTTGGTAGAAAATATTTAATGTTTTCAGTGCTTTGAACTCCTCTTTTTCATGTACCTGATGCCTAAAAAGCAATACATTGACATTAACTTTCACAACTGCCTTCCAAACAGATTTGAAAAATCCCAAACCCTCTTTACTTCCATCCCTGAACAAAAGTATTAAGTTCACACAGTCTTGAGCCTTCCTTAAATCACATGTTACCACCATTTCTGGTTCTCAGTTTAGTTTTTTTTTAATTAAAATCTACTCAGAAACCCAAAAGGTTTATGTAGACTCAGCTGTTTAAACTCCCCTTTAAAACAGAGAGAGTCTTGACAGCAGAGAATCTTAAGAACTACAGACACCTCCTCACTTGATAAAGTCTAGGAATCCACATTGTGTGTCCCCACCACAGTAATCTCATTACCTTGTCATGAACTCTTCAAACTTGGAACTAGTGAGATTTAAGCTGGACCAGTGTGTATCTGCCACAGGTTTGTGCTCAGGAGGCCCCAGGTAGGCAAGAAGGGTTGCCATCTTGTCAAAAGGTCGTCGTCCCACAGCCTTGTGGTCCCTACAAACAACACATTCTTTGCCAGGAAAGTCCTTCTGTACTCAGCAATACCCACTACCCTTCCTCAACTGCAGCAAGCTGGATTTTCTTTTTAAAGTAAGTATGAGAAATCTTCGATGATGACTGGTATTATTTTCAGTAATAACAGAAGCAACGGAAGGGAGCATTTCCAAGCTTTTAGTGAAGGGAAGGGGGGGAAGGGGGATTTAGATTGGATATTAGGAAGAAATCCTTCCCTGTGAGGGTGTAAGGCCCTGGCACAGGGTGCCCAGAGAAGCTGTGGCTGCCTCTGGATCCCTGGCAGTGTCCAAGGCCAGGATGGACACCGGAGCTTGGAGCAGCCTGGGACAGTGGGAGGTGTCCCTGCCACGGCAGGGCGGGACGGGATGAGCTTTCAGGTTCCTTCCACCCGCAGCCACTCCAGGACAGCCTTCCTTCCCTCAGCACAGCCCTGGTGCCAGGGCTGCAGCCCCACCTGTTGCTGGACAGGTACTGGCCGATTTTCTCCTGGTTGTTCCAGAGCAGGCGGTGCAGTGCCAGCACGTTGCCGTCGCTGATGAAGGACAGGCTGTGGTTCACGGTGTCGCTGGCCGGGCAGTCGGAGGCGATGTCAAGGAAAAACCTGCAGCGGAAAGGCAGGAGCAAACGTGAGTGTGGGGAGGAGAGCCAAGGGCTGTGGGGCACCGGGGCTCTCCCTGCCCACAGCACCACCCTGGGGCTGGCCCCAGGCCCTACCTTCGAGCCGCGTCGAAATTGCTCTTCACAAAGTCATTGAAAGGCCGCATGTGCTCCTCTTTTGTAAACAGCACGTGGTTGGCAATACTCTGAAGGATCTAAAGGAAATAAACATGGCAAACACACACAAGGGTTTAATGTATTAACTGTTACAGTAATTGACACAAATATTTCTGCCAGTCAAGTTATACGGGCAGAAACAGTTTATTTTCACTTGCTGTCTTGAGGTTTTACAACAAAAGGCCAGTAAGTCAAATAATTTAAAATACGTTCACTTTCAAAGTCTTTTGTTTCTCATACTTTTGAAGACTAAAAACCAGTTCACTTGTTTATGAACTTTAAACTAGGAAAATAAATCATCTTTCAAACCACTGGGTAGTTATTGAGTATTTTTCCTGGAACTTAAGAGAGGTAAGTAAAAGCAGTAGCACACCCCTACCTAAAGAAAAATATAATTTCTCAACATTTACAACAGATAATATACACAGGCCACAGAAATTGTATGCCATCATTAAACCCGTTTTAAATTTTTTTTACAAGAAATAGGACCAAATGAAATTAAAGACAGGAAAAATCCCTTCTTTAGCAGTGGGATGAACTGGATAAACTGGCTGCTGCTACCCTCACTGCGCTCACAGGAACATGGGTCACTTTGTTAGTTTCCAAACGAGAAGTTCAAGTGAAGGGCTGGAATTGCACTCTCTCATCCATCACTTTGGCAAAGTGTCTGTCCCCATCCTTACATTGCTGAGAGCTCCAACAATGCCACAAAGCATAAACACAGCACAGACACCGCACTTGGAATAACCGAGACGCTGCTACAAGAAACCCCTCCTTTCCCCCATTTTCTCACACTGTCACAGAGCAGTACTGAAGCAGGCAGAAGATAAACCACAGGCACGTTTGTGGCTTCACCTTTGACATGAGCTTGAGGCCGCGCTCGATGCGGGGCGGGGGTTTCTTGTCCAGGATGCCCGCCTCGTACGGGGACACGATGGCGGGGTTGATGAAGCGCAGGAACATGGCGCTGCCCACGGCCCCGATGCTGTTCTGGGGGAAGCGCTGGCTCACCACCTGTGCACGGACAAGTACACACAACAGGCCTGAGTTAAGCAAGGGGCGAGGCCTGACAAAAGCCTCGCAGGGCAAGCCAAGCCTAAGCGTTCTTCCCACACCGACCACGCTCAGCACCTCGGAGTGGGGCTGTCTTGCATCCCCGAGCAGCAGAACGGGAGGGAAGGAGCGGGGCTCTCGGACAGCAGCCGGCTCTCCTGCAGCTGCTGCACAGCTCCCCTGGCAGGGACACGCCTCCCGGGGCTCCTGGCCGTGCCTCAGAGCTGCCCCCACGCAGGGCCCTGCCCCTGGAGGGGCCTCGCAGGTGCCACAGCCCCGGGCTCCCCTACACGGGGAACACCCTTCACCTGCTGGGCCTCGGACCTGTGTGTCTGTAACTGCACACCTGAGCCACGAGCCTCTCCAGCAGTAACAGTGCTGTACAGCTTCAGGAGACACTCTCACTTTGTGAGGAGGAACCATCATCTGTCCACAGCAGGACAGAAGGAGCCAGAGCTGAGCGGCCAGTGCACTCCTCTGCCTACACATACACTGTGTAAAGCCACTGAGCAGTTTTAAAATTTTGTCCTTTGCCATCCAAGAAAAAAATAATTCTGAAGATGTTGTAAGAAAAAAAAGCAATCTCTTCTTTTAGGAAATCAACTATGTGTTACTAAGAGGAGAGTTGTTGTTTGACTATCTTTCATTTAACTTTGAAAAGTTAAAGACAAAGCTTCCTGACAAAAAATAAAATTCTTTGACATGCAACGTGGTTCTATAAAACATCAACATCTGTATGTGTATACTGTAATGAGCAACAATGGTTAATCAAAATGAGTAAGATTCTTCCTTTTCATAGAATAAAATTAGCAAACTTGATATTATCTTGTATAGCTTAAAATAAAAAAAAACCTCCAAACAAATCCCTAAATATTAATAGAATAATTAATACAAATACTAAACAAAAAAGTTTAGTAAAATACTTCAAAACATAACTAATGCAATCTCAAATCATGCTGCTTAAACCAGACAAAGCCATTAGTACAAAATACACCAAGAATCACTTTGGTCCAGTAGCAACTCCAGTCAGTTACCTTGTGATGCAATTACTGATATCTTCTTGTAAAATACTGATTTGCCCACAGCTTTTGTATTTTAAACATGATTGCTATTCTGCTCAGTTACAGCAAAAATAAGAGAGTATTCAGTAAAAGTCTAAATTTCCATCCTGGCTGATTCATACTTGATATTTTGAGGTCACTGCCAAGGAAAAGAGTGAGTCTGAACTTTTAAAGACAACGCTCTAAAGCAACCCATGGATCTAAACCCTAACACAGCAAGTTACTTAAAATGGAAAATCTGCTTTTCTCAGGAAATAATACAAGTGCTAAAGTTGGGGTTTTCTTACTTAATCACAGAGCAAACAAAAGAAAATGTGTCAGCAGTAAGTCCCATGAGCCTCTCTCCAGTACCCCACAAGTATCAATTGTTCTTTGCCCAGGATGCAAGCTCAGGTTATCTGCCAGAGTGTTAAAGCAGCTCAATAGACCCAGATTTTTCTCAAAACCAAAGAAAACATTTTTCTTCCACAATTTTTTTAATTTGAAGATGGTGGCAAGGCTAGAAGAGTCAGAATATTAAACACTAAGCAGTAATGTTAAAAATGTCTCATTTACTCAAATAGGCACACAGAGAATATTTTAAATCTAACTTAATTCCAGTGTTAATTGAAATGAAAGCTATTTTGTGCCAGAATTAGTAGAATGATTTTACAGTGAGGTCAAATAGACTGAAGTGAAGATATTTTGAACAAACAGCAAAAGATTTCTGTTGTGCTTTGAAAGAAATGGCTAATAAAAAGGTCTCCAAACTTACTGATTTTTTGTTTTCCTTTTTTTCTTTTACGGTAGCTTTATTCAGTAGAGAGTGGCAAGTTGCCTACAGAACAGAGATGAGCACAAACAAGTCACAGCACCAACTACATACAGCAACAAAAAACCAATGTTGACTTGTACATAAATTACACAGTAAAATGTAACAAACATAACCAACAGAAAATGGAATATATAAACTAAAGACTGATGATGGAGTTTTTATTCCACAGTTTTATTACATCTTATTTACAAAGCACTAAATACAAAACAAGCAAATGTTGAATTTCAATCATTTCTACTATTTCTGGCTAGATTAGAAGTCAAACCACATCAATGTGTTCATGATACACAATCTTGGGCCTTAAATGGTGTATTCAGCTTTCAAATGTATTTTACCATCCCCAAATAATTTTAACAGTACAAATAGTAGCGTTACACCTTTGAAATACATATTGCTTTTTAAATTAAATTTAGAGTTTTAAATCTTCCCAATGTTTCTCTGTGTGTCCTTCAATTTGGTTAGATCTGTGAACCATCAGGGTTATCACCACTGTGAGAGGTAACTCTGCCATAAAACACTCTCTGGACAAAGGAAGAGAAAAGCCACAGTCTATGTCAATATATTAGAGATTTCCAAATCAGGATATCTGACTTGATTGTGCTTATTTCTGCATTTCACTGAGATGCAAAGGGACCCACCAAGAGGACTCCAATTCTGTCCTACTTCCAGCAGGATGTGAGCAAAGCCCCAAACCCCTCGTGCCCTGCTGCCCAGCCAGAGATGCAGCAACACTCCCAGGAGCTGGGACAGGGCTGGGCATCCCTGGGAAGCCTCCAGCAGCACCCAGGGCTGGGTCCCATCCAGCCTGCAGCACCCAGCCACCTCCAGAGGGACACACCAGCACTGGCAGAGAGCTTCTACACGTTCAGGATGGAACAGAATGAAAAGCAAACACCCCGACCCAAAGCAGCCAGTAAAACTCTCTGCTAAGCAAGCTGAATGAAACCCGTGCAGGACCTATTAATATTTAACCAGTGGCACCTCTGCCAACCTGCCCTGTGTCATTCCCACAAGTGGCTTCTGCAGCAGATGTACACACACTCTACTCACTGGGACACTGCAGCTACAGGAGAATTTCCACCTTGCTGCCACAAGAAAACCCGTGTATGTTTGTGGGGATTTCATGGAGCCAGCACAGATCCTCTGTAGGAGTTAGTGTGAGCAAGCCTGTTCTCACATCACACTCCTGAACATACATTACCTGTAAGGAGCCAGGTGGATCTGTCCCAGGAGCCAGTTATTGATGTTTCCAAAGGAAAACACTCACTGGGCTCTGTTCCCAAAACAGGAACACCAGCCAGCAAAGACACCGTTGCTGTGAGGTTGCTACAGTGATTAAAATTAGCTACTAATCATTTACAGAACACATCTGGTGAGCATTCTTTGCACACAGTTACTTTAAAACTCTAAGCATGAAAAAACCACCACAAAATTCAGTATCCTTTACTCTCACACTAGTGCTTGGGATGGAACACGTTAACCTTTTTAAAAGGGAAGTTAACTTATAAAAATCACCTATTTGGTTCTTATGATAAAAAATGGATTAATGCCTCCAAATCAGATCTTGGTTGTACTTTCTTTCAGATAAAGGCCAGACTCTTCGAAACTCTCAGGAATTTTAAGTACAGAATGACTAACACTATTTGTGATGAACAAACACTTGTACAGAAATCTAGTTGTTACTAGACACAGTTAAAGTAGTAAATATTGAAGCTAAATATCAGTTAATACCACTTGTGTATCTGCCAGTAAATCATCTCTTTTGGGAACAAATTATCCTTATTACCACACACAGTAAAGGCAAGAATAAAGCCAACAGACATGGAAAGGTTTCCATAGAAGAATCTCTGGGAATGCCTGCTGGTGAGCACATTTTAGAAATTCCATTTTATGTAGGAATTACCAATGGTTTGCATAGAAATAATTGCTACCAATGTACCACTGAGATGGCAATATTCTGATCCAGCCTGGGAACAGCATATAAATCTAGTTCTGGGATGAGGTGTGGGAGAATGTAACATCCACTAACAGAAGGAACAACCAAGGCTGCATGTGGTATTTTCAGTAACACTCAAATATTCTTCTAGCTAATGTCTGTGACACTGTGGCCATGAAGGAGACCAATCTGCCCACCCCATTTCCTGATTACAAAACCCAAACACATCAAAAAACCCCAAAGTCACTCTGCCACCAACCAAACACAGCCACTGTCAGGAAGAGAAAGCGATGCCTTCAGAGGCCTTTTACAGAGCTGTCAGGCAGGAACAAGGCTCAGCATCTGCACACCTGGTTCACCAAGGGCTCCCAGAACAACCCCAGACCCCACCAGTCCCAACACACATTCCCTATTCTCACATCCAAGCGCTGGGATTGCAGCAGTTGCCCTCATCACCCCTGTGCAAATGTGACTGGGCAGGATTTCTGTTACTCATCATTAGTTCACCCAGGTCAGAAAATCCATTTGCTTGGCTTTGCTTTAGACCTGGATACAGACTATGGCTTAAAGGGCAGAAGCAGCTCTTCCAGAGCACCTCACTGAGACCACAGCTCCAATATCCCACCAGGCACAGCACTTCTGTCCCCCAATCAGACTGGAAACTGTATTCCCAGTGAGCTCGAGGGAACTCCTACTTGGATTTTTAGCAGCAGCTGAATCCATCAGAAACACACAAGAAGACCCAGCAGGACACTGGGCTGAGCAGCCAAGGGACAGAGCAGAGGAGTTAGGGATGGAGGTCAGGGAACCTCAGTCACCTCCTGACTGACAACACAAGTCTTAGAACACCACACATTCAGCCCGGTGTTATTTAACAAACATCTGAGCAGAGTCCTTGGAGATGCCCCCTGTGTCTAGCACCAAGCCCCAACCTGCTGGAATTTCACCAGCCAACCCCAAAGCTTAGGGGCAGGCAACCACTGCAGGCATACCTGGTACAAACAATGGCACACACTGCGCAGCTGGGGTGGGAACTCCGAGGAGGAATTAATGATTGCCTGAAAAAACTTGTCTGTCATTTGCAAGAGACTCCGCTGGTTCTCTTCAAGGCTTTCTGTGGGCTCCAGCCTGAAACAGACCCACACACGTATGACCAGCAATCAAACACGACACAAGCTGCACCTACATCCTTGGTAAGAACCTCATTTCCTCTTTTTCTTATGGAAATACTTGTGAACACAAAGGTTTCCATCACTATTTTAAACCACATAAGGTACAAATAAAAGGTCGTGTAAAACTCGGTAATGAACAGACAGCTGCAGGTGGGATTCTCTCAGACCATTTCATACAAACACACGCATACACAATTCCAACTGATAATTGCATTATCAGTTCATTATGGCTTATCTGAAAGGAATTTTTGAGGTAGACACAGATAGTTGATGGTTAAAGTATTCATTAGAAGGCCTATCTTTGGGTAAGCTACTTAAGAGATGAATATTTATAATTTTTCTAACAATTAGAAATAATTTAAAGCAACAGAGCAAGAGGACTGCAGAGGCAATTAATGTGTCTGGAAAAGTGAGAGGTAAAACAGTACGAAAGCATGAGAAAAATATCTGCAACAAGGAAAAAGGAATCCTGTTACATACAATAAGTGGGAATCTGTTTACAGATAAATACATTTGCTGCTTGCCCTGAATCTCAAACCTTGTTGGATCCACCTCAAAGCTGACGTGCTGCCACTCAGGGGATGTGATCACAGTCCGCAGCAAAGGTTCCAGCAGCTTCTGCAAATATGTAGCACCATAGACCTGTGTGCAGGGGAAACAAGGACAGAGGCCACAGGAATGCTGCAAAGTTCTGGAAGCTTTCAACAGCCTGATCTCTTCTGGCATCAGCCAAATTCCTGTAAAACTTGAGTTTCCATATTATACTCTCACCTCTGGAACACAACCAAGATCAATTTTTACAGCTATTTTAATTAATGTCCAATTAGAGAAAAATAACAACCCTGCTAACCAGCAGACATTCTTTCTTAGAGCACTGACTCCACACTCTCTGTCCGTACACAACCTTTTAAACTGGAATGGGAGCACAAGCAAGACCTCAGAATTTACCAGAACAGTCTTCCAGCTGGCACTGGCCCAGAATCACTCACATAATTGAATTAGTCACAAAGGCAAAAGTTTAGTGTCAGGGGGATACCTACTTTTTAAGGGCCTGAGCATAAGTTTTCTACAAGATTCAGTTCATAAACGTTAAAACACAAGAAAACTCCCTAAACTTAACAGATGTGAGAGCTGAGACCAACTCAAACTGAGACCCAAAGGCAACTCCGTATGGATTTTATCTAACACCGTTACTCAAGTGCTTAACCCCGCAGACTGGCAGCTTTGTGCTTTCATATTACTGAACTTTTCCTGCTATTGAAGAGATCTGTAGCACAGGAAAAAAAAAAGAGAAAATGTACCTTAAAACAGAAAGTCATTATTTTACTGGCTAAGCTGTTTCCTCGGAAGAGTGTCTGCATGGAGTCTGCCAACTCGACCTCCTTTGAGAACATATTCCAGAGGAGCTGGTAGAGCAGGTGCCGGGAATCAAAGAGTGTGACCAGGACACGAGCCAGCTCATCCTTAAAGGGAGGAGGAAGTGTTCATCTGACTTGCAGGAGCCAAGGCAAGTATGAAACCACAGTATCATGATAAAACCACCAAGCACTTTGCAATAAAGCTGTGTACCAGCTACAGGCTCTGGCAGGTAAATATCAGATTACACAAACACAATCTCTCTGCAAACGTTTCCTATGCTACTGCTTGTTTAAAAATCTGCCTCAAGATATCCAGTCTTACAAATTCATAATGGTTATCCAGACAGACAAGCAGTTACTCAGCTGTAAAACAAAGCCCAACTCGTCTTGCTAAAATCTAGAAGATTTTACAAATACAATTCTCTGTGTCTGCATCACAGCACACACCACCTGTAATAACTAACCAGACCAGATGCATTTATTGTAATAACTGTATATAAAATCGTTCCTAGACATTAACTAAAATGCAGTTTATCATAAAGATCTGACCTTAGATTCAGTACATTTTTAAAGAACATACTAAGAAAGGCCAGCTATTGGTGGTGGTGGCTCTATTCTCTCCGTACCAGACTGTCGTGGCACTTTTTATTTCAAATTTACTATTTTAACAAAACGCAGGAAATAAAAGGCACGGATCAACTCACCCACTGAGAACAAGGCACCACGTTGGCTAAAGCCATGGCAATGGGGAGCTCCCCCTGATCACCCATCATCGTGACCAGCTCCACCAGTCTCTCAAAGCGATCGGCCAGCACCGTCTCCGCCAAGGTATCGAACTCGGTCCCCTGCTGCAGGATTTTGGTGAGGACTTCCATGAACGTGGCTCTGGTCTGGAGGTCTTTGTGATA
This sequence comes from Hylia prasina, assembly GCA_013397195.1. NCBI lineage: Eukaryota > Metazoa > Chordata > Aves > Passeriformes > Sylviidae > Hylia > Hylia prasina. Next base: position 86,064 of record VYXD01016017.1, read on the forward strand.
GCCCAGGCCTGCGGGAGAGAAGGCGGCGGGGCTGAGCGGGCGCAGGGCCGGGGCGGCGGGCGGGGCCGCGCGGGGGTTACCTATGGAGTGCATCAGGCCGCTGTCCACGTTGGCGTTGAGCAGGTTGGACATGGCCAGCACGGTGCAGTGGCGCAGCGACGCCAGCCGGCGCGACATGCCGCGCTTGCGCCCGCCCGCCGCCGCCCCGTCCTCCTCCGCCTCGCTGCAGTCGTTCAGCAGGTTCATGAACAGCGTGAAGTACCTGCGGACAGCCCTCGTGGTCACACCTGCCCTGCCGCGGCAGCCCACGCGCAACAGACCTGCCAGAAACCTCGGCCAAGGGAGCTAAAGCACAATGAACCCTCCCCAAACCTCACCCATGGGAGCTAAAACACAATAAACCCCCCCACAAACCCCACGCATCCG
>VYXD01016017.1:86999-112227 GCA_013397195.1 Hylia prasina
CATAAACCCCCTCCAAAACCGGGCCCACAGCAGCTAATGCACAACAAACACCCCCAAACCTCACCCCCAAACCGAGGAGCCTCCTTGCAGCACAGCCCAAACCTTAACTGTGCTCCAACAACCTCCCTCGGTCCCAAACCTGGTGTGCCCTTTCTCCCCAACATTGGCGTCCCTCTATCAACACGTGTCTTCAAAGAGAGGTTAAGTTTCATGGATAAAGATAAATAAAATACTGTATCAAATCGAGCTAATCCCTGCTATGACTGAAACACACATCTGCATTAAGCAGAAAAAAAGCCAAATTTTCTACTTATTTTCTAAGTGAAAATGTTTCCATAAACCTAGAAGGCAGAGATTTTGAAATGGGCCATAGAAGAGGTAATTCCTGTTGGGATAATAAAATGATTTCTGCTGGAAGAAAAGCACAGTCTGTAATAAAGGTCATAAAGGGCTTCTCTTTAGAGTGGTTGTATAGAGAAATAGTTAAAAGTCACTATTTACTTGAGAAATAATTGAGATTTTGCTTCCATCAACTCAACACCATCTCCTTCTTCAGGCTGGAGTGGAAGCCCAGCAAGCAGAGAGACCACTGCTTCCATGCTGGCCTGGTCCAAATCTCTGAAAAATTTAACAAATAAAATATAAGTCACTCTTGCTCATAGCACTACCTGCAGATGAAAAATAACATTTTTAATAACAAAATGGTATTCTACTAAAGTTCTGCCCATCATGAAAACAGCTCTTGTATGTTGTGGTACAGGTTCTAAATTAGAGAAAGTACTAAAAGGAGCCAAGTCATTTAAGACTAAACATTTAATATAATTTTGCTGTTGCTCACCAAAGCTTCAGTTTCAATTTTTGTCTTTTCCTTAACACTGTTACAGCAAGCCCAACATGCCAGCTCATCCATGGATATCAAATGCCACCTGGAATGCTGTTCCAGGTGAAGAGTGCCCTTTACCTTGTCAAGCACTTCACATCCTCATCTGTTGCTTGATTAGATGTTCCCATTACCCAGTCTGTCAAATATTCCACCATTTTGTTCCTGTTACACATAAAGAGATTGTTTTAGCTTTGCTGGGGTTTTTTACCAGTCTGTATCACACATTAAATTGCTGCATGTGTTCAGTATCACCACAAAATAAGTAATATTTAAATGCAGCATATAATCATTTATAATAATAAAAATGTAAGCTCATAATCATTCTGAAGACAAGGGAACTATCCCTGTACCAGGAATACTGGTGTGACAGGGGTTTGGTTTCTTTTTTAACCACATAACCAAGGAAAACTACACTTGCCCACAGTACTCTACCCTGTAAGTTAGGTTATGCCATCCTTACCTAAATTTCATTTCTTGACAAAATGAAAGGTCATCTCTCCTTTCCATCATTACTTCTACTAACTGACAGAGCTTTGTTTTTATTTGAATGGCATGTACCAGATTTCCAAGCACACGCACATACCTGAAGAAAAAAGCAAAAAGATTAATGAAATATTTCATGCTCCTTCACTTCCTCCCCCCAAGAAAGCCCCTGCATCAGCAGCAAATTTCTTCTGGCCAAAGAAGCTTTTCATCAGAGTAAAACTGAACAGAAATCTGCCCTTCAGCTGGTTTCTAACCACTAACATCAGTGTACAGGAAAGTAACCAGGAAAGACTATGGGAACAGGGCCAAGCTATGGAACACCACACACCTACCCACATTCCTGTGCATAGGAAGGTCAAGAGGGCTCCTTACCTAACCAGATTCAGCATCATTGTCTCAATGCTCGCTTGTCCCAGGTGTTCTGAGCTCCCTTCTGTGTGATTGTCAAGCAAATTCTTCATTATAGCAATGGTTTGCTCGACAAATTGGGTGTTGGTGTCAGTTAGCAAGACCTATAGGATGAAAATTTCTGGTTCATTTTTTACACATAAAACTAAAGAAAGGGTATTTGCCAAATATACTGCAACATTTCAAAAATTGCATGGACAAGCACTTTTCTAGTTATCACCAAGTCAACAGAATTCTAATACATGTCAAGATTCAATATGTGAACACTGCCAGCCACAAGGATTCCACACACAATCTCACAGACTCTACACTCAAGAGTTCACTATTCAAAAAATTAAATACAGCCTGGAATCACAACCACAATAACCATTAACACGTGCTGTGATGATCACTCTGCTCACATAGGGTGCACACAGAACACAAACAGGGATCCATTTCAGTCACACAGGGGAAAGACAGGACTGCCACGAATGTGAACAACATCACACAAATGTGAATCACCGTTTTACCTGTCCTTGAGAATCAAAGAACTTGCTGATGGTATTCTTCAGTTTGTTGAAGAGCATCGGGTAGAGCGCAGGACTGAGCTCCAGCCCCACCAGGTCTTTGATGTTGGTCCGTATCTGCAGCCCCACCTTCTCGTGGTTGCAGACCATCAGGGTGAGCAGGCGGTCGATGAATTTGCTGACTGGGGTCTCCACGCTGCCCTCGGTGGAGACCATGGAGATCATGGAGCCCTTGCGCTCGTTGAGGGGGCCCATGGGGGGGCTGTAGGTGGCCAGCCCGGCGCTGCTGCGGTGCTGCAGGCACACCCCGCCCAGGGCACACAGGAATCCTGTCATGTTGATCCACTCCTGCAGAGACTCCGTGTCCGACAGGTCGATGGAGCCGCCGCCGCTGACGTGCGACATCCGCCGCTTCACGATGGTCTTGTGCAGGCTCTCGGTCACCTGGGAGACAACGGTCATTGGCCGCGGTAAAACTCTAATTCCTCACAACAAATGAGCTCAACGACTTATTCTGAAGTTCTAAACCTTGAACCAGTGGAAAAATTCATAGTCACCTGCCCATCTTCCATTTTGGTCTTTGGATAGTTAAGGATTAGTTTTGTAGCTTGTTCCCACTTTGCGTGCGTATCCTCCCAGGCCTGAAAGAAGGTAAGATACATCAGGATTTAACTTCAAAACTATTTGTAGCAACTATATTTCTGTAGTTTTTTTAACATGCACACACAGCCCATGAAATAAGAAGTTAGTTCACCTCTGTGTTGCCCGCAGTGGGGTGTTCAATGCGCCTCAGTAATGCCATCACTCTCTTCTGAAGAGCTGCTCTCCCTGCAAAGGGCACAGAACATTGGTCCAAGTTTTTGAAAACTCACCTACCTCAAATTTGTGATCTTTGAAATTAATTATTGAATTAGGAGGAACATATCCCCCTTAAAGTCTTTAGAAAGGTAGCTTCTGGTTACATGATTGTAAAATCCTCCTGAGCTCAGTCACCCAAATTCCTTACACTTTCCAGCAATCCCAATAATTAAGACATTCCAGGAAAAGCCAGAGCAGCACAAGATCAAGAATCTCAGCCTCTTTAAAGAACTACACAACTAATGGTCTTCTGTGCAGGTACAAAGTTACTTTAACTGACCCATGACTCTTACCTGTCGACATCATGTTGCTCACAGACGCAAACTCCATGAAAGTGTTGTAGTTTGGCAAAAAATTATGCACTGAGACCTCATCCACTCCACATCTGATGTCGGCCTCCTCACAGAGGTGCCGGAAGCAGGACATGGCCACCAGGACTGCCTCGATATCTGGGCTCCACAGGAACATGTATAAGGCCACTTCCAGCTTGGTCTGGGCTTGGCGGCAGATGGGTGTTCCACTGCATCCTGCTGCGCTTTCCTGGGAAACACACAGTTCCCAGTTGGGGAACACTGCTTGTGAAAATTCAGCCCTGGCCAAACTGGGCTTCAAACTGCTTTTGTTCTAGTAGGAGTAAGCCATACTAAAAACGATCAGAGCTCTTACATGCTGTCACAATGACGTTTGCAATCCTAATCAAAAAATATTTGCCAATATTTTAACTGAAAAAACGCGACTTTGTAAAGTCTGAAACATCATTGTTAACCAGCACATTGAATACATATATTATTTAGGATATACGTCTTTTCCTCCTCAGAAATAATTAATTTTATTTTCAAAAATTACTCTAAAATAATTAATTTCTACTTGCCCACGGGTTTTTTATCAAGTGCTAAAATTAACTATCGATACATATTACTTACCATGGAAGAATTCCCCTTCCCTTTCCTCAGGGTAGACCCTGGTGCACAGCGTATCATTTCATCATGGTCAAGAGAAATTTGACTAGTCCCACTTCCAGAGACATCATAAAGGAAGAGGAAGTGGCAGGAACTCCTATCTGATTGCTATAGAGAGAGTGGAGGAAAAGAATATATCAACTGATACTTTAAAAGAGTAAAAGGCAAAGATCTGAGGAAGGTAAAAAGCTCTTGGACATTTACACAGTACTTCTTCCATTGCTGCTCTCAGGGAGTTATCAAGTTCCTGTGTTAATGGTATCTTAGGAGGATATTTCCCCTTAAGAAATACATTATTTGATACTTTAGGAATATCAGAAAGAAGCAAGTCAGAATTCTGGGACTCAGAAAAACCTGAGATCCAAAAGGAAACTTACTTTGTTCATGAACATGTGTATTTTACCATTAACTGCCTTCCCCTTCTCTCACCTTGGGGACTATTTCCCTGTATTAGGCAAAGAGGCACAAGGCACAGGTTTCTGTCAAACATTCATTTTCCAGGCAAGTACAACCTGTGCAGCTAAAGGAAAAAAAAAATCCCAAACCTAACTTTGGTTACCAATTCTAACCAAGGCGCCTCACAAAGCAGAGAGAGGAAATCAGAGAAGAGAACGTATAGGAGCAGCTATTAAATTTCATCCAATCAAAAATAACTTGGTAAATAAACAAAGTGACACAACAGAGAACAATTCATGTTAATGATCCTAACAGGGAGATGGCAACGTCCACTTACTTTGTTTTTTAGCAGAAATTTATTCCTACAGATGAGAATTTCTCGCAGCCACTTGAGGATTTCTGTACTGCTGAGCATCTGATGACTTGTAAGCTTCTTGCAGATATCAAAAAGCATTTGTGAACTGCAGCAAAATGAAATTCAGCATCAGCCTTCTGACGGGGCACCAACACTTGTGAAGGTATTACACTATGTTTCACATAGAAATAGGCACTCAGCATGAACACCCTGTGCAAACACTAGCCTGGGCTTCCAGCAGTACAACAGAAGGAGAGTGTGCATGGACAGGCCAAGCTCCCCTGGGACCCTTCCCAGCCCCGCGGGCAGCCCGGCCCGGAGCTCCAGCTCTGCCCGGGACAGAGACAGCACAGACAGGGCAGCACGAGTTACCTACACTGCTCTGACAACGTGTCAACTCTGCTCTGGAAGGAACACATCTAGGGATGTTCCTTCTTCATATCCCGTCAGGCCTCACACTCTCTGTTAAAACTGCCAAAGGGTCCAAATTAGTGTCAGGTGTGATGGGTTTTCCCCCGCCCAAAGAGACCATGAGCTCCCTGTTGTTGCAAAGCTTTCCCAAAATATTCACAGCTATTTCAAAAGAGAAGATAAGTCAAAACAGCTATTTCTCTCATTTATATAAGTTAATTTACATACCTGATCTCCCAGAATGTTTCTATAGGAGCATCAGGATTCCACAAGTCAATGCTGTCCAACTGGTGCAGAACCAGCAAGGCCTAAAGCCAAAGAGAGTTTCACTTAAAGACAGAACTTCACAGAGTGCCTGAGCACAGGCAGAGAAACAGGTGCAGTCACATATTCATTACACTGCTTTAAGAACAACAAAAGATATAAAAAGCATTTTCCATAGAAGAGCAAGGATTCATTGCCAGTCTGTGTCAACAGCGTTTCATTTCAGTCTTTACTTCATGCTCATGCTGCAGACCCAGAGGTTTTCCCTGGTATTTCTGTGCACACACACACACACAGACAGACAGAGTGCTTTTGAAGGAGAGGCTGTGGAGCAGCAGTGCCCACCCTGGAGCCCTGGGTGTGCCCTCACCTCCATGGCCTCCTGGGCGATGTCGGGCATGCTGGACTGCGGCACCAGCTGCACCAGCCCCGTGATCAGCTCGGCCGTGCTGCCCTGCGAGTCGGGGCCCTGCTTCCTGGGGTTCTGCACAGAAACACACAACACAGGCTCAGCTGCAACACCTTCCCTGCTTGACCACACTACTGACAACTACTGCAGCATTCCTGCTGCTGAACTAGGGGGATTTCGGGATCTTTCAGAGAATCTGTTCTTTTATTTTTAATCCGTAACACGCCTTGCATATCATGTCTTCTGACAGAACTGGAATATTTTTATATTAAACCATCACAGACCTGAGAAAATGAAGACCTAAGACAGTACTCATTGAAATGATGACTAATTTCCAACCCCCTTACTTTAATTTCCTTCTATTCCCCTCTCCTTCCCCCACCTTCCCCTTCAGAGTCACAGAATTTCATGCTCCCTCTCATTGCGCTGCTCTGATTCTGTAAAGTCTCTTACAGTTTCTTTCTCCTTTAAAACCACAGGAGCATCACAACGAGAGAAAAAGCTAAGTAGATGGCCAGGTGACCATTAATTTTTATTCATTTAGTAGTTGCAAAAGCAAATTCCACAAACAGCGTGACAGTAGGATTTACTTACACACAGCAAAAGCTTTGGATCTGCATGGATCAGTTTCACCAAGGACAACAGCAAGAACTTGTAGCTTCTGGTTTCCAAATCAGTAGGTTTTTCTTTAAATTTAAGGCTTGTCATTTTCTCCTTAAATGTAAGGCTCTGATGGGAGGAAAAAAATCACAGTCCTTGTCAGGAAGGAGTCAAGCATAACAGTTATAATTAAACATCTTATGAAATGTATTGTTTTTATCATCTATAATTCAGGAAAAAGTTTTAAAGTATACAAAACTCAAGTATAGTCACGTAGCCTTCTAGTTTAAAATCCCCTCTCTCACAGGCAATCACTATTATATCTTTAAAGTTCCCTTAACACTTATTTCAGTAAGCTGCATAAGAAAAGACATAAGAAAACTTTTTGCAAAAGAGCCAAACTGTGGCAAAAGAAAAGTGGAAAAAGGACCAAAAAGAATTACTGGGTATTTCTCTGGTCTAAGACAGAAATAAAAATAAATGTTTGCAACTCATTCTGAGTACATGAGAGGGAATTTTTTCCAAAGGCAAAGTAATGTCTTTATTTTCTGCTACAGCCCCAGGCCAGATGTTTGCAAGTTCACCTCAACAACCCCTGGGATATGAACTTCTTAGTTCTAAATGGCACACAGGCCATCCTTAAATATAAAATATAAAAATATAAAAATAAAAAAAAATCTGCCTCCAGCTGAAAAACCAGTGAACTACTTGTAAGTTTTGAACAAAAGGAGAAAGCCTAGGTAACTGATGAGCTATGACACTGTATGATTAAATTCTACAAGAAATCAGGACCTTGTGTTATTTCAATAATTAGTTATTTTTCAAATATACGGAATAAAACCTACCACATAAAGCATCAGATCAAGAAATTGATAGCACAGTGGTAGAGGTAGCTAACTCTGTGCTAAGCCTGAGTTTGCCACAGTTCAGGGATTTCTAGGAGGCACGTGGTGAAAGCAGATGTGTTTCTGTGAAGTCATGTATTGCCTCCACACCATCCAAACTAAAGATGCCAGTGAGAAAGCCAGGCCAGGCTCCATGCAACACACCCAGGGACCAACAGCAGCAGGACACTGACAGACAGCACCGGACAGGACACACGTGGAGGAGCTCAGCAGCAGCGAGCTCAGGCTGGAAATCAGGAACCAGTAGCAAACCAGAGCGGGGGGACTGGGGAGGAGCATCGTGCTGGGCACAGAACCAACAGTGCCCTCCTGGGGGCAGGAGCTGCCGTGGTGCTGCCCGGGGCTGGCGGGCTCTGCGGTAACTATGCACAGAAAAGTCAGCGCAAGGAAGGGCTTTTCTGCGGTAGTTACGGGTCATACTTACAGCAGCAGAGGCCCAGGGCCATGCAAAGCAGGGGCTGGCGGGCGTCTGACCACGTGGGCGACAGCAGCCAGGCACAGGGAAAGTGAGAAGCAGAAGACAAAGCACCACCAGTCAGAGCAGGGGTATTGTCAGGGCAACTATTCTCCAACAGATGAATACACACAGGTGAAAAGCAAGTTAAACACGGAGTGCTTTCAACCAAAAGCATTGTGCTCATTTGCTCTCCTTTGAGAAGCCCAACAGGACTGTTTTTATGTCTCATTTTAGGCTTTCTAAACCAACCCACCAAGACCACTTGCCACAGCAGAAGTCCTCAAGGAATGTTCAGAGGAGAATGCACCAACACAGCTGTGTGTGGACTTACTGGAAGAATTTGGATGAACTACAAATCTGAATTTTCTCACGACTTTCTCCAAGACAGCCAAGAATATTGACTTTATTTCATAATGGTTGAAAAACCTTTTACTTTGTTGCTGTCACCAAGACCAAACAGTCAACTTGCTCAACATAAAGCAAGACAAATGAACATGCCAATCATGGTGAAAGTATCACAGTTTTCAGCGATTATCTTCACATACAGAATGCTTTGGTTTTTCACATTAAGCAGGGATAGACACGTTAGCTGGCTATTCACAGGGCCAGAAAGCTTAAAAGGGACAGTCAGCCACAGAGGACAGTTACAGGACAAATATTTGTGTGTGACCAGTTTAAACGCAGCAGGAAAACCGGGAGACATCGAACAGCCAATCCCCCAGCACCGCAGGGCTGGAGAGCACGTGCGGCTCCCCGCATCACCGCCTTCCCCCCTCTGATCTCCGGTGCAAAGGTGAGGAAGAGGAGGGCAGGGCCGGGCCCGGGGGCAGGCGGAGCCCCCCAGGCTTACCGGGGTCATGCGGATGGCGGGGTGTGCCCCGCAGCCCTGCATGGCGCGGTGCAGGGTGTCGCTGAACATGCTGCGCAGCTCCACGGCGTGGCAGTACACGGCGTCGATGCGCGGCCACCAGTCCAGAGCCGACTGCAAGGGAAGGGCAGTGCTGAGCTGAGCCAGGGCCGTGCCACCAGGGGTACCCAGCCCTGAGTGCTGTGCACACCCTGAGCCACGGCTGTGCCACCAGGGGTACCCAGCCCTGAGTGCTGTGCACACCCTGAGCATGGCTGTGCCACCAGGGGTACCCAGCCCTGAGTGCTCTGCACACCCTGAGCCACGNCCCCCCCAGAGTCGCATGCACACCCTGAGCCACGGCTGTGCCACCAGGGGTACCCAGCCCTGAGTGCTGTGCACACCCTGAGCCACGGCTGTGCCATGGCTGTACCCAGCCCTGAGTGCTGTGCATACCCTGAGCCACGGCTGTGCCGTGGCTGTACCCAGCCCTGAGCACTCTGCACACCCTGAGCATGGCTGTGCCACCAGGGGTACCCAGCCCTGAGTGCTCTGCACACCCTGAGCCACGGCTGTGCCACCAGGGGTACCCAGCCCTGAGTGCTCTGCACACCCTGAGCCACGGCTGTGCCATGGCTGTACCCAGCCCTGAGTGCTCTGCACACCCTGAGCCAGGGCCGTGCCACCAGGGGTACCCAGCCCGGAGTGCTCTGCACACCCTGAGCCACGGCTGTGCAGCACCGAGGCTGAGCATAACCAAGCCTCACCCTGAGTGCTCTGCACACTGTTACCAGTATGCCCATTATCATTCTGCATGCCCATTTAAATAGGCTGCAACTGAAGCCATGATTCTGACCTAGCAGCTCACTACATCGTTCTGTCTCCTGAACAGGCACCAACCCTGAGATGCTCTGCACTCACAAGATTTGGCCTGCTATCCAAATGGTATTTACTAAGCAGGTATTGATCTGAACAGAAGCCCCAGACACTGGGCTGATGAAATACTGCCACAACTTACATTTGTGATGATTCGGTGGAGTGAATTTACCAGCACATAATGAAATGTTGATGGGGAATTCTGTGCCAAGCAGATCTACAATAAAAATACATAAAAGCCACTTAGGAATATCTTTGTCTTTGCCATCTTTCTTATCACCCTGAAAAACATTCTGGAGCCTTTTTATTAAATTGACAAAGCTGTCAAATCTGAACAAGAGAAGCCTAATCAGCTGTGAAAAGATTTATCAAAACATGCAGGGATTTATTACTAAAGGATATTTATACAATTGAACTCATTTATGAGCTTCAAGCTGCTGTTAGCACAGCTTTTATAACTGACAGGTCGTCAATAATATGTAGAGAATGACTTACCATAAGCAGTGTTCTTACCTTGAAGTGTTGGTTATTGTGAGGATTTATGCGGAAGCAGGAAACCAAGCAGTCAATCATCAGGTCTACATCTGCATTTTGATTGCCTCTTGAAAAAGGTTTGCTTGGGTTAAACAGCAAATTCTATACGGTTCAGAAAAATATAAATATATAAATCAGATACCATTGCAGATTACTCTTGGCTACTTTTAATACAGAACTTTCCATTGAAAACCACTGGTATTCAATTAAGAAGAAATTCAAACTTCAGTTCATTATTTCAAGTTTCTTCACTGCAATTAGGAATCAGACATTCTTACCTTAAGATCTACTACCATGGACTGCACTAACAGGAAAATGACGGAATTATCTTCCCAGTTGATGTACGTAGATGCTTTGCACAGTTTAACACAAGCAATAGCAGCACTTTCAGTCAGCTGCCTGCTCCCACCGTGTCCTGCCAGGGCCTTCCTGAGATTGTCCAGGAACAGCTTCTGCAGAATTGAAACCAGGGATATTATAAGCAGACACTGTGATGGCAAAACCCGACTGGATGCGGCACTCTGGAGAAATCCTGTCATTATTAAAGACACCCTTTGAGTGAGCCAGGGCAATGAGAACGGCACAAGGGGTGGCTGTTCACTCTCAGCCCTGATGCTGCAGCCACATCACACCCAGCAGGTGCTGCAGGTGCTGTAACTGGGGGGGCTCACAGCCCCCTGCAGACCCCAGAACCTCAGCACAGCCGTTTGCTGCAGGTGGAGGCAGAGGAAAACACAGCAGAGATTCAAATCTCCAAGGAGATGGGAAAGTTCTCAAATAACATTGTTTGGGACATACTATCTGTATGAATTACTGACAGTAAAAGAACATATGTAAGGTGAGAATTTAAAAAGAGTGCATAAATTTACATATGGAATTGCAACACGCTCTTTAAAGAGGAAAGACAAAATTAAACATCCCTGAAATACAGAATCAGCAAAACCAAGCCTGCTTGAAAAGCCAGAGCCACAATTCAGCTACTTCTCTTACCTTGTTCATTTTAGTTTCCTCTACCACATCCTTTGCTATGTCTTGGATTATCTCTGGACACAGGACCAGGAGGATGATCTGCAGTGGCCACACTGCTGCTTTACGTTTTGTGCTTTCAGCAAAGCCATCCACTAAATCAAACAACTTCTCAGCACAATCTGCATAAAACATAAGCCCAAGTTCAATACCAGTTTTAACTATGAAGAGGTAAAGAACAGGTATAAAAGAGAAGAGGGATAGTTCCACCTACACAGAAGGAAAGTTCTGGTTTGCACATTACTGACATGCTACTGGGGATCAAATGGTCTCAACCCAGTTAAAAAGACATGGTTTACCTGAAAATATAAATTCTCCTCTCTTTTTCACTAGAGACAAGTAAAGGTGATGTTCTCTAAGTTTTTACCCTGTATCAAGATGAAAAATATACATTTAAAGAGTCTCCATCTTTTGGGGTTTATTTCTTTGTCTCTGAAGCACAAAATGAATCTCTTTTGAGAGGGGAGTCAGGAAAGAAAAGAGACAGGAACACACCCTTGCCTGCCCTGACAAAGGCTGACAGAATTTAGTTTATTTGCAGGCTGCACAAGGAGCAAAGAGGGCACAAAATGCAAGTGAATGCATTTGGGGATGTCTGAGAAACCAACCTTGAACAGTCATGTGTTATGCCTTACCAGCCATGTCAGTCTGGGGGGTTTGGTACAGCTTTGTGAACTCATCAGGATAGTTTTCCACCCAGTTCCAAAATGCCTGCAGATAATGGGAAACACCTTTACATTCCAGAGCTTCAACAATTTTACTGAACTACACATTTAAACAAAGAGAGGTTTTATTTTAAATTCTTGTCACTCAAAATGTCTTGCAAAATGTATTGCATCAACGGGAGGCAGCAATTTTTATTTTACAGTAAATTACTGAATTGCAACTATTCCTAAACCAGAAGAAAGTCTGCAAACAAGCAATGAAACAGGTCCCAAGAACACTTACCTTCTCAAGACTGTTGATAACAGCTAACTGAGCTACTTTCTTAAGGGCTTTAAATTTGAATACAGTCTCTGAAAAGATAAAACATTTCTGCATTTAGAACAGAAACTTGTTCTAAAAACAACATAGGTTATACAAGATATTTAAAGTGCAAAGCAATTTTCAAACCGATGTTTTAATAGTACTTAACTATTTTTAAATACTTCAGTAAATACATGACTGTTTGGAATAAAACAGAGCAACTAAACCCAGATAGATCAATTGCACAGTGTCATCTCTGACTAACCAAATTCAAATAGAAATGTTTCAAAACACAGGCTCAGATACCTTGTAAGAGTCGCTTGAGTTTTGAACAATCCACACTGATGTACTGTAAAAGTTCAATATCATGAACATCAGCATTATCTTCTGAACAAACAGTCAGCTCCTGCAATCTAAAAACACACAAAGTAAATAAACTTTTCCATCAGATCCTGTCAGACAGGTATGAACACACCTGCAAGACTATACATTTCAATAGTAGGGGAATGTTCCATCATCTCGGATAAACATTTCCAGATCTAGAAATAAAAGCTCTTGCACGATTAAGACCTAATCTTACAGTCCTGTGTCATCCTACTGCTGCAAATGGAACCAGAAACCCATTGATGAGTCTTACAAGGTGCCAGTACATTCTGTGGATTGACTGTGCCCAAGATGTGCCTAAGTCCTGTTATCCACCCTCCTGTGTGAGTAACCTGGTCATCTTTTCAACTCAACATGGAACTCACGGACTCCTGACACCTTTGGGCTCCTGCTCCTCCACAGCAGGTCCTGCCCCAGGTAAGATCTCAGAGTACAGCAGGGACTGATGGCACTGGGTATCACTGCAGTGAGCTACAGCCATTCTTGGTCCATGTTTCTCTGGCCTGAGCACACAGGTTGGTTTAAACATAACAGCATCTTTTCACACTGGAGTCTCAGAGAATTTACTCAGCATCTCCCAGACACCAAGCCACTGATCACTCCAGCATCTGTTCCCACAAACTTGGGACTGCCACGGCTCCTTCCAAGGCTACAGATGTGTTTCAGACGTGGAATGTGATTTCTAGCACTAGACACAAAAGCAGTTCTTCATGTCTTCAGCGCCAGGGAAACTTAACAGCCCTCCCTGGGAATGGGAAGGTCCCCACTGCTGTGCTTTTCATGCCAAAAATCCCCCAGCTGCTGTGCAAGGCCCAGAAATATGCCTAAACAGGAAACCCAGGTCAGGGATCAGCAGTGCTGACTGGCAGCTGGCTGACCCCTGCGGAGACCAGCAACAATTGGTCAAACATTTAACTGTTGCTCTACAAGCCATCTGCAAGGGAAAACAGGTTAGGGGAAAAGCACTCTGCTCCAGCTCACAGGGATGCTGAGGGGGCTGTGGAGTAGGGGAACAAATCATGCTACAGACACACAAATACACACAGATACAGAGACTAGATTCAAAGATTCTCAACAAATTTCAACTGAAAAACACCTCCAATAAAAGGAGCAAAAGAAATTGTTTCCATTTCCATAAGCAACAAAACACAATCAACCTACAGAGTAAAACCACATCCCCCCCATGCTAGCTGCCAAGTCTATGTTCTTGAAATAGAAGTTATTAAAGGCTCTGTAACAACTTTGAAAATACTTTAAATTTCAAATTACTCAATCATTTCAGACTGATTTCTAAAACACAAACGTTTTCCAGAGAAATACATAAATATATGAGGAAAATATAAATCTTTGTTTCAACTAAATTGACTCTCTCACAGCTATGTGACCATGTAAGGCTGCCCAAGCTCCACTTCAAATAAATCAAGGAAGATGTCAACTGTAACACTGTGTGACAAGAGCCAAGCTACTTCAAGCACCTTTCAAAAAACATCAAAGTATTTCAGTAATAAAAAGCTTAGCACACCACTCTAGTGGAGTGACAAATGCTGAAGCATCAGAAGGATCTGGAACAGAGCAAAAAGACCAAAGAATAGATGGAAATTTTGGGCCTGTCTCCCTTCTTACCTAGAAAAGCAGAAAATCCAGTTATTTTTACAGTAAATGTGCTCTGAAACTCAAGTCAGTCAGAAGACAAATGGGTCTTTTCCAACAACTAACAAACAGCCCAGCTGTTTGTCCCCTTCAGGCATAAGGCAGATTTAACATAAAAGCTTCCTAGCAGGAAAGCAACCACGGGGCTCCAGCAGAGCTGTGGACAATCACCAATTTTCATTCTAAATTTGTAAGTAAATGGATATTAGATTAGCTTCAGCATCCTTTTTTTTTTTTTTTTCCCAAGACACCTTGCACCCACAAGAACTTATCCATCAGATCCTGTCATCTGGATCCTTTTTCCACTGCATTATTTTCATTCACTATTTTCACTGGTCCTTTTGAAAGCAGTTTAAACAAGCAATAAACGCAGCCAGCAGTAACTCGGGATGGGGCTCAAACAGGCCCATTTCATAACCTGAAAACCAAGTAAAACTGTAAAAGGTTGAGGGCATTCCCCTCGAGAACTACCTTGTTAAACAGCATTTAAAGCATTTAAAGCATTGGCTCCTCTGACCAGCCTGCAGGTTGTGGCAGACAGAGGCTGCAGGCAGCAGTGCAGACCCCGTGCCTCCCGGGGGGGCTNACCCCGTGCCTCCCCGAGGGGGGGCTGCGGGGCACACACCCCGTGCCCCGAGGGGGGCTGCGGGGCACACACCCCGTGCCCCGGGGGGGGGCTGCGGGGCACACACCCCGTGCCTCCCCGAGGGGGGGCTGCGGGGCACACACCCCGTGCCCCGAGGGGGGCTGCGGGGCACACACCCCGTGCCCCGGGGGGGGGCTGCGGGGCACACACCCCGTGCCTCCCCGAGGGGGGGCTGCGGGGCACACACCCCGTGCCCCGAGGGGGGCTGCGGGGCACACACCCCGTGCCCCGGGGGGGGGCTGCGGGGCACACACCCCGTGCCTCCCCGAGGGGGGGCTGCGGGGCACACACCCCGTGCCCCGAGGGGGGCTGCGGGGCACCCACCCCGTGCCCCGAGGGGGGCTGCGGGGCACCCACCCCGTGCCCCGAGGGGGGCTGCGGGGCACACACCCCGTGCCCCAGGGCCAGCAGTACCTGGTGGAGATGCGGCTGAAGACGGCGTTGAAGTTGTTGCAGCTGAGCGAGAAGAGCACGCCCGAGGCGGAGGTGCGCAGCTCGGCCGCGTGCTGGTTGCCCTCGCGGTAGGTGTGGATGAAGTGGCAGATCTCGGGCAGCAGCTGCTTCACCAGCATGGTCTCGTCCAGGCGCAGGGTGTCCTTGGGTTGCTGCAAAGGAAGGGCTGCCCTGAAGGCTGCTCGGGGCCAGGGCCCATCCCGGCTCCCAAACAGCATCCCGGCACCCACAGCAGCTTCAGCTGAGCACACCGGGCCGAGCCACCTCACGGACACGGGGCAGAAGGTTTGTGCAGCAGCACACGCTGATGACTGCACCCTGCTCTGTGTCGAGGATCAGGACAGCGCTGACTACCTCCACTGAGGGCTGAGGGCAAAGCACACCCTCACCTCCCTTTGGGCAGGGGCTTGGTGGCCGTATTTTGGCAGCGAGCACTTCATTTTAAAAATTAACCACAAAGAGGTGCTTCTCCCTCGCTCTTACCAGGAACTCTCTATACGAGTCAAAAATGACTAAATTTCCCTGCAAAAGAAAAATCTAATTTTTGCCAGTTTGCACAGTGTGAGACATAAGGAAACTATTTACAAAAGAATTCAAAGTGAAACTTTGCTCTACTAAGAGCAAGTTTTAACAGAAGGGTCAGCACTAAAGCTTTCTAAAATTCTACCAATGAATTTTCCATAGGGAATTGGGAAGTTTCAGAGACTCCTACTTAGTTGATCTGAGTCCTGTTGCCATGAGAACTTGATGAAACATTGAGCAAGAAATTCATCTGAAGATACCACAGAACACAACACGCTTTGTACAGAGCTTTGGCTCACTCTGATTTAACATATTCTGCCTCAAACTGCTCTCATCTGAAGTGACAGAGCAAGAAACATCCAGCACAATCTCAGGGTATTTAAATATGATGATCCATCAGGAAAACCACTGCTCCAAACCTTATGCATAGAAGAAGAACCTTAAAAATAAGTAACTTCTGAAGTTGAAATTCTGGGGTTGTGACTCAAACTGGTTTTTTAACTTAACGCATCAAAGACAAAAAGAGGTGTTTTCCTCAGCTGTAAAAGCTGAAAATTGAATACAGCTTAAAAATAAAATCCTGTTCTTGTTAAAAGAATAAGCCACTGCAAATCTCACTCTCAGTGAAGTTTGGCTTTGCAGCTCCAGCTCAGCACAGTAAGTTGTACAAGCAGCACCACTCTCCTCCCAAAGGGACCAGCAAACTGCCTGGCAGCAGCTCTGACTGGAAACCTCAGGCCTGGACTCCCAGTAGAGATTTGGACATGGTTAACTAATGTAATCTAGGAAACACCTGCAGAAATCATCTCTAGAGTAGTGGCAGCAACGTTTCTGCTGTATGTAAAAGCACATGGAAAATTACTTCAACAAATGAAAGCTTTAAGAAAACTCAGCACTGTATGCAGAGAACCAAGTCGCACAAAATGAAAAATTTGTACTGGATTCTCTGCTACTTTTAACATGAAAAAAGATCATTAATTTTAGGCAATAAAAAGCACCCTCCAAATTGTTAATGCATCAATTACATCAACTACCTGCATTTATAGAAGGTTTTAGTATTTTTTAAATGGCATTAATCCTACTTTGCTCTAAATCTGATGAGTTTTTAGTACCAGTAACAACAAATACACAAGCATTTGACCTGTATTCTCCAACCCATTGGTTTCCAATTAGAATTATTTATGCAAGGCTACTTACCCCTGCCAGACATTTTTCCAGTGTATCCAAGATAATCAGCTGAGATAGATATAAATTCTTTTCAGCAGTTTCTCCAAATATTCTCTAGAAGTAGAAAGGATATGGGTTCATCTGAGACACAGATATTTGACTTGTAATGCATGAAAGTAAAGCAGCAAAGTGGCACAGTAAATTATGGCTCCATTACTGCTCTGGTTTGGAGTTTAGACTTAAAGCCAGCAAAAATGCGATTAGTATAGGAATTAAAACGTTATCACTAGAGAAATCTCTTTGTCCAGTCTGCAATGCCAAATGCAGTAAGAACAACCAGCCCCTGCAAAGTAAGACTGGGGCCCATGGGCTGCAGCACCCCAGAACCTCTGCTGGCACCAGTGGCTGCTGAGCCTTTCCCAGTTCTGCAGGGATGTCTCCCTGCAGGCAGGGGCAGGATCCCTGGGCTGTGCCAGCCGGCACAGTCTGTGCCAACAAGGGGCACTGGCACCAGCAGTGCTCAGAGACATAAAGCAGGACAGGCTGGGCTGAGGCCACACTGGCACAGCTGCCCACAGACCTGCCAGAGCCTCCAGAGAGGTTTGTTTCACCCCAGGGGAGGGGGATCACCCCAGCCCCGGTTCCAGCTGAGACCTTCTCAAACCAAGACCATCAGAACTCGCTGTCTCATGGACTGCTTTGTTTCAGCTACAGAAATCCTTCCCAGTTACTGCTGATTGCCACAGAAGCTCAGGCCATCACACGTGACAAACATTTAACTTGCTCCTCAGGGCAAATGTTGACTTTTTAATTGACACTTTTAGCTAGGTCTTTCCCCTCTAAAGCTGTGTATCATACACAGAAACTTCTTTTAACTGTACAGATTTCTCATTTATCAGCCAATCATCTTGCACATCAACATGTTCCCTCATGCCTGTACCGTTTAATTAAAATAAATTCTCTCTCCAAAGGGATTACAGGTAGCTTTAAGCAGCCTAAAATCCCTAGCAGCAGGACAACCTATTTTCTCATTTTATCAGTCCCTTGCAGTTCCAGCAGATGCGCATCCCTGTACAACTGACAGCCAAGGGCTCACTCCAAAGAATGTCTCTAAAACCATTTAAAAAGTACTGTCAGATCCTGGCCG
The DNA here is from genome assembly GCA_013397195.1 of Hylia prasina. Lineage (NCBI taxonomy): Eukaryota > Metazoa > Chordata > Aves > Passeriformes > Sylviidae > Hylia > Hylia prasina. Next base: position 105,115 of record VYXD01016017.1, read on the forward strand.
GTTCTGTTACCTGTTTGGGGAGATTCCAAATTATCCCAAATTACATGGATTCAAAACTCAATGAACTAAACTTTTCTCATGACAAAGGTTCTGACTGAAATTCATCTGGTTGTTAAAAAATACATCTATTTTATATACACAGACACAGAGTAAAACACCCAAGCAGCCTGGGAAATTCAAATAGCTCAAGTTGTACATCCTTTCCCTGCCCAAAAATCCCAATGCCTTTCTGTGGAACATGGTTCTGATGGATGCTACTGGTGAACTTCAGAACAGAAAATAAGTAAAAGGCAGGCAACAATTTAATTAAATTTCAAGTAATTCTCTACAGATTGTACAATAGAAATGAGTAACAACTATTTGAAAAAATCACCAAACAATGCAAAATTAGAAAACTTACCATGTTATTAACATTTTTTAAGATATTGGTGAGACCACTGATGACCAGGGAAAACTTGTACTTGGAAATGTTGATGAGACATTCCTTGTTGTGCTCCGTGCTGACTTTGGTGTGGGTATTCTGCTGGCAAGCCTTTATTGGAAGCTACAAGAGAGAACTGTTATAAGCTTTTTCACATTGAAATTTACAGCCTTAAAGATGGGATAGAAACTTGTGACATGCCAGAAACCACCTTGAAAAACATTCTACAAGAGACAACATTGAACACGTTATTTCATCTTCTCTACATTCACCTTTCCATTAGTTACCTATAAAACAAAGTGCTTAAGTTCACCTGTTCCTTTTTGTGAACTGAAACTAAACCTCTATTTTGTGATAAATCTTCTACAATCTGAATGTCGAAGCAATCAAAAGGAAAAATGTAAGCTAGAATTCTAAAAAAGACTCTTTTATTTTAAAAATGGGCTTATTAAGACCAAAAATCTTCCAAGGCTAGTACCTGCAAGAAAAAAAAGAATCTTGGGACCCGAGGGGAGGAAAACCCCAGTAACTGACACAGCAGGTGAGCTGGAAGGCAGCAGCTGTCCCAGGTGTGTCCCCTGCTCTGTCACAGGCCAGGACTGGCCAAGGAGGAACCAGCACTGGCCCTGCAGCCCCCAGGGATGGGGGTATCTTTGGGACCCCCCACAAACACTCCCAGTGACAAATCTCCGCCCCAGACACGCTCGGAGCACCTGTGAGCTCCACGTTACCTGTCCCTGCCCAACATCCAGAGGTAAAAACTACACCTGAAACCCATCTCTCCCCAGAAAGAGAAGATTCACAGCGACTGCACAGCCCAGAGATGCTCCTGCTGCTGTGTGAACACTGGGCACTTTGTTCCCTGCTGTACCCAAATTCTTCAGGGGTCACAAAGGAGTCACTTCCCAGGCACACACCCACTCCCCCTGCCCGCTCCCAGCCGCCACTGCAGAAACAATCCTTTTACTCAGGATTTCTATTTCTTAAGAGCAAACAAATATAGGAACATTTACGCCATTTGTATTTTAAAGTGGAATTCCCTATCCATAGAAGACTGAATTGTTACTACAAGTTTTAACCAATTTTGACCAGAATTGTGGATAAAGGTGTATTCTGATAGACAGCAACAGCTCAATGGAAATGCCACGGTGTAGTATTGGTGCATTAGAAGTTAATGTTGGAGAGAGAGAATTTAAGAGAGGGTAAAAGAAGGATTCCAAGGAATTACAATCAGCTTTACAGCTGCAAAGTGCCTTAGGAGGCACCTCCCAGGCTGGGGTCTCTGGAAGGGCACGGTCCCCACTGCCCCTGCAGCCCCCTGACAGCACCATCCACGTGCTGGGGCAAGTGCAAGCCCCCAGCTCTGTGTGGGACAAAGGGCACTGAAGAGCCCCCCTCGGAGCACTTCTGTCCATCACTGCTGGATGCAGCGTGCCCCACCCAGCCTGGCCCCGGGAGGGAAAAGGGCACTGACACCGTGTCCTGCTCTGATGCCAGGGGTGACTCCCTCTCTGCAGGAGCTGAGCCTTGGTGTGGGTGCAGGGATCCATCCCTGCAGCAGCAGCAGGGCCCTGGGGAGCACTGGGCAGCGCTGCTCCCAGGGATGGCCTCCAGGACAGGGCTGAGACTGCCTGCAAAGACACCCCAGCAACAACCCCCGTGGGACAGTCCTGCTCATTTCCACCCCAATTTGGGATTCCCTGGCACTTTGGACTGCACTTTACAGCAGCATGAGGCGCTCCAATGTGCTCCTTTTACCCCTGGAAAAGCAGAATAAACAGCACTGATGACTCAAGCTTTGTTTTCACTGTCAGATGTTATTTTTACAATACATTTTTTGGAAGTCATTGGTGGATGATAGATACATTTAATTCAAAATTTCACTATTGCTAGTACTTTTAATTTGAACTTCAAATCTCTGTGCTGACGGCAGCAGCAAAGCTTGATACCACTTAGTGCTAAAACACTTGAGAAGAGCCTCTCAAAGAAACTGTGTCATAGATCTAGTTCTGTGTACTCCCATGCCAGAGAAACATCACATTACACACTTCTGGAGCTTCCTGCCACAACAGCCACTACAACAAGGTCACCTAGAAGTAAAACTGCTTTTTATACTATCATTTTAAAATAAGAAACTATACAAAAAGGAAATATTAGCACTGTTATTTTGGGATTTTTTATTTCTCAGCTCTTTTCTTTGTGCACTCTGACATGCTGGAACATTTTATTTCCCCTCACAGAATGCATTGCCAGTGCTGAGTGACTAACGAGAATCTACCTCTCTACAAATATCCATTAATCTAAACATTGGGGGGGAAAAAAGCTGAAATTTTACTTTCATTGACTTTGGTTTTATTTTAGAAAAAAGAAATACGGAGAAATGGTTTCCTGTAGAGCTATTTGAATTAGAAACAGAAATCAGAGCACAAAGCTTAAATATAACTGAGGTTTCAAACTCTGAACACAAGCCCTGCTCTGAGCTCACCCCGGTGCAGCAAAGGGACAGTCAGAGCCCCAGCTCAGCTCCTGTCAGCACTGACAGCTGACACTGGGCACCTACAGCCCACAGCCAGGCGTGCCCCACACACCCTCAGGGCTCCCCCAGGGCCAGGGGACAATGGCATTTGGGTCTCCAGTTTGCATTACTTCATGCACTGGACAAAGACCAAACAGGGAGATGAAATCCGGAACCTTTTCAGCTACTAAATTGTAAATCTTTTTTACAAAAAGAAAAAATATTTACTATGCTTGGAGGTTTTTTACTTTTATCCAAAAACGTTCAGTTTAAGGAATCCCACCTTCGTCAGAGATACTGTTTGTTTAGAAAAGGTGTTTTTCATGCCTGTGAAGTGATCAGCACCGGTGTTTCAGGTATTCTCTAGTTTGATGCAAGAAGGTCCAATTTGTTGTTGAACGACCATGGACATTGGTTTGGAACTAGGACCACTGACAGCCCTGAGAGTCTGTAAGTTGTGCACTAAGGCTGTTGAGAAAAGCTTCACTGAGCTACAGATTTTATCACTTGCAATTAATGAACACAAAGTTAAATCATCTCTAGTCTGTACTTAATAGTCTGGAGAAACACACAACATCTAGGAAAAATCCTTAGTGCTGTCCTTAACAGCCCCAAAATCCACCTCAGTTCATCCTTCCAAACAATTTCTTGGAACTTTTCAGCAGACTGTAAGACACACATGTACTGGTGACAGAAAATCCCCCCAGCACCACCCCTTCTCAGCATCAGCACTGTCAGAACCAGACATAAATCCCTCAAAATCAACAGGCACATTCCTCCCCTCTATCAACACACACCTACTAAGGAGGCACTATCCCTGAAAAGCACCTCACAGCTCAGCCTTCCCAAGAACACACAACTTGCAAAAGTTTTTTCTGTAGGTTGCCCTAAAAATAAAGCATTGTCAGAAGGTGAACTGGAAGTTGGTGCTGGGACCAATCGTGCACTCACCACACCACCACTGTGTTAGGTGAGGAGGGCCACGCATCACCTGGACACTTCCAGCAGCGCCTCACTGCAGCCGGTGCACACCAGTGGCACCGGGCATTTCCTTGTGCAGAGCAGCACCACAGCTGCAAAGCCACTGCACACTCAGAGCACATCAAAGCCACGCAGGCCCTGCCAGGGGGAAGGTGACAGAGCCCCCCCTGTGCTGCAGGGCAGGGCTCCAGCCCGGCTCAGCCCCCAGCTCCTGGGGGAATGTGCCCCACGCAGCAGCTGTGGGCAGGAGCTGCACCTTCTGCCCAGCACAGGTGCATCATCCCTGTGCCTGGGGGGCACAGCCAGCACAACCAGCAAACACCTCTCAGTACATCCCAGGAGCGATTTCCTAACAAGCCATGAGGAAAAACAGAGCTGGTACCTGCAGCCACGGCTTTTGCAGGTCTCTGATTATGCACAGATTTCAAACAATGTGGAGAAAAATCAGCAGGATGAGGGAGTGTTTGCTTTAATTTAATACCTTTTAATTAAAGGGAAGATGGAACATTACTACCGATGTCCAGTTTTTATACACCTTCTTAACTGAGAGCCATCACACCCCATGAACTGCAAATGGGAAGCCTAAACCAAAATCCACGTAACAAAAGTCTTCTTTCTTTAAAGCATATCAGAATCACAGAACCACAGGATCATTAATGTTGGAAGAGACCTCCGAGATCATTGACTCCAACCTGTGACTGATCCCCACCTTGTCACCAGCACACAGCACTGAGTGTCACCTCCAGTCATTCCTTGAACACCTCCAGGGATGGGCACTCTACCACAATAACCACTTACATGGCCACAGGTTTATAAAGGATTAATAGTTTCTATTATATCTGATAGTTTTAAACCAATCTAGATGTAAATGGTTTGGGCAGTCAGACTCCTCCAACTATGCTCACAACTATTCCAGTGCTGTGCCAGCCTTCCTGGGATTTCACATTGTAACACACTTAAAGCACTATGAAAACACTACACATAAAACTGGAAGTGAGTATTTCCATAGGAAAAACAGAGAATTTTATTTTCCAAAGCTCTGACTATGTCTGAAATCAGAGGGAATTCCACAAATTTCCCGGCTCTTTGTGCTACTGCAGTCTAATTTTATCTTGTTCACCCCAGGTTTTGAAAAATGCAGTAACTAGTCCAATGTGCAGGCTCTGCTGAGAGCTCTCCCCATGCTCTCTGTCAGTGTGGTCTGGTCTCACCGGGCCCAGCACCAGCTTCTTCTGCAGCAGCTGAAGCCTGGGGGCAGCCCCAGGACAGCCCTGCAGCAGGTGAGGGCTCACTGGAGCACAGGGCAGGACTGCCAGGAGCTCCAGGGATTTATTCCGTGAGCCAGGCACTGCTTAATTCACAAAACTCTGCTTGCCACTCACTCCAGGCCCACAGAATTGTACACAAAAGCAGATTTTGGTTAAAGCAGCATTTGTGACAATAAACAAGAGCAGACCAGAGCAGACTGGTTTGCCCTGATTTCCCTTGTCTTCAATACCGATTAGCATCCTCTCAGCTTGCTGTTTCATCTTTCCTAAAATGAATTCAAGCACTCAGCAAATGAATGAAAAGCCTGTCTACATCTGTAAATTTGCAAGAAAGATGGTTACGCTTTCCTTCTTTGCAAAGGAAGGAAGAAACCCTGGAAAAGTTTGTCTTCCCCTGCACAGAAAAACCAAAACACAAGGGGCCTGAGCTGCCCTTCTCCCCCTCCTCACTCAAACACACTCTGACATGCCAAGCAGTGGCTCCTGGTGCTGAACCCAGAGGTGCTGCATTCAGGCAGACACAGGATGCAAACCCTCCCAGCTGCATGAACAACACTGAAATAATGTGCATATCTTCAGTATATTTTGATAAGGCACCAGGACTGTGACTGACAATGATGTACTTGATGCATATTCTCAGTGTAACTGCACTACTCCAGCATGTCAAGAATCAGAACAGCTTCCTCCCTATCCAGAGAGGACTCCTCCCCTACACCTATCTGTAATCATGCCATGAAAAGCACAGAAAATAATTCAGTTCTAAGCAGTTTGTAACTCTTAACAGATGCTGGCAACCCCAATTCCACAATATACACAACAAAGGAGATGAGAAAGCCCAGGGCCTTTTAACACCAGTACACCAAGAAATATTTTCTTGCGTTATTGGGAGAATAATCAATCCTATGTTTTCTAAGCTTATGGAAAAAATGCTCTAGGACTCAAGGGGGAGAATAAGGTAACCATGCAAATATGTCTATAATGTATTACAAAAATCTGCCTTGTTATAATGTCAAAAGACAAAGTTTGATATTTTCCTCTTCAAAATAAACTTCAGATAAATGTAAAAAGAAACAGCTTGTTTTTCCTGCGCCAGGCCACATCTTTCTGCAGGGTGCTGAAGCCCAGCAGCACTGAGGGACAGATGCAGCACAGGAACAAGGCTCAGTCTGGAGAAGCAGCTCCACGTTTTTGATGGATTTACACCAAGCAGGGTCGCACAGAGCTGAGCCTCCTGTGACACCACGGCTGCACTCACAGCGTGGCAAAATGAGACAGACGACACAGGAACTGATCACTGAGCCTCAAGGGAGCTACCCCACGTCAGGAAAGCACCTTGGGAGTAGGGATGGAGTGTAAGCACTCAGCTTAGCCCCACTGAGAGTCACCCACCTAATCCCAGTAAGCAGTTCCTGCTGGTGGATCAGAGAAATATAAAGTCTAAGGCCAACAAATCCCTCTTCTTCCATTCAGAAAATCCTTCTCCAAACTACCAGAGCTGACTTTTGCAAGGAGATGTAAATAACCATCACTGCAACAGCAACCAGGAAACCTCACGCCTCAGAGCCGTGCTGGCGGGGCCGGGGATGGGACTGCACACCGACATCGCCCTTGCACCGGGGGGCACGGGCAGCACCGCCGCTGCAGCGCCTCCAGCCCTGCTTAACCTCGTTCTCGAGGCTTGCCCTCCCTTCTGGAGAGCCAGATGATGTAAAGCAAGGACGCGAATTTCACAGGAATGTCTACGGAAAGCAGAGACACTTTGGGAGAGGCGGGGGAGCAGCAGCGAGGGGGAGCCAGGCCCCTCCTCACGGCCGCTGCCGGCACAAGGACGGATGCGCCGTACCTGGAGCCGCCGGGCCGGGCGGCGGCGGGACCCCCGCGCGGCGGGAGCGCCGGGCTGCCCAGGGGCTGCCGAGGGGCAGCGCCGG
>VYXD01016017.1:138853-156966 GCA_013397195.1 Hylia prasina
GCCGGCTCCCCGTACTCGGCACGAAGGCAGACTCGGAGGCCAGAGTGGAGAGAAGCGGCTCCTCCAGCCTGCAATCACCCGCCACGGGAGTGTTTGCAGGGGGATTCGCAGTTTGGCCCGGGTTTGGAGGAGAGATTCATGCAGCACCTCCATTCTGCATCCCATCAATCCCTTGCTTCCTGCTACAGATTGAATTTGTCTGCTTTAGAGAAAGGAAATGAGCTGGAAGGGATTTTCTGTCTCATCAGGGTGCTGTGCTCTGGTCAGTAGGAGCTGCTTGTGTACAGAGCAAACAACAGCACCAAGCATGAAGGAGTTCTGCCAAGGCTGGGAGACAAACCTCGGACTTCTTTTGTTTCTCCTGCTTTAATTAGGAAAGAGCCAACGCATGAAACACAAGGAGTGCCAGAAAACCAGATAAATGTGAGCCTGTGATGCTTTCTTTCCCTGAACACACGTCTCTGTCAGCTCTTTAGTCTCTCATCCCTTCAGAGGCTAAAGGTCAGAGGGGCCCGCTGTGAACTGCTGCCCTGGGAGAGGAAGAGGAAGGAAATGACAAATTAGCTCGGCTTTCTAGGCCTGTCTTGATACACTTGTGTGAGTCACCAGAGCGTGACAGCAGTGGCTGCAGACTGGCATCTAGCAAGGCTTGGTTTCCTCTCCTGAAGCTGCTCACGTGACATCTGCAGCCGTGCTTCCCTGCAAACAGTCCTGCAGCTCCTTCGTGGGACTGCACTGCAGAGTCCTTTTACTGGGAAATGGCAGCAGAGTTCCAGCTAAAGCTGCTTATTTGCATCACTTCTGGGAAGATCAGACTGGGTCCTGGCTTAAGGAAGAGTGGAAAAACTTTTCCAACAAGTAATGAGGAACTGCTTTCTGAAATTGTCCCAAACACAATGAAGCCATCAGTAACCACTCACAGGCTTCCAGCTTCATAACAGCTTTGTCACACAGAGATGACATTTTGTTAAAGAATGGAGGTTTTGTTGCAATTTCAACATCTCGAGGTTTTGTTTTGCTCCCCATCCCCAACCCGAGCCTTGCAAATACCATCTCTCACTGTTCCAAAGCTAACAGCTGCTTTTCCAGCACAGCAGATGTGGGAAAGCTGGATTTAAGACACAGGTAACTTGATTCCACTTCCACCTCTGCTATCATCTTCCTATTTCACATAGCCTTAACCTCGTGGTGCCTCAGTTCCCACTACCTTATATACGACCTGTTAAATACCTGCATACCTTTTTTTTTTTTTTCCCCCTGGAGTCCTGAAGAATTTCCTTGGTTTTTGTTATTAAAGTTAAATCTGAGGATTACACGAACCCATGTAACTCCTGGCAATGGAGCTTTTAAGTAAAAACACTGCAGCACTGACTGCAGATGTGGAGCTCAGAACTGTATCTCCCATTTTGACACCACCTGGAGCACTGAGGAGACTGTCCCGTAGCTGCTGCAGGAACAATGGGTTTGTTGCTTTTCAAGGGATACCATCACTTAGGTTCTGGTATCAAACACTTCCCAGGGATGGAAAGTTACAGCTCTGGTCAGAAAGGAGGAGTAGGAAATGCTGGCAGTGTGAGGAGGCAGTGGCAGAGCTGGCAGGGTAGGAATGCAGGGTTTCTTGGAACACTGCACTGATAATGCTGTGGTCATCACACCCACACCTGGGACAAAGGGCCTCCTCCTTGTTGACAAAGAGACCTCAGGCTCACAGCATCACACCCAGCATTCATCTTTCAGAAGTCTCCTTGAGGGAGTGCATTTGGGAGGGGCTGCACTGGGCAGTGCTCATGGTCAGGAAAGCAGCTCCAGGAATAGCAGGTAGGAAATGGTGTTGCCAGCCCACACACAACCCAAGGGCTATTCTTAGGAGGAAGCCTAAACAGGAAATTTAACAGGGAGTGTTTTCAGACTCGTTTCTGTCACAGAGATAAAGACAGTTAAGTGAGCAGTGCCTGAGTTTACAGTGTCACCTGAAACACCTGAGGGTGCCAAAGAGGCTTTTTCGGTGCAGGACAGGAAAATGCATGAGACAGGGAGGGACCTTGGGTGACCTGCATGGCATGCACTGAGAGTCATGGCAAACGGTGCCTGAGCACCTGTGCCTTGGCCATTCTCACCTTTCATTCACTCCTGCATGTCATAACCCTCATGGCCTTGTTAATAACACATCTAAACATCACCTGCTCTGACACCAGGACACCTTGGGGAGGCGAGGTTCTGGAATACATCTGAAACCCAGAGTCACACATGGAGTGCCACACCAGAGATGTAAGCACAGCTTTGCTCGGTTAAGGAGGTGTGCATTTTCTTTAAACCCAAAAGAAATGAGGCTGCCTGCTGGAAAGAGAAGGCAGCATTTTAATGATGGCCTGTTTCTAAGCAAATGTGCTGAGTAGTTGGTAACCCTTAACTTACTAATTCAGAAAAAGAATGAACAAGACTAGCTAAACTACTTAATCTACTAATAAAATGTCAAGACCTATGTAAGACACTGCTCTCCTGTACTCCTTGGCCTTTTTATTGAGGCACAATAGTGGTCTCCACCATTTTTTTTTTTAATTACTTAGCACTTTTTTTCTGTTCTTGTGCTCAGGACTTGCTTGCTGGGCCAGAGAGACCTGCTGTGTCTACTGGAGGTCAGTTTCTTTAAATAAAGAAGTAATCCAGATCAATGTGGGATTACAGGGCATGAAATCTCCTCATGGCTAAGCAGGGTGAGTGTTCTTGGATGGCAAAACTGCCCTGAAGTTTTAGTTTGCAGTAAAATACCTGGCTCCTTGCTGGCTGCTGTGTTCTTCTCCCAGCAATGAGCTGTCCCCAGCACTGTCTGGTGTTGAACTCATCACCACAGAGCATGGTCCAGCCAAAGGCCTGCTCAGTCTGAGCTCAGGAGGAGATGCAGCCCCAGGTGCTGAGCCCTACGGAAAATCTGGGGTTTTCTTGGCTGCTGAAAGGTCACCTGAGCACACAGGAAAATCCAGCCCTGTCCTCACTGCTCTTTGGAGTCAACAGGGTTTCTGTTCACAGGAGTCAGCTTTTGGTGTTGTGGCAAAAGGTTAGATCTTGCCTGTGTTCAAAGAAATTGTGAGGGAATTCTCACCGTGTACTCAAGGCCAAATCCAGAGTTAAGCTGAGCCAGTGACTTCCAGGGGGAGGCAAATCTTGTTCTGAAATTGCCCCAGCACACATAATAAACACTCCCAATTTTAGGATCTCTGTTAGTATGCTTTGTCATCCTAAAGCCCCTTTCCTGCATCTTAGTGTTTTTCCCTATTTATTTTTATCTGCCATGAAATTATCTTTACCAAGAGGAGCTATTTGAATGGTCTGACAGAAGTAGGAACACTTTGCTCAGGCTGAGGCTCAGCAGAGGCACTATTGAAGCAAAGTGTTCAGAACACACTTCAGGAAGAATCTTCCCATCAGGACTCCCCAGCACTGACACAGAGGGGGCTTAACTGCAGGATCCCAGGGGTGCCACAGATCTCTGGCTCCGCAGGAAAGGAGGGATGCCAGGAGTGCCTGGGGGCTCTGTCCCCAGGACAAGTGCCCATTGTGGCTGCTGAATGACACATCTGCCTGCTACAAATAGACTCCTGCAGAGCCCTGCATGCGCTGACAGCCTGAAGAGACTTCAAAGAGCTGAGCTGGGCCCAAGAGGTCCAACATCCTCTTCCTCTGAGCTCGTACAACACCTGGGCCTAAGCAGCAGCCACCCCCACGAGCTCCTTTTCCAGAACAGAGATGCTCTGACCTACACAACAGGGGCTCCAGACAAAGCTGTGCCAAGAACATCAAAGTCAATTTCTACTGGCAACTGAACCTTTGAGGAAAGTAGGATACTGCAATGCAGGACATTAGCAATGATTTTAGAATAGCCGAGTTTAAAATAAAAATAACAACTTCAACATCAGGAAACAAGGAAGGGAAAGACCTGAAACCAATGTTCTCCAACCAAGACTATGTTACTGCACAGGACTCCAGAGATAAGACCAATTCTGTGAAACAGCCACCTGAAACAGTGTTTGATCAGGGATTGTTACTGTGTAGTCGAGATGGTCTGAGGTCACTCCCCACATTTACCTCCCCATTTCAGCTCTTGGCTGTGGTGGACTGGGTAGGGGAAGGATAGGTACCATTCCCTTCAGGTTGCTCTCAATCACCAGGAATGTATTTAATTTCATCATGCACACAACCAGAAACCATACTCTCTCAGAAGCTGTGAGAGAAAGTAGATTTAACAAAGATTTATGGAGTGAGTCTGTTAAGAAATTATACACGTCTGCTATTTATAACACACACAAGGATGGGTTTTAAATGTTTTGGGGCAACAATCATTTTCTTATTCTGGATCTGTCCCTAAATATATTCCTTAGTGGTTCAAACAGTGGGGAGGGACTGAGGCTCCCAGGGCAAAGCCATGAATAAATGCATAGCACAATGAAGAGCAGAATATTTAGGTTCACAAATGATAGGTTCACAGGAGATGCAAGAGGCTTGTGTAAACAGGACTCAATGTGAGGAGAGCAGCTTGCATTTGCTGCCCGTCTAAGTGTTCCTTGTGCACGAAACAGCCCCTGGACACAAGGGGCAAGAGGACAGGGAACGCAAGGGGGCTGGGTCTCAGCGTGGTTATGCCGCTGTTATTCTACAGGACTGCTAGTGATTTATGTGCATCAAAAGCATGCAGGTCCCTTATCTGTGCTGCCCGCGGCTCAGCTAAAGAGCAGAAGGATCCGTCTCTAGGTCGTTTCGCAGAAATCACATCTGCGGCCGCACGACTGCCCCTCTCGCAGGCGGCGGCTCGGACCGGGAGAGCCCCAGCGGGTGAAATTAATCTAACGAGAACAGCCGTCCCCGGCAGGATGACCGATTTCCATCGCCTGCGATGCTCTGCAGCTCCCCGGCCCGGCCCGGCAGCTGCAGAGGGCACCAGAGCGCCGGGCAGGCGCCGCTGCAGCCCGCGCTGCGAGGGGACAAGGGACAGCCCCCGGGCTGGGCCGGGGTACCCCGGGCCTGCCGCGGGGACACCCCCAGCGCTGGTACCAAACGCTGCCCCCGCCTCGGGCCCATCCGGCACCGCGGCTGCTGCGGCACCACAGCCCGTGCCGCCGTGCCAGGAGGAGAGCAGGGATTTACAGCCCCGGGGGAACGGCTTCATCGGGGCACTGGCCGCACGCCAGGACAAGTGGCAATAAACACATTGGCACAACCGGCTCCGTTTCTTACTTAATTTCCCGGACTGGGAGAAAATGCAGAATTGCACAATGTTCCTGGGCAGCTGTTTTCTCCCTCTTGTGTCACCTCAAGGCACGGGATGTCACTAAAAGTGACATAAAATGCTGAGTTTCAAGTGTGACCATATATCCCTTAGCTTCTGACAAATTCAGTGAGTCTGTGACCCTCCCTGGCTCACTGGAGGATGCTCTGCATGTAATAGGGGGAGAATGGCACAAAAACCATCCCTTGGTTTGGGAAGAAACAGCATTGGTTTAGAGACAAGTCAGCTGGGAACTTTTGCAAGACTACGAGGCACTGGATGAGGTCCAGAGGGAACAGGAAATAAGCACTAGTCTAACATCAGTGCTCCATGTTTGCAGCCTTCACTGTGAGCTGGCATCTGTTCTGAAACTCCTGTTACAGCACAGAAGTGTTCACACTCCTTTATCCAGCATCTTTAAACAGCCCCATTCTGGGCGAAAAATTGTGATCATTTTACTGTGATTTCCAAGTGCTGAGATCTCAGCCCTGCACAACCCAAACATGTCAATATTTCGAATTTTTACCTGAGTTTAAGTACTGCATTTTCCCTATGAGCTCATCATTGCTCTCTTCCTGACATCACTGCAGAACAGTTACCTGAGTAACTCGATAAGCCCTCCAGGGCTGGGTTGTTGCGGTTTATTTTTTCCACTTTCAAATGGTAAGAACTCCATTGTTGCTGCAGATAAGCAGCCATTTGGGGTTATTTGAGTGCAAACTGCAGATAAGAGAGTGTCTCCTGAAGGCTTTTGTTGTACCTTTTTGCCAGTGGCTTTTTGTTTCTCCTATCTTTATGTATAAGTTCTCTAAGGTTGTTCTGTGTGTGAGGGAAAGTACAAATGCTTCCACAAGTGGCTGGGGAATCTGCACTGCCCTTGGGACTCCCAGCCTCAATTTGCAAGTCTCACTTCCACGCCTGAGCTGGCACAACCCTCCCACTGCAGTAATTCAGCCTTTCCCAGAACTCTTGCAGAGAGGGCTGAAGGCTGGGCAGGTTCTTTACTGGCAAAAGCTTCTCTGCTAAAGATGTCTGGGATCCAGGATCCTTCCTTGAGGAAAATGGGTCCAGCTTGAAGAGCCCTGGAAAATGCCAATTCTATGAGATTACAGCAAGACCCATGGCAAGAGAGCCCTTCACCTTCTGAGTGCTGAAGTAAATGGATACAGAGTCTGAGATTTGGCAAAGATAAAAGGGATTAATTTTCAGTTACAAGAGTGAAATAGGACTGCAAGCTGGAGAGAAAGTTTTCGCCAGCCAGCCAGGATTCATCCAGCAGGTTCTGATTCCCAGGATTCATACTTGTAGTAGTCATTGCACTCATGAGTGCCAAAGGCCATTAGAACTTATCAACTGAAACGTATCTTCTACAGCCCAGGTCAGGAGGATTAAACGTGTCTAATCACTTGCTTTTTTCCTCTTTGCCAAGTAATTTCAATCACAAAACTGGTATAAAGACCTGACCTACAAACATTGTTTCCATGTGCAGATAAGCTTCTGTTGGAGTTGCAGCACAGTACTCTTACTTTCATCTCAGTTTTTGCAGCTCTCAGGAACAGCAGGGAGGTGTCCTGACCATCCAGCACACATTTGGAGAGCCCAGGTCAGAGCCTGCTGTGACATCCTGACTGCATTCCTATTCTTTGCTATCACAGCCACAGGTAATCAGAAGGGAGTGCCCAGTCACGTGAGGGATGAGCCAGTCCAGCCTGTTTCCTGATTTTCAGGGTCAACAATTTCTTATATCATCCCACACTTACAGAGCATTTCCCACAGGGACCAGCTGCAATCCACTCTTCAGCTCTGCCAGTAGCCCACAGCTTCAGGCAGACACTTTCCTCCCAGCCTTTCCCAGGTCCTGCAGGACTGTGAACAGCACTCATGTCTAAAGGCAAGTTTAGAGCTCGCCTACTAGGGCTTGCCTCCAAAAACTACTCTACATAGGAGTCATCATGATAGATTACTCCTAATAAAATAACCAACCCTCTCCAAAACCTTGTGAAAGAGACAGTTAGGTAAGTTCTATCAGCCCCAGCTCACAAGATCACAAGATCACCTGTGGGACGTGCCCAGAGCTACATGTGGCTCACAAGGAGGCAGCCAGTCCTGCCTTCCTTTCCTGGCGCTGTGCTGTCCTCTCCAGAGCACAGTGCCTGCAGACCCAGCCTTTGGCAGCCTCATTCTCATCAGAGCCCTCTTTGTTTTACCTTTCTACATGGTAGGTTTGGCTTCTGTAACATGCAGGAAGAGCCACCTGATTGCACTGGTCTCTGAGGGGCCCACTCTTGTTCCAGGTTACTGCACCACTTATTAACCCTGCCTTGCATCTTGGTGGGGCTGTCTAGAATGACCACTTCATCCTAGAAAATAGATACCCCGGGGGGAAAGAAAATCCAAACCTAGCAGGTGTTTACAGTTTCTGCATTTCCTGCTACTCTTACTATTTCTTCTTGTGGTATATTTTCGATTTCTATGCATGCAACTACTTCAATCCATATACCTTAGAAACACCTGACAAAAAGAAAGGGTTAAATACAACCACTGTGTGTAGCAGATGTGCATTGGGATGACTTTGCTCAGTATTACCCCTCTCCATTATTCACAAGCTCCTACCAGTCTGCTCTCAGCAGGGATTAAAGGAAGAAAGGAAACAAGAACCAAAGTCAGGTTTCCCTGGCAGCACAGTTTATGTGCCTTCCTAATGTGCAGCTTTATCTGTCTAACAGAATAGCAATAGCTGCTGCAAAAGAGAAAAGTAAATTATGCCTTAATTAGGCACTTCTTGGTTGCTTTTCAGTGTCCTCAGGGAGGCAAGGTTGTGACATTCTAAATCCATCCATTCAAGAAAAAAACCCCATGTACACTTAGAACCTTGGACCTTTGGGAATATTCTGGAAGGCACACAAGCCCCTAGCACACCCAGCACACTGCAGTCCACGTGGGGATTTTTCACTTGCCCAAATGCAACCCTCTGTGTTCTTTTCTCAGTTTAGCTGCTAATGCATAACTTTACTTTTCCTTCCCCTCTGTAATTCCCAATTGGTTTTCTGTGAGCAAAGCTACTCTGTTTGGGAATGTCAGATTGTGCTGACTGCAAGAGCCTGGATAACCTGACTGAGGAAACCAGCTCCAAACAAAGCATTTCTAATGGGAAAGACGTTGCTGAGAACCTTTCTTTGGTTTATAATCAGCAATGAGTTCATGCTACGGCTTGGCGCTTCCATCATAAGATTATTTTCCCCAATCAGGTAGGGATTTAATTATCACTAATACCTTTACCCTTCAATGACATTTGATTGAAATAATTAAATACTTTACTAGGGAGTCACATAAGCTGCCTCGCAGTGTATTTTCCTACAGCCAGGCAGCACAGCCTGTGGAACAGAACTCTGTGTGCCCCAGATCCGTGCTGGGAGCACGGCCCACCCCTACCTGCATCCCCTAAAACAGTCACTGGTTTGGACTGGGAGCTGTCTGTGGAACAACGAATGCAATCAGAAGCCAATCGGGATTAGTCCCTCTACACATCACTGCGTGGAAAAAGAAGCGCATTAAGCCTGGCCCACTAAAAGCTGGGTCGAAATGCTTTGACCACATCACAGTAACAACTCTTAACAAGGCAAAATGTCTCCTGTCAGAGGCTGTTCCCAGCCCTCCCTCACTGCTGCACCAAGCAAAGCAGCCGGTTTGTTTTCCTAGCACAAGCTGACCTTCTGTGCAGCCAATCTCTAAAACACATTGTCCGAGGAGAGGGAGCTGGCAGCACGGAATGATGCAACCCCGTGAGCGCAGCCGGGCGTTAGCAGCGCGCCCGCAGCCCGTCCTGCCCAGCTGGGGCAGCGGCACCCGCGCCTTCGGGCTGGGCATTCCTTGCGCACGGCTGTGCGCGCTCGGCAGAGGGCAGAGGCAAACTCCACCGGGCACTGCCAACAGCCCTCCCCTATGGCAGAGGGGAGAGGAGAGCACAAAGGCACCTGCACCCGGGGCTGCTCTTTGCCAGGTGAGCCAAGGCTGACGGGCCGAGCTGGGCAAATTCCTGTGGCAACTGGTGACCGTGGAACTTTCCGGGTTTGAAGGATACCAGAGGGGTCAGGATGTGGAGGGAGTACAGGGAGCATTGGCTGAGCTAAAATTCCCAGCCTCACAGCACACTAGAACAGCACCTTTGAAGACATCTAGGACAGCCAATAACTGCTGAAATTCTACAGGCATCTCATTTTTTAACAGAAATGCAGAATGGAAAAGGACCATGTGGGTTCTTTCATAGCTTGAACATCTACATAGAACTATTAGCAACTCTTAACATTCTGATTATCCTTCATGAAAATACTTGGATGCTTGTAGGTTTGATATTTCTGGTTTCCAATTTTAAATATGAATTGTTTGGGGTAAATCACAGTGTTTAGGGTTTTAGGAGAGATGTTTTGTTTCATGTTTTGGTAAAAGACAGGCAATAAATTGAACAAGGCTGTTGGAGAAGTTTGCAAAGGGGGTTCATGGATGGACGGGAGCTGGAGGCATTTATCAAATAGTTCTGACCACAGTCTCATCAAAGGAGCACCACATGAAGCATTTAAGTCCAGTATTCTATGTCCTGACTTCACTAAGCTCAGTGAATATGTGCAGTAACTTCACTAAAGCCATGGATTCATGTTTTATTATGCCCATTGTAATGGGTAAAATCTGACCTTTTGAGAAGGGTTCTGGGAAGCGCCGATGTGGATCACATCGACCCCTTTCATCTTCTCAGTTTAATTCCTCAGCGCTCTCTATGGTTTAAACACACATGTCAGACAGAGGAAACATTCTCATCTCTGGTTCATGGGGGAGACAGACAGGCATGATTTGCCCATGGCTATACTTTCTAAAAGAGCCAGGAACTGAACCAGACTGGTCCAGTCTCAATGTCTCAACCGCAGGGTATCATTCCATGCCGTGAAATGGTTTCTGAAATCATTCACTAAAGTATATGGATATGGACTTCAAACTAACTCTGTGCTTATGCAACATTCTGAATACAGCCACTTTCCTGCACTGAGCCCTCTGTCCTCATTATGATCAAGCACTATGGTCTTGTCAGGCTACATTCCCCCTCAGAACCAATGGGACCTGGCCCTTTGCATGGCAGAAGCAGCAGTCAGGGCCAGCTGTCTATTCCTTAGCTGCTGAGTTCTCCCATTTTGCACTCAGAGCAAGGGTAAAACATACAAGCTGCTGGATCAGGGGAGACTAAACTCAAGTATGAGGGAAAGTGGTAAGGGTTTACTTTGTCCTTTCCTGTCCATTTGTCCACCATGAATTCAGAAGGTTTCCTATTTGGTGCTGTGGGTAAGAGCCAGAATTTACAAAACTTTGGCTCAGCTCCTGCCAGCATTCATGTTCTCTTATCTTGCTTCCGGTGCAAACTATTTCCAGAGATGGTGCTATTGAGAAAGCCCATGGCTGTGATGGAAAGTGAGGAAGAAGAGTGAGCAGAAAATCAGGAGACTGAATTCAAATGGTGACAAGAACCGGCCAAGACCATTCTCTCCTCAGACACTCTCAGCGAGATCAGGGTGTGCACTTGCACAGAACTGGGGCAGCTGAGCCCCAGCATGCTGGCACTACTGACAGTTTCTCACTTCAAAATGAGAAACTCAACAGTTAATGCAAAACTTATTGCCCATTGGATTTTATAAAGACTTTTGCTGCGTTTGAGTAGACTGCAAGTATGTGACTCACTATTTTCCCTGGCATCATCAGAAAAAGGTTTATCTGCTTTTGCATTTGTTCTTGGTGGGTAGTTTGGGCAGCATCTTCTCCTGTGTGAGAAGTTAAGCATATTCATGAAGCTCTGAGCCCCCATTTAAAGGAAGATTTCCACAGTCCTGCACAGAATTGGGCTACCATACTCCTCACACTCATGCTATGTATGCTATTAGCTGGTTAATTAATAGGTGCACTAAATAGCTTATATACTGTATGAGTGCCATAATCCACAGTGTGAACTGTACACAGAGTTCAAGCAGGGATTAGGACAGGACATGCCCTTAAGGGTGAGGTGACTTTCAAGAGAAAAAAAATGTTAGAAGTATTTCTTTGCTGAGAACCAAGGTGTACAGAAACAGCCGAAAGGTATTTTAAGGACATCTCTTTTTATGTCTCTTTCACCTGACAAGCTCCTGTTGGACCAAAATCATTTACTATTTATAAACATACCATCAAGTGAATACTCCTGGTACAAATGTCTAGTGACTGTCCACACCCTAATGGGATGGGAGCATCATTCTGTGAATATGAACAGAAGCTTGCTAGCATCCCTTAATGCCACCACAGTCAAGGCAACAAAAATTTGCAACTCTCAAGGGCTCACAAATCAAGACACAAACCTCTTTTATGTCACGAATGTGGCCTACAAGTTGTCACAGAATAATAGAGAGTAGGTTTTTTTCTTTTGACTTCAGAGCTAAGACTGCAGATTCTTCCTGCTGCTTTTGTTTTCTTTGTAGTCTGACTTGCCCTCTCCCTCCAGGCTTTGTTTTAAAAACCTGCAATTGTCCAGTGGATGCTCAGTCACAGCTTCTCTGTGCCCTTCAATATTTTCCTCCTGAACCTGAATCTCAAGCCACTGGCTACCTTGAGACCTGACCCAGTTTTACACAGCATGGCACACAGAACCCTTGTTCCCCGGGACTGACACTGACTTGAACAGAGCTCTGCACACAGCTTGTCTTGCAGCTGTGGTCTCTGGAATACAGAGTGAAAGGAAGGGGTTAAGTTTTTAGCTAGTTCTGAAAAATAGGGTGCCACTGTGAGGCAGAATTAAAATGAATGAATCCAGACTGCAGTTCTTTAGGATACACAGTGTTTTCTATAAATCTCATTTTGCATCTTATCTTGAAAATCCCACTCTGTCTTTAACATATATTACAAGTATTATACAGTTCTACAGAATTCTCATAAAGCATAATTAAGTAACATCATGAAATCTTGTAGATCAGAAACCAAGATTCTCCCTTTAAATATGTTTCTCTCCTAAACAACTTAGCACTACTGTAATCACTGTGAACAAAGAAAAACTGGCCAGACCCTAATCAGCACACAGCAGGGATGGGTCATGGACACATTTATCTTCCTTCTCACAAGCCTCCCCTGGATAAAGGAAATGCCCTAATACTCAAGGCATCTTGGACACCAGATGGTTGATTATTAGACATTTTATGAAGAGGAAGGAAGTAAAGAGAAACAGCCTGAATTTTCATGGTGCTGTAGGGATAGGGGAATGGAGGGCGGAACAAGGACTTAATCCAAAACTTACTGACTGGGAAGACACTGATTTTAAAGGACTTTAGATCGGAAGGAACAAAAGATCTGTGTTTGCTTTTCCTTCTGCAGATTAATTCTCAACTCATCAAGAGTGAGAATGATTGATAGCTGAATAAAATGTCCTTTCTATTATCATCACCCTAAGGACTTCCTGCTGAGCCTTTTTTTGTTGGCAGGAGACAGGTTTAAGTTTCTAAATATTCTTCGTAATGTTGCAAGCTTTCTTTAGACTATCTGCAAGCTTTTCACAGACCTGGTTTCTAAGAGCCTGACTCGGTAGAGCAGGAGCAGGCTGTAAGGCCAGGAGAAACAGCAGAATGCACAGGCAGAATTCCATCTCCAATGAAGGAATGTCTCAAACAGGCAATGCCCCTCAGATGCATCAGGGCAGTCCTTCCACTCCTATCATTTGGCCCAGCCTCTTTCACAGCGTCTCAATGTTTAGAAATGTATAGGAGTCAGCTCCTTCCATTTTATCCAAGGCAGAGTTCTTGCAGCTCTTCTAAAACAGAGCTGTCAGTGCAGGCAAGCTCTTCCCAGGGACCACTACGTAACTGAGAACTGTAAGACATGCACCAGAATGCTTCAGAAAAAGACATTTCCTGGATGTTTCACAAGTGGAAGATGGCAACAGGTCCTCCCAGGTCCTACCATGCACAGCAGAGGGACACAGAGGGACACTGCTACATCAAATGTGCAGATGGATCTTGGGAAGAATGCGGATATTGGATCTAGTGGTCTTTGTGGTGCTGCTCCTCCCATGGAAAGGGATGTGGATTATCCAGCAGACCCTGTTGATCCCAGGACAGCCTTCCTGCTAGATATGTAATGAGAGACATGATGTACTGCTTGAGAAATGGCTGCGGTCACCCCACTTGTGAGGCACTGCACACACGGATGTGGAGGAAGGGTTGCAGAACTAGAAAGGAGGCCTCCCACACAACAGGCCAAGAGCTGGTGGTAAAATCTGCACACAGAAGTGGCTGCATCAGGAGAAGTTTGGTTTGGGTTTTTTCCTTTTACCAGAAGAACTGGCGTTGATTCAGAGCCGCCAACAGACATGGGGCACTGGGGTGGGAGGAGTTTGTTCTCATTTTGCTAATCAACATGGAAAAGCCTCACGCAGGGCGTGCACGGCAGAGTCTGGACCCGGGGCCTTCCCAAAGGGCTGGCACATCAAACGGATCCCAGCCACGGGAATAATGGGAGCGGGTGATTAACCCGCCCAGCTCCTCGCCTTTATTTAAACACCAAGAAAGGGCTCTGGGGAATGGAGCTAATAGCCATGTGGAGTCCCGGCTCCAGAAACATAATGATGGACCTGGAGCCTTTTCTCACCCAGATGAAAGAGGGGCTGTTGTGCTGCAGTTCACAGCGTGCTAATGACAAACACAACTAAAACCTTCAGCCTGTTTCAGACTCAGGCCTGTAATCTCCTTATGCAATACACTTGACAAAGCTCTCTTGTGGAATATGAGCCTGCTTTTTCCACCACAGTATATACTCCCTCCCTCACCAGACTGCGTGCTACTGGACTTGATTAATTTAATTATTTATTAATTATTTTTACTCTGAGAGCGTTTAACAAAATAAGCAGGTTATTTTGCTGCAAATAAAACAAACATCAGAACACTCTGCTTGCAGCGATATGCCTGTCTGAGGAGAAGAGCAGCAGCTCACCTGCTGCAGTGTTCTGAGAGGTAAACCTGCCTAATTATTTTTTATTATCCCCGTGTTGTTTTGTTAACCAAATATTTGTCTTTTTGCCTCAGACACATATCTAATGCCAATATACAAATTGCACAAGGGGATTATGCCAGCATGAGTCAATCTAGGGTGTGTTTATCCTTGGAGAGACATAAGCCTCTGTTTCTAAAGGCGGGTGTTTCTTATCCTTGTTAGACGTATGAATATCTTTCGCCAATAAAATTTGTCACTTTTCACTGTTGGCACGTCTGCTGCTAGAACAAACCTCAGGGGCTGGCAGGGCTCCAAGTGGGGTGGGGGCTAAAGCCTCTGGGCCTGTCATTATTGAGTATTTATATTACAGCAGAGCTCAGAGGCTTCTCGCTGAGATTCAGGCGTTGCCGTGCAAGCAGAGAGTAAAAGACTCTTCCTGCCCCGAACAGTTTATAGTCTAAACAGAAGTGACTGGTGATAAATAGCAGACAAAAAGGCAGCACTATTGCAACACAGCTAATGCTAAAGAAAGACTGCAAAACCCATGAGATTACGCTAAAAATAAATGTTGAGGGTT
This sequence comes from Hylia prasina, assembly GCA_013397195.1. NCBI lineage: Eukaryota > Metazoa > Chordata > Aves > Passeriformes > Sylviidae > Hylia > Hylia prasina. Next base: position 153,676 of record VYXD01016017.1, read on the forward strand.
TTGTTTGTTTTATAGACAACTAAAATTCTTATGTTCTTAAAGCTAGAAAGTTTCTGGTTGCTGTAACAGCTGCAATACTTGTTTACTCACGTGACTCCAGAAGGTAAAATGAACACATCACTCCAGTCCCCCTCCTCTCAGTCCCATCTCAAAGTTTCTTTCTGGTGAAGGGGAAGTGAGCAGGGGGTCGGTGGTGCTGGTTGCCAGCTGGGGTTAAACCGCAACAGCTGTCCACAGAAAACACTGAGTGAAGCTGCACAGCAGTTTCTTGTGCCTTCCACTTGTGGGGCAGAAATTCACTTAAGATTGCCCAAAAACAACTGTTTTCCCCACCCATGAAAATGACTTTTAAGAAAAGGAGTAGTGTTTAATTTTCACATCTTTTCCTCCGTTATTGTCAGCACACAGCTCAGTTTCCAGGCTCTATCCCTGACTCACTGGGACCCACCACTGCCAAACCTGTGCATCCCAGTGGATCCATCCCTTGCATTTCACTGTGCCATTTGACACAGACAGCTGAACAGGAAAAAAATCCATGGAAAAGTGGACCTACACTTAGATTTTTCCTTAAAGGCGCAGGTCATATCTTATACTTGTGTGAAGTGGTTTGGGTCAGCTGCAGGCAATGGAGATATCTAAACTGGGAAATGGTGAGGATTTGTTCTGGGAACCCCATCTCACCATCCTCACTTTCTCTGTATATCCTAAGAAGAATATCCAGCAGCATGTCTAAAAATAGGACTTAAGTTCTCAGCTTCCCAGCAGAAGAGCATGCCAGAGCTACTGTGTATTCCTGTGCTGTGCCGGGGAGAGGAATACTCCTATGGCTGTGTAGGAGGAAGCCTTTGAGGGGAAAATCACCGATAATAAAGGCCTCTTTTATCTGAAATACCTAACATTTCAGCTCTTCAAATCCCAACACTGCATTTTCTTAAAACAGGTCTCCATTATGTGTTAAACACATCAAATAGAGTCATTCAGTCTCATCATCTAAATTCAGTGTTGTGATAGCTGAATGAAATTGGGGCAAGCTAGCTAAAAAGGTAATAGAAGCTTTTCATACAGGCAGCATGTGAAATGCATCAGTGCTTTTCTTTCTCCAGGAACAAAAAAAAGGTCTTTTTCCCCAGTGAGCTTATCTCACTGAGTCCAAGACCATAGCTACAGTCCAGGACTTCCAGGAGTGCTTAGAAAGGTTTGGGCTTTATTGAGGTAGCTCAAACCTGATCTGTGTGGGCAAGAGAGATGGGGGGCAGTGGGGAAGAGAAATCCCCTCAGTCCTTAGGCCAGTGGCTTACCCAAGGACTTAGTGGTTTTCTCTGATCCAGTTCACACACTCCACGTTTTAATTGTTTTCAAAACTATTGGTTTTTGACACAGTGGCAGAAAAGGCCACTGTACAATTCACATTGGAATGAAGTTGGCAATGTGGGTACAGTTGACTCAATTCAAGAAAAAAGCAGTTGTTTAACTCCAGAGAATGCAGTTGTTATGTCCACCCTACATAAACTGTACATTAAAAGAAAAATCCTAACAGGTACATCAATAAACGTGTAAAGTACAACATGAAATATGTCAATTCCTGAAATCTCTGGGAGAAGAGTACATTCAGTGTGCTCACATGGTCCTTCTAGCACAGCCCAGCCATGGTATTTCTCTTTTCAAACCCTCTGATAAGCAGTGTTTCTACACTGTCTCCTTATGGACACAGAGCTGCGGTTTCAGACAAACTACTGGGACTGCACACAAAGTCTGTGCTGGAAGAGCATCAGCCTGAGCTCCTGGGAAGGCGCCAGCCCTGCAACCTGCGAGGCAGCAGCGATGCTGAGCAGGGATGGAAGCACAGGCAGTGTTTAGTCAGCACATTTTTCCCGCAGGCCCAAGGGCAGCCCCGTGTGCAGGGACTGGAATGCTGCCCACGGATGGCAGCCGGGTAATGAGGCCGGCACTCCCAGCACACAAACACTGCGGGGAATGCCAAGTATCCCGCGATGCACGGCACACAAGTTTCCTAGGCTGCTTTCTTATGCAACGCGCTCGGCCTCTTGTCTATAAGCAGATGGATATTCTCAGGTGGGTACGCAGAGAATGCCTACAAGAACAATATCCTGTTAATAACATTTCCGAGTTCCACAGTCACTTGCATTTGAGGATTTCTACCTCTCAGAGTCCTAGAAACAAAAATTTCCAGTGCTAAACTTCCAGTGCTCCTGAGAGCAGACAGGGTAGATAAAGGCTTTTTCACAAGGTCAGAAATACGGACGTAATAAGCAAAGTTACTTTCCCAAAACCACAGGACTCATCAGATGGCAAACTAATTAAACCCTAATCCAGCAAAGCCCTTATTGCGTATGAAATTTACAGCATGTGAATAATGACAATGAAATCAAATACTTAACCTGACCCACATTCTTAACAAAATTACTAAACAGCATATGCCACACTACTTGATGCAAATCCACACAAACTAATGTGGATACCAGTATTTATCTAACCATGAGAAAAACAGCTCAGTGTCAGCTGCTTTGCCCTGCTCCACTGCCTCATGTCCTAAATACATAGTGGATTTTTTTGGTTTTGTTTTTATTTTTTTTTTTAGGAGTCTCCCTTCTGTATTGTGGCTCAGATGTCATTTAAGCTTTTAAAACCTGGTGTCAATTTAGTGCAAATTAAGGAGGCTGCCTTCTTCTGTCAGTAAGGTACAACCTAACTGCCTCTCTGGATTCCCTCATGTCAGATGAACAGTCCCAATTCTAATAATTGGGAGATGAGTGGCTCCTGCACTGACAGCTCAGCTCTGTGCAAGTCCATCAGACAGGCTGGCTATGAAACCAAATATCATGCAGTTACCTGGACTATTTTTCTCACATCTCCATTGTGAAAGCTGAAACCACAGCGATTCCAAGGCCAATCATGAAGTTCCCTCCTAATAATGATATGGATGCATCCAGATACCTATCGTATGGTTTACATTCACTAAAAATATGTTTATCCTAATGCCCACTCACACCTCCTCTGGGCTGGACAGGCCGCCCCGGCCCCGCTTCCTCCAGGGGCGCAGAGGGGAGCGGAGCCGTCGGGGCGAGCTGCAAGCCCGGACATACCTGAGGGGAGGCTGAGGGGCTGAGGCGGCCGCCGAGAGGGGAGAGGGAGACAGCGAAGCGGGAACTGAGGGGCCGAGGCGGGAAACGAGGCGTGAGGGACACGCTGAGGGGTGAGGCGGGAAATCAGGGGTGAGGGACACGCTGAGGGGTGAGGCGGGAAATCAGGGGTGAGAGACACGCTGAGGGG
>VYXD01016017.1:157497-194441 GCA_013397195.1 Hylia prasina
GGGCTCGGCGCTCCCGGCGCGGGGCCCCCCGCCCGGGGAAGCCGTGGAGCGGAGCGCGGTGCCGGCGGAGCGCGGACAGGTGCGGGGCAGCCCCGCGGGTGCTCCGGACTGTCGGGCGGGTACGCGGGAGCTCCGTGAGGCCGTGCGCGGCCGCCCCGCCGCGTCGCGGGGCCTGTGCCGGGCGCCCGTGTCGCTGTGGAGCGGGATGCGATGTGAGGCGCGGAGCAAAGGTGACTCGAGGCTCCCTGCAGGAGGTGTGTCCCCACGCCGCTGTCCTGGCGAGCCGGGAAAACTCCCCTTTGCCTCAGGTCCTTCGTGTTTGCTCCTCATGGTTCCTGCCCTCTGCTCCAGGCCTGTCTCTCTATCTCTGGCTCAGTTTCACTGATCTAATCTGGTTCTCCTTTTCCCTCTGTTGGTGTGGCTCAAACAGCATCATGGACCGGGCTGGAGTGATGTTCTGCTGTTTAGAAAGATTAAATTCTTCAAACACAAAACATGCACTGCTGTGATGCTCTCAAAGAAGATCTGGATCTGTATGAAAGTCTGTATAAGTATTTAGAAAGGGAAAACAGATGTATTTTTCTTTAGTTCATTTGACCTTTAGATACCTAAATTACAATTCTTTCTACCTTCTGTGTAGGTAGCTTTGCTCTAAGCAAGCCGTCCCCTCCTGTCCCCTTCTTTGATTCAAGTTTGATGTAAATGCTAATGCTCCTCTTCTCTACCTGGTGCTGGAGACTGTGGAGCTGGATAGAGTCTTTCTTTTTATGAAGAAAGGATCATCACAACACTGTAACTGTAATAAACTACATGCTGAAAAATACATCACATGAGAAATGAAGGTTGGGAATAAAACGGAAACAATAGGTGGTAGGTAGCTTTTGGCACAGCCTCGTGGAAATCTATCATTCTTCCTTTATTCTTCGTCTGACTTTTTTTTTTGTAGTTTTGTTTGGTTTGTTTGTTTTGTGGGGTGTTTTGTTTTGGTTCGTTCTTTTTTCCCCCAAATTCATAGCACTGCTCTTCCTCCTGTCACCTCCAAATAGCATTCAAAAGGCTATTCTCTATGAAACAATATTTGAATAGCCTTTTGGCAGCCCTGCTGAAGGCCTTTTTGGTGCCCAAACAATGTCAATCAGCATCATCTCGGAAAATGATCATCACTTATTTGCTAGTGGACCTGTTCTAAAAGAAGACCTTTATTCACAAAGTATAAAGGCCTTTTATGATCTTGAGGCTCTTCTTAAAGCAACAAAAGCTGTTTCTAGTGATAGTTTTTGAGTGTGTGCACACAATCCTCTTCAGCATTTATCTGTTTAAACAAATGGGTGCCACATTCACTGATATCATAAAATTTATGTTCAGAAGAAAATCTCTTTGATGTACAGTCCAATATGTGATTTCTCTGGGAGTTCCACCAAGTGCTGGTTCTCTGCCCACACGTGGAGCCGTGGGCATGGGTACAGACTCTGTGTTCTTTGCCCTGTTGGGTTCCTTGTACCAAAATACATGTCAGGCATAGCCTGAGTCTTGTGCTTGACTGTGCCAGGCTGCCAGAGCTCAGGGTCTGTTTGCTTGCCCAAGCTGTCATTGCTTGTGGTGCCCCTGAGGGAGGTCGGTACCAGAGCTGTCTCAGGTACCAGGTGGAGTTCCCGTGCCCTGATTCCCGTACCAGCAGTGCCGCTGTGGCCGTGTGCCTCTGCCTGTGGTATCGTGCCAGCACAGACACAGCTCTGGTCCTGCAGGGAGCCGTGTACTGGTGGGTGGGCTGTGCAGGCAGCTCCTGAGGAGTGCAGCTGGGAGCTCAGAGATCTCCAGGGCCTGCTGTGCTTCCCTGGTGGCTGTCACGAGTCACCAAATGGCTACTGGTGGTGCAGTGCTGTGAGCCACATCTGTACTACACATCTGTACTATACATCTGTCCTGAAATGGGAGCTCAGCTATGCTGGGGCTGAACTCTCACAGGGCTTTTCTTCTGTGCAAAGACTTCAGAGGAAAAAGACCTGTGAAAACTTAGTTCCATTAATATAACAGGTAAACCGTGTAGTGATGTGTAGTCGCCAGGTCAGGAACAGCAACCTAACCAAGGGCACTTGGGCTTGTGCTTAGAGCTCCTTCCCCATTTACTGCAATGCTTTAAGTCCTTCCTCATTCCTCTTGCTTGTAAGGTGTTCTCAAAATAAAGCACATGGTAGATAAGAATTTCAAACTGGACCTTGGCAGGTACAGATAAACACTCAGGGTGGCCCAGGAGAGTTCAGGGAAAACTGAGATACAGGGAGGAGAGGAAAGAAAGGGCTGTGGGAATTGCTTGCAAAGGATGTGTTGAGTGAAATGTGCTATATGAGTTGCCCCTGTTTCAGGGTAGGAAGGCCATTTCTTAGAAGGGCAGGGAGTTTCCCTGGAGTGGAAAGTAGGTTCTGTTAGTTTGGTTATTAGCAGACTGGGTTCTTTGATGCCACAGGGTCTGATTCGGGTTTTAAGTTTTTTATGTTTTGCCCAGTAAGTACTTGAGTGTTTTTCTTTTTACCCACTGCTGGTCTGTGCTTTCAGTTCTGTCCTAGCAGTTTTACTCACTTCTCAAGTTGACAAAACAGAAATGGAAAATAATGGTAATTTTAACCCATATGTAAGAGAGCAAAAAATGTCTGCCATGTAGTGAGCATCCAGTATTGTTCCAAGCATCCTTGGAAAGAAATAGCTCTGTCAGTCTTTACCTCTGTCCTTACGCTAATCCCTTGTATGACTCAAACTGGTTTTGCAAAGTTAGAAGTGTATTATTTTTAGCTGTATTTCTTTGTGAAGGCAGTATCTTTCTGGATTCATTTCCCTGCCTGGGAGACTGCTGGTGGGACTAGACATCTATGGTGAAGCACGTGCAACTTCCAGCCGCAGCTCAGGCCAGTCTGTTGGAGGTGAGCAGGAGAACACAGTCGCAGGTGCTGGCAGCAGGAAAGGTTCCTGTGGTTTGTGAGCTGGTGTGGTGAGCTGTGGGAATCCCCTAAGTGGGACACCTTCCCCCAGCACCCCCCAGTTTTGACTGCAGCAAAGATGGGGCAGGAAGGCTGAACTGCAGGACCTGGGGTGGATTTGGACTGCAGATGTATTTTCTTTCTAGCTGGGTTCTTGCCTCTGACTGAGGCAAGAGCTGACTGCAGTGGCTCTGGCATGGCAGCTGCCTCCAAACTGGTTATGGTGGGAGTGCCGGGGTGAGGCAGCAGCACACGTTCTGAGTTCTGCCTGCTCTTTGGGAAAACTGTCCTCCTGGCTCTCTGGCCAGATTAGACCCATGATAGAGACACTCCTGGCCCTGTGTGCAAAGATCAGTTTGGCTTCTTCCTCGGGAATGCCTTCTGTTTAGCGCCTTCAGCAAACAGAGCGCCAGATCAGAAAGCCTGACTCCAGCTGGGCTGTGTCACAAATAAGTCTACTCTCCACAAATCAGTCATTCACACTAGCTGAATAGTACCTGTGGATTAAATCTGTTTGAACTTGCTTTGGCATTATCTCAATTCATTTGGCAATTTGTCTAGAAAAGGCTTATCTTACCAAGCAATCTCTGAGCAGAAACAAACGCTTCGCAAATGGGGGGAGGCATGAGAGAAGAGGAAGAAGGACTGTAGTAGTCTACACTTGCAGATTGGAAGTTGGGCATGTGGCATGCATAAGGGGAGGACAACTGTGTTTGTAAATTGGAAGCAGTGGGAGTAGTGAATTTTTCAGGCCAAACTGCAACCTGTAGCCACATGTTTATGAGCTTTGTTCAGCTGAAAAGACTTCCTTTCCCAGCAGGTCTTATGTAAGAGAAGAAGAAAGTCTCTTACTTCATCTTACTTTTTGCATATATGCAACACATTTGTTTTTCTTAAAGTGTCATGTGTTTTTGTAGGACTCTTTCTCCTTTCTCAAATTTATGCACTTGTACAAGTTAGTCTTCAACAGAGATTCTATTTGACTTGGAAGAAGGAAAGACCATATATTGTTATCTAGTCTGCAGACATCATCTTTCCTTTGTGACCGTTATGATCAGAATTTCCACATCATAATGGAATTTAGCACATCTCCAACCACTGATTTTATATAAATGTTGACACAAAAACTCATCAGCAGTGTTTTCACTTACCTGGAGCTCCCAGGACAAGCTCTGGTGATCAGGTTTTTATCAATATGAAGGCAGGACAAGGGGCTCTTTTCTGTCGAGCTCTGTGTACTTCTTGCCTTGTGTTGGATTCCATGGTGTGCTGATTGGGAAGCACGAAAGGAAGTGTCAGAGTAAAGCTCTGTGCTGCCTTTGCCTGTCTGAGGCAGCCTGTGGGTCACTGGATTCTGGTAACAGCATTATTGCTGCTCATCCCCCTGCAGCCCTGGAGCTGCAGTGCAGGAGCCCAGCAGAGCCTGCCTGGGAGCTCTGTCCGTCCGTGCCTGCACACAGCCGCAGGAGCCCACAGCCTGTGAGCCCACACAGGCTCAGTCTCTGCATAGGACTTCTAACCCTTTTTGTGTGCACAGGACAGATCTCATCAGGGAAACAGCCAGGCTGAGCCCCAGCTGTGTCCAGCTGAACTCCCAGTTGTGACCAAGCTTGCCCAGCTCCCACCTGTGCAGACCTGGGGCTGCTACTCCAGTTCCAGTGCTGTGAACTGCATTTTACCCAAGGAAAGCCCCGATCAGTGTTCCAGCTGCATGCTAGAGACAGATGTACAGCAATGAGTCAGCATGGGGTACACAAATTTATCACCTGCTTTGGTCATAAATAGGAACACTTAACAAAGAAGTCATGTGGCATACCAAATTATTTAGGGAATAGTGTCTGTTGCAATTATATTTTCAGCTAAGGCAGTATAATGTATCAGATGCTTGAGGGAGAAGCCCTCACCTTTCATTTAAGATTAGTATTTCTTACCCTTATTTTCAGCTTAGAGAGATTCTTTTTAATAAAATGAAAATGGTGCTGAAAGCAAGCCTGGCTATCTCCCATTGTTAAGGGGCTTGGAGAGTGTATTGCCTGGATTACTGCTGTGGTGAAAGGCACAGAGTAATGTATGGATGATCCTGAGTCAGCCAGCTCTCAGACTTCCCTCCCTGCTCATTTCTCACTCCTGTGGAGCAATCCCACACAGTCGACGCTACCAGCAGCCCAGAGTTGCCACAGCAGGTGAATCCAGGGAACAGAAGCTCTCTGAATCTGGAAACACACCTGGTCCAGAAGAAAGGGGGAGTTCTTCCAGCACATGACTTGTGAGGAGTTGTGCATGGAAGTGTTGTGGATATTGCTGCTTCTTGGTAGGAGTCTGCACCTAGTCAGACCAGCACAGGATTCAGAAACAGTCTGGCATTCTGGTTTAGCAGCCAGTCCTCATCAGCATAGCTCCCAGAATCTAGGACAGGATCTGTCCCCAGTTAAACTAGATAAACTCTGCCTTGCTTGTGGGAGGACAGCTGGGAAGCAGCAAAGCTTACAGGTGGTCAGAGAGGCCTTGAGCCTTAAGCCAGAGCTGCACAGAGCTCCTGTGCCACCTACAGATCCCAGAGGCGTGTCCCAGTGCACACCTCCAAGGACGTGAGGTAATCCCTGCTGCAGCTGTGGTGTTCACTTGCACCTGTGCTGGGTGACAGTCACCTGTTCTGTGCCCGGCTCCCTGTCCTCGCTGTAAGCCTGCTTTCTGCACGACCTGTTTGAAATGAGCCCTGGAGCATTCCTGAGGTGGAAACTCACACCTTAGCTTAGGCCCTGCTCTTGGGCTTGGAGGGAATGGCAGCCGAAGCTGATCATGGGTGTGTGGTGTTTATCCTGCTCTAAGTGCAGCACAGGGGGCTGAAGTCTGAGCTGGTGGGGCTGGAGGCAGATGGAAGATCCAAATCTCACTGGACTTACACACCTGAGCTCAAGACTGTTCAAAATCTGTCTTTAAAGGTAAAATACAGTTGTCATTTCTGTATGTATGCTAGAGTGAGCAGAGGCCAGGTCTCTCATTCCTTTTGTGCCTAGTGAGAATGTCCAGTTGGTTCTGTGTTCATCTGGGGGAAGCAGGGAAGGATCACGGGACGCTTAAGCAGCAGAGTAAGGAATCACGTTTTGGTTGGGGTTATGGAGTGCCCCTGATAGGATGATTAGTAGTTATCCCACATGGAAGAGCTCTAATAGCAGAGGCTGTGAGCTCTCTTTAGAGCAGTAATTAACATGGCACTGAGGAATGCTGCTGGGATGCAGCAGGTCCAGGCTCTGATCTGGTCTGATCTGATGCTGCCACAACAGGTCATTGACCCCAGTGTTCAACATGCAGCCAAGGAGCCTCGGGGCTGGGGCCTTGGAAATCTTCAGAAGCTTTTTGCAATGAGTTTAGCACCTTCCTGCCCAGTTCTGCTCTCTTTATGTGCTTCTAAAACGTGGGTTTGTTGATTTACGAAAGAACTTTCACTTCTGTTTGAAGCAATCTAAATCTGGAAAGGAAATCTTGAGCTCCTCATTGTTGCTGTGTATGGGTTATTGTAGAAGCCTGCAGGTTCCAGTGTGATTTTTATTTATAAACTGAAGAGAAGAAATAATTAGTAGGTTTTACAGACTGAGAACTACAGATTGATTTTTGGCCATCAGCGCTAAAAGACATTGCTAGGGGAGGTGATGGGTTTGTCAGTAAGTGCAGTCACAGGGAGACATGTGTCCATGCCCCTCATGCTGCCTACAGTGCTCTTGGAGAACCTGTCCACATCTGGTTCCTACCAATTTTCTAGCAACATTTTCCTTCTTCCAGATCAGTATATTTCTAGTTTATTTCTAGAGTAAACTAGAGGACTAAATCCCGCTTTAAAATACAGTTACGTAGTTCTGAAATAAGTTGAAGTAGGGAGATTTTGTTTTTAAGGCTTCCTTTTTTAGATGTCTCCTTAAAAACTGTTCTTTATCTGCCAAGCAAAACATTCAGGCCTTTTGTCTTTATGAGCAAAACTGAAACTTTCCACAGAGTAAAACATTTCTTACGAAGTCTTCTAACTTTAATTTCCCATAATTTCTTTAGAGACAGATCTGAGTGGCTCAGGCCAGCATCAGCTAGTAATATAAAACTCTGAGTGCAGATCAGATGCAGTGTTTTTTCCCCTCATTTTAGTGAATTCTGGAAGATATGCCCTTGCCTATCCTCCCTTGTTTTAAGGAAACAATTGACTAGAATCCACAGGTTTTGTTCTAAGGAGACTGATCTGTTTGGGGAGTTCTGCACAGGCCTTCAGCCTCCTCCCCTTGGAAGAAGAAAGGTTCCAGGTTTTCTTTCCTTTTTCCTGTGAAACACAAGGGTGTCCGGAATAGCTCTGGAAGAGCCAGTGTGAGCACAAACACCAAAGACTCTTAGCATTTGTTCGCACAGCTAAGCTGGGAGAAACCCAGGGTAGATCTCAAAGGGCTTGTCAGTCCCATTCGTATTCAGACAGGATATTATGTGTGTTGAAACTGGTTTGGTCTTGCTTTGTGGGTCAAGTGTAATATTTGTAGAACCACTGGCTGACTGCTGAAGGCCTGATTTAAGCACTGCTGTATTGGCAGCATTTTGTCTGGGTATAACAAGGCAGAGTTTCTGTGGGATGTCTCTCCATGCAGCCTAAATTCCTGAGCCATTTGCAGTCATGGCTAGAGACTAGAGTGGAATCTGTGCAAACTCATATTTGGAAGGAGAAAGGAAAGCTACTGTGATCTGGGTCTTTAGCTATTGCACTGAAACACTGGCTGGGTTTGTGCTGAGACTGCATTTGTAGGAAATGCAGTCCTACTTTGGGAGAGGGTGTTTTCTGTAGTGATGCTGAATGCACCTTTGTACCAGTAATTACCTATTTACCTCCAGCTGACTGGGCCTTATCAGTTCTCACCTGCCAGTCTGTAACTGCAGGGATAGCTAACTGTGCAAGAGCTAGCTGAATACTTCTGCTAGGGTGATGTTAATGTTTAGTGTTTAATTCTTGTGGAAACTGAATCTACAATCATTGTGCTGCCAAGGCAGGTTCCAGTTCCACTGATGTGTTCTTTCCTTATTTTTTTTCTAGTGTGCTATTCAAATTGCCTCAGTTGCCAAGAATAACTAGTTTGGGGTTTGAGGCAAAGAGCTTTGCAGTGAATGGACATCTGGCAACATGAGATTTCCAGCTGAGGGCAGTGGCAGTCCTGCAGTCAGTGCAATGGGAAGGGAGTGTGCTGGTAGCAGATGCAGTGGTGGTGCAGCCCTGCTCTGAGCTGGACTCCCCAGGAATGTCTGGGGGTTCCTTGCAGCTCCTCTCCTCAGTCAGCTCAGCTGCTCTTCTAATGAAGGGGCAGATCCTGCCTCTAGCATTTTATTGACAGACTTTTCAGTTTCCTTTTGAACTGTTGTGCCAAAACAGGACATGTTTCTCACTGTTAGAGACTACTGCTGTCCACCAGGAGAGTTCTGAGCCTGCAGGGGAGCTTACAGAGACACCCATGCTTATTTCTGGCCTTCTTCCTTATGCTGACTTAGCCAGGACTAGCTAAATCCTACTAGGCTTAACCTGCATCCTCTTTCCAGTGCTCTCAGTGCAAAATGCTTCTGGTTTTTCATCTTTCCTCGGCAGGGCTCCCTGCTGTCCCTGCTGCCCAGTGCCTCCTGCCTGTGCCCACCCTGCAGTGTGTCTCCAGCTGCTCAGCTCTGCCTCAGCACAAGGTTTTGTCCTCTGGCCCCAGCGCTGTGACAGCCTCTCTGAGGCCCCACAGACTGGCCTGACTCAGCAATTTTCATATTTCTGCCTTGATCTTTCCTGCAGCTGTAAAACCAAGGTGCAGGGGGAAGGGGAAACACATGAGGAAACGCATGGTCTGATCCCTGTCTCTGCCTTTCACTCCTCGTGGATCCTCCACATAAATAATAGGCTGGCTCAGCCCTTTCAGCCTTCCTGTATTCCTGACATGAGGGTGAGGTCTCTGCCCTTGCAGGCATGGCCCCTTTATACTGCAAAGAATAAAGTCTCCACATTCAGGCTGTATTTTACAGGGTGGATTAGTAGCATGGTCTGTCAGCTTCCCTGACAGAGCCTCAGTGGTGTGGGAACAGCATCAGTGAGCTCTGCAAGTCTCTGCATTGCTAGAATTCTTTAGAGTCTAAGTGCTGAGCCTTCAGCCTCCATGCAAGTGGCTCTGAGATTTATCTAACCTCAAACTCTGGGAGACTGAGAACGAACATGGGGGAAGTTGGAGAGCCACCCTGATGTGTGAGGGATTTTGAAATTTATCAGTAGGAAACCCTAATTTCTTTGGGAATAATAATTTTGAGAGCTTTCCCTCTAAGATGACTGACTGCAAACAGAACATAGCTTCTGGGAGGTTGGGTGGGACCATGGCACAGCTTTGTTTTGATCCAAGGTAGCTGCACCAGGATCACATGTAATTACTTTGAAAGCCTGTCTCTGAGCAGTAGACTCTTCCCCCAACTGGGATGAACTTCGTTATACAGGGGACAAAAGTCTCTCTTTTCTTTAGTAAGTTCTTATTTTCATGCAAAACTTTGAACTGGTTGATAGCATTTTGAACTTTGGGGCTACTTTAGGTTTATACTTGACTCTCTGATGTTAGTTCTATGTTCATATCTCCTCTTAGATTTGAGGTATGAAATAAAGCTCTTTTTTTCCTCAGAGGCTGAAAGACATGGAAAAATCTGCTGTGAGCTGTGTTGCTTTATCTCAAAGCACATATCATTTGCAGCAAGGTACCTGTTACATTCCTATAGCATATTGTCCAACTATTGTTTAATCAGTAAGACATGTATTTCACAGCACAGCAGATACACAGCTTTAAAACCTACAGCCTTGCAAACTTTATAGTATTGGCTACTAAGTACTGTCCTCTAAATTATTTTCTCATGTTCCAGTGAGCTTCTGCTTGCCATCTGCCCTTCACACAGTCGTCATATCATGTCTGTTCTTTAAAAGACAATTTAATTAGATCTTCTTTCAGTAGGTTTTAATCAAGTGTTATGGGGTTGCTGGTGAATTATTTACAGCAGTATCACTTGATGGAACACTTGGTCTGCTAAAGGTATCATGTAAGTGACATCTGTAGCAAGGAGTAGACCTGGCTTTGACTGAGGACCCCACTTATGTTCCTTGGGGTTGTCCAGTTGACAGCAGATGAATGTCGGGTTATGTGAGCCCACTTTCCTTTACAGGAGCAGCAAGTGAATGTGACTTGTACTGAAAACAAAGGAGTTGAAGCACTTTAAAACTAGGGTAAGAGCTGAATTTAGCTCTAGTCTCTGCTGGCTCAGTTCTTTTGTAAGTGCCTTTCAAGGCTGAATACCTTAAACAGCACGGCCTTGACCCCCACTTGAAGCTCCAGCTATTTAAACACAAGTACTGTTGTACTGTCTTCAGACTTGGTCTGATGTTAAATTGAATGAGTTTTGAATGAGCAAGGGGGTAAAAGACAACACTCATACAGCAAAGGATAACCAACTGAGAACATGGATATTTTTAGAATACAGAAGGATTCTTTCTCTGCCTTATTTCACCTGACTCTTAAATTGGTAGAAATTCTACAGTTATAAGATAACCTTTCTTTTTTCATTTTGTTGAGTGCGTGTTTCAGCAACATTGTTCTTCTGCCACTTCAGCTTCCATTCTGCACGAGGCAGCCCCAGCATGAGGCTGCCATCCACCCAAGCACACATGGAAGTTTACAGCAGTAGCTGTTCAGCTCTCTCTTGGCATCCAGAACTGACACTTAATTGTTCTTCTCCCTTTTGAGCCATGTATGTGGCAAGAAATATTTATGATGGTCTCATCCATAACATGCAAGTGCTGCTACCCACTGCCTAAATAATATTCACTGTTTGTATGAAGATTTAATTAGCTCACACCTATCTCTGAAATCTCTGCCACTGAAATGATTACAGGAATGCTTTAAAATCTAATTACTCTTAAGCTCCTCTGAATTTTTTAAGTGCTTGGACCTTTTTTTGGGGCTGATAGCGAACTACTAGTAGAGCTGGCAATCAAGAACTGTATGCAGCAAAGCGACCCCGACTTTGCCCAATCCTTGCCATCTTTCAGTGGGTAGGTGCAGTTGTTTGACTTTAGGGAATGATGTACAGGGAGGTCCTGGAAACTCCCGAGAGACCAATAGAGAATTTAGCAGGTCATTGTTTCTGTTGGAGATCACTGTGTGTCATGAGCCTTTTGTGAAGGACAAGACTAATTTACAATTTAATTGTGTTAATCCTGGATGTGTCAGCATGCTTCACAGGCTCCTCAGAAGGGACAATGGGGTGAGAAGTTGTGTACTCTGCAGTTCCCCCTGCAATAAGAGGGACGACTGCCTACACTCAACCCATGCTTTGATCCTTCCTCATTCTCTAGAATTACCAAAGACAAGGAGGGAGTTCTTAATGTTGGCAAGTGAAAGCTGAGTAGTTACAGTCTCACTGAGGGGAACTGAAAGCAGTCGGCCTATTCATGCGAGGCTTTTCTAACTTCTCTTGGCAAGTAGCAAGGGCAGACACATTTCAGAGAAAGTGCTTCTAGTCCTGATTTTATTTAGTGTTTGGGACAGGACAATGTGGAAGTTGGGATAAGAAGGGAATTAACTGCACCTTTATTGCGCTGTAATTCTCACATTGCTGCTGCAAATGGCCTGGCAGGGAGACAAAGGGAGCCTTAGCATTGCTTCTCTGGGTTGGATATCTGGAGCACACACCTGACAGGTTACCTGTGAGGCTCAAGGTTTACGTTCAAGTGGCACTGTACAGTAGTTGGCTTTATAGTGCTCCCTGTCCTTTCAGCTGCTGTGGAACCCACAGGTGTTTCCCTCTGCCTGCCATTGCTGTTTGTTGATTCCTTATGGATCATCCCTGGTCCCAAGCCTTGTGCAGCTGCTGGGAGAGTCTTTGCAGCAGAAAGAACTTCTCCGTGTCACCGAGAGCCTTCCCCTCCCCCAGGTTGGGATATTCCTTGTGCAACGTGATCTAACCCAGAGTGGTTGGGAACTGATAGTCCAGAGTTCATTTCCAGTTATTATTGTAGTAGGGAGTCAGGCTGGATCGAGGTACTCATTTCCAGCACAGACCATATACCCTTTGAAAGCATAAACAACCTCTAGGTCAGTTTTACTTAGCTTCATACACAAGGGTTTCAGCTAAACAGGAAGAGCAAGCGGGAGCTGAAGCACTGCAAGAAGCTGGTTCAGCACTCGTCCATACTGGACTAAGTAAGGTCCCTTCCAGTGGAAAAAAGATACACATGGAGGACTAAGCTCTAAAGCAGCAGGGGAAGCTCCCTGTTTTTGTCTTTTGAGCTGGTCATCTTAACTGCAATGCCATTTTTCTCATTATCTTGGATCCTACAGAAGCCCTTCTTGGACAGGATCTAGGGTAGCTTTGAAGGCAGGCACGTTCAGAAGTTGTTGCCGCGGTCTCATAGAGAGACTGGAGATTAAAGGGCTGAGCTAGGTGAATCATTACCCTCAGAGTATGAACTTGTAGTGTTGGGGAGCCATGCCTGGTGTTCGCGCAGACCCAGCAGCAGCAATTCAGGACGGGAGCACCAAGTTAGCAGCAGTAAAGCCTCCCTCAGCTGTACTTTGCTGCATGCTGATACAGCCTTCTGTTAAGATTTGAGGCTGAAAAGACACTTTGCACAGCTCAGTACCTGCATTGGAGATGAGACTAGCTTGTGGTGGCTGGCTGTCATTGCCCTGGGAACCAGGGCCCAGGCAGCTCATGGAGCAGACTGGGCTCAGAGGCTCTTAAATTCGAGTGCAGTAGGGCTGCACAGCCAGTGGGGAAGGGGAGCCTCTGGGCTGGACAAACAGGTCACACAGGTTTCCAGACGCCTACCCAGCAGAGCTCCAAGGCTGCAGGACCTGGATGCTGTCAGGTAGGAGCAGCACCAGCACTTTGTGAGGTGGAAGTTTGGCAGCATTGAAGTTCCATCAAGTACTAGAGTGTTTAAGCTTAGTTTAGCAAGAATCCATCAGAATAGTCAATAATTTGACTTCTTTGCAGTTAATAATTAAGTTTCTGCTACAAAGCATCACCGATATAATTAAATTTAGTTTCTAACTCAAGATTAACAGCTTCACTTGGTCCTTGCTACAGCCTTTCCTTTAGGGAGATATGAGGATCTGACCATTTGTGCCCTCTTCAGGGAGCAGGGGTCACATCCTGCTCTCTGCAGAGGTGACTCCTACACTCCTGCTCTTCCTGTTGCCTGGCTCACTCTGCCCATGGCCCTGCAGAGTAGCAGGGGAGTAGGAAGGAAGAACTAGTCCAGTACAAAACCTCACTGAACAAAGACACCCAGCAACTGACCAGCAGCTTTAGAGCAGAGTAGAACACACAACTCATCCCAGTAACTTCAAACAAAATCAGGGAAAAGGCCATAAATAAAACCTTTCTGCAACACCATCCTCTGTCTCACAGCCTTTCCCCACATCCCACGTTTAACCCAAACTTCTCCTTCATTCTCACTGCAATTACACTGACTCCATCAGTGGGATGGGCCTGGGCTTTCAGAAAGGATCTGCTCAGAGGTTTGTCTGAGACTGATGTCCCTGATCTTGAGAGAGCAGAAAGGCTAACCCGAGGACATGGAACTGCAGAGAGAGGGGGCTTTGGACAGGTGCTGGTGAGAATGTCTGCTGAGAACGAAAGAGAACTGACCCCAGAAGCAAACTCACTGACAACTGGCATCACCAGTGCCAGAGGGAAGATAAAGCTCATACAGTCCACTGACAAATTTACTTTTTAACTGTTTTAGGAGTGTCTCCTAGAGCTGAGCTGTGGGGGACCCGGTTAACTTGGCAGCTGAATCTCAGTTACACTCACAGCTTTTCCAGTCCTATATTTTGTGTTTCAGTGCCTGTACACAGTACTCTGGGAGCATTCTTGATAACTGGTGAGCAAAGTGAAAATCTCTGATCCCACTGCATGGCGGAACATACCAAAGTTTTTCTTTTTCCCTCTTAAAGTCTTGAGTTATAGGTTCAAAACCTTTTGAACAGAGTGGGGTTTTGTGTATTTTGTTCTTCCTGACAATCCCAAAATACAATCTCATAGCAGCTTGTTAAAATAAAGCTGTTTTGCTGTTTTAAAAGAGAGAATGTGGCAAGTTGCCACATTCCAGTTAAGCAATTTCCTATAGTTGACTTTTTTTAATGCATGTTTTTTTTCAGTCGTGTCCCTACTCTGTTTTCTCTGCAAGAAGCCAAAATACCCCAGACAAGACAGAAGCCCCCACCTCTGTATTAACATTCGAAGCAAACTCCCCTTCTTGAGTGTTTTCAAGAGAACAGAACATGGAGCCCTGGCATGGGGAACTGTAGTGTATATGGCAAACTGGAATTTTTAAGAACTATGGCTTTTTTTGGAAACAGTGTTTTCCTTCCTGGGGGCAGATTTGCCCTGTTTATTGCAGCAGCCCTCGGGAGCAGCAGGGCGGTGGGAGCTGGGAATGCCCCCGGAGAGGTTCGGGGCTGTGCGGAGCAGTGAGCGGCGCTGGCTCTGCAGCCCGGGCACCACGCTGGCTCCAAGTGCCCCCTTCTCCTCTCTGCAGGAGGGCAGCAGCATGTGCCTCGCTCAGTTCAGTGGGTGGATGCCTGCCCTGTGAAATTGGGGTAGAGGAGCAGCATGTAGAAACTGAGTAACTGATTTAAGGACATCTGCTGAGTAATTGAAAAGGAAGAGCAGGCCAGTCCTCAAGGTAGTGAGTAATGCTACAGCTTCCTATTTCTGGGTGACTGCTCAGTCCTCTCCCTTTCTCTTTCCAGCTGAAGAAAATGATTGGCAGTGACTGTGCTGAAGAGACAGGGCTGGACATGCAGGAGATTTGCAGGCAGGTCATGGAAATGGGCTCCAGAGCCTGGGCAGCCAGACTGCTTCTGTTGAGCTCCCAGATGCCTGTGCTTGTAACCTAACCCAGCACAAGGCTCAGCTGTACTGCTGGGGTAACGGGCAGCATGGGCAGGACCTCATCCAGCATTCAGGGAAATCAGGGCATCTGGAAGTTTCAGATAACTTCAGTGTTCTTTGCATGAGATCACAGCTGGAAAGATAATAATAATCTGCTGATGATTATTTGCACTTTCAAGATTATACTGTAAACAATCTAATTGAATTTATAAATTGCCTTTGCCAAAACACAAAAGAGAAGACTATCTATGAAGGAAGGATGGAAGTAGAAAAGCTTTTCTTTTTGTTGAAGACATTTTTGGATTCAGAAGCTGATTCTACAGCAAGACTGCTGATACTTAGGGAATCCTGCTATTTTGTTTGCTCATCCTCTGATGGCTGAGCACTGTAAGTTCTGCATTTGTGGAAATTCTCAGAGCAGCTGAGCTGTGGAAGAAGGACACTTCATGTGCTCTATTTTTGAACAAGCCAGGTATTAGGAAAGCTGAGTGTGGGCACTGCCTTTGTGCCTGTGAGACAGGTAAGAAGCTGTCTGCAGCTCTGCTGGATCCCTTGGCCATTTATAGGCCTTCACTCTGTTTCTGGCTTTCGTATTCTGGAGGAGTGCTAGAATTACTCCCAGTAGTTTTACATCACAGCTGGCAGGAGGTGTAGTAGAGGAGCAGTGGCATTTAAAGTCTTCCACTGTGCAGGTGGGGCATTGCAGCTTTCTACAGCATCCTCAGGATCCAGGATTTTCAGTAATGCCTAACGTAGCCACGTTCCTTTTGGACAGATCAAGGTGAAGTACTGGAAGGAGTCGGACAAACCCATCAGTGATCTTTGTATAACGATGCAGAGCTGCTTGGCTGCAGTGAAAAATCTCAACTCTTGTGGCATGAATTTGTATCCAGCACTCAGAGCTGTCCGCTGGCAGGCAGAGAAATACAACACAGAATCCCTTTGTGTTTCCCCTGCTCCTTGGGGGCAGAGTATTTCCATGACAGACTAGCACGCAGGCTGTTACAATGGCTTTTTCTTTTCTCCTCAGCACTTTGGGTTTTGTGTGTTTCTGGTCGATGTGGCTCAGCACAGTGAGTCCCTCCTCTGGTGTGAGCAGAGGGGACAGGGGCAGTTGAACCCCTGAACCCAGAGCCTGCTCAGCTTCTGTCCAGCACATAATCCAAGGAGATACTTTAAGAGAAAAGGGATGTAACTCAGCACAAGGAATGCAAAGGGGTGATGAAGAAATTTTCTGAAGAGTATTTCCTAAAGAGCCTGTAGAGCATGAAAAGTGAAAAGAGAAATGGAATGAAAGCACATGAGTGTATAAATCATGTTTTAGAGATGTTTCTTACAGGCTGATGCTCTGGAAGGTTTTCTGAATTGTGGAAGTGATGGCAAATGTGAGAACTTTGCTGCTCTAAAGGCCTTCTTCCAAGCCCTGACTGGAGCAAAAAAGTCAGGCTCAGATTTTTCACAAATTCTTTAAATAATTTTTGGACACACAAGCAAAATGCTTAAACTCTGATCCTAAACTGGCACATTTTCTTCCATTGTATATTTAATTCAGATTTTTATTAGAAGAATATGTTTTGAGAACTTTAATTTGCTTCCATAGAATGCTTTGAAAATGAGAAACATGGTTTTAGCCAACTGTCACAATGCACTTCTCTTAAATGAACAAAACCAAAGGAAAACCAGCCCAAACCTCCTGTTCTGCTTAGGTACAGAGGCAAATGTGGTGTGTGAAGTTTCTGTGGAAATTCACAAAAGTAATGGATATTGTACCTGCCTGAAAGACACTGAGCTTGGAGCTTGTTATCTTTGTATTTGTGATCTTTTTTCAAGTGCTGATTAAAATCTTTCCAGGCTGCTCTATGATGCCAAGTAGCTATTGCAGAACTGTCTGGTGTAAAGCCAATTGCTGCTTATCAGTCCCCTCTGTATTTTTTCCTCATACAACTATTACTGGGTCATCAGCTGTATTTTCCTCTGCTTTTTAAGTGGGCACAACATGGTTTAGGTGAAAGTATCAGAGTCACAAGAAAAAATGGTTTTTTGGGAATCTGGGTTCAGGTGTCTGCACTCTAAATCCTGTATTTGTATTTAACTAATGATAGAAACCCCTCCTGGTTGCTACGGGCAAATGTGAACCAGTAAGAGAGAGCCCTAAGAAAATTTTTTGAAAAACAAAATGTGAGCAGTGAGCCATGGCAGCTTTCTCACTCAGTGTCTGTGAAAAGAGAAATGTGACCCCAGTCTGTGCCAAAATAACTCAGTTCTTTCTAGCAGAAACCAAATAATTGGGAGCATTTCAGAGAATACAGTTTCTTAGCTGAGATTTCCCAGGGTGCAGAGACAGAACGTCTTCAGTTCCAAAACCTGCAACCTTGCTCCTACAGAGATTTAACACTTTTCTGTGTAAACCTCTTCCCCAAAGCCCAGCACAGCAGCAGTCTGGGGAGCTGTGTGTGCACAGAGGAGGGGAAGGTGGAACTCTGGAAGTGCTCAAATAATTGAGTCAAACAGGCAGGATTTGATTTTGTTGTGTTTTGTTTCCTTCCCTTGGTCTGCTAATAAGCCTGAGAATGAACTGCTAATCTGTCTCATTCCTCAGCCAGTGTGAGGGAATGATAGAGAATGGAGGTTTGTGCTTGTATTTTATTGAGGCTACAGAAAAAGAAATGTGTAAGGCAAAAGGAAGATGGTTAGGGAGGCAAGGGGAAGAAAAATGGGAAAAAGCCTTTGGGATTAGGGGCAGCATCCTGGGCAGTAAAATGCTCCACTGAAGAAGCTTGGTTCCTTCCTAAGCCTCTCAGTCCTGGGGAGTGCTCAGGTGTCATTCAAGGTGCTCCCCTTGCAGCTCACTGTCTGTGCCAGCTCGGGGTGCTCAGGACCTGCAGAATGAGGCTTGCAGTGAGGAAAGGGAAGTGCAGGAATATGACGAGGACCTACAATTAGTCATTCTCTTCCTGACCTTGACGAAGGAAGTGTCTGGCTTTATATTGTCTGCTGTAAACTCTCCTTTATTTAGGCTCTAAGTTTACACATGCACAGCTTGTTGGTGTCTATTTCCACTTCCTGCGCCATCAGTCAAATACACCTGAGAGTTCGTTCAGAAATGTGTGAGAATGATTAGTGCAATCATAAAAACTATGGAGGGGGATATTCTCTTTAAAGGCACTTTTAAGTTTTGAATTCTACAGAGAGATCCATGGGCTGTAACACAGCTATGCCCGGAGCATAGCCTGGTGTTTCCTTTTCAGATTCTGAGCCTTCCACAGTCTTTCTCCCTGTCACTTGCTGCCTTCTGCTGCAGTCACTGGAAAGCCCACAGGGAGTGGGGGGTAATTGTTTTCTTAATGGAGGAGAGATCCAGTGGGTTTGCTAAGATACTGAATAATTGCAGAGAGGGGCAGAGTATTAGTGTTATGTTTGGGCTGCATTTGCCTCTGTAGGACTTTACAGAGTTGGACAGGTACTTGTTTACCTGCAGTACTTTGAGAAGCCTGTGTGGTATTTGTCACAGCAGGGTAGATCCATCAGCCTGCTCAGTGACCATGCACCAACTCCATGAGGGGTGGGAAGGATGAACAGGTCTGTAGGGCAGCGTGGAGTAACAATACCCTTCAGGAGAGGCTTGGGGCAGGGGGGGAAGCACAGCTAAGCCTGATGAAGCCTGGCTGAGGTGAAGAAGCTCACTGGGTGCTGGAGAGCTGTGAGCTGAGAGGAGCAGAGCTGCAGATCTGATGTGGCAGCAGCAGGGCTGTGCTCAGCAAATGGCAAGTACAGTTCTTAGTCTTGCAGAGTGCTCTCAGTCATTCTGTTACACTTGTGTGTCCTCGGGTTGCAAAGGAGGCGGGGGGGGCTTTCATTTTTAGTCTTCAGTGGGTGTGAAATCTCTGATCTTTAAGCAGAGGACTGTTCCTATAGCTGCATTAGGCTCGGGTGCCTCGCTGGGATGAAATCTTTGAAGAGAATTATGTTACGAGGCTCAGGGAACTACTTGATTGTGTAGTTTCATCCTCCCACTCTTAGCTGGGAAGGCCTTAACCGAGTCTTTACAGCCTCAGTTGCTGGGATTGTGAAAAAGAGAAGAGGGGAGAAGAAAAGGAGTGGTATGTGGCCTCCAAGTGACCCAGAAATGATGCTGTCTGCATCATCTGACAAAGCAGAAATAACATACTGTAGTGTTTGGGCAGTGGCTATTGTGTCAGCCTCAGGCATGACTGAGGGTTCAAAGGAAAATCCATCCATCTGGTGTTTCATCTCTCCATACCTCTACGTCTCTGTGCTTGTATTTACCAGTTTCTCCTAAGGCTTCTCCCCTCAGCACACCCTGCCTGCACATTTTTCCTGCTGGCTTGTGCTGGGTGCTGTTTTGCAGGGTTTGATTAGCAATGCATTGAGAAACTATTTCCTTTTCTGTTACAAGCAAGCCCAAAGTCCCACAGCTGGATCCTGCAGGAGCAGCAGGGTTGGTGCCAGGGCTCCATGGTGGGACTGTCCCCTGGGGGCTTCTTCCATCCCTGGCATCCTTCTGGCACCCTCTGCTTTTCAGAGCCCCTGCTGCTGGGAGCCACTGGTTACAGCAGAGCACTGAGAGAGCTTTCATGGCTCCTCTTCAGAGCTGCTCCTTCACTCTGTGCAAATTATTTTTAATCCTCCTTCCTCTTTCTTATTTTTAACAAGGTGCTGCTGCAGGGGGTCCTTTAAGTATATTGATATTCCTGAGGAGTTTGTGGCATTCAAAGCAGTGGCACTGTTCTGCAGCCAGTCTTGTTCAAGGGCATTGTGCCTGTGGCCCTGCACAGCAGTCACTTAACACACCTGGTGCCTGTGACTGCAGCTGTGTGATCAGTGCAGAGGTGGACAGGAAATGCACCCAAACGAGCAAGAACTCTGGCTACCATTTCAGCACAGCTAACAGCACAGAAACCAGGCCTCACTTCTGGACAGGTGTCCTGCTCACTGCCAAGCTTCTTCCTGAATGAGTCAGCTGAGTTCAAGTAGAGAATGTGAATTCCATAGGCTGCAGGTCAGAGTCTGACATGTGAGTCCCTCTTTTTCCTCAGATGCCACCTCAAATAAAGCAAATTAACTTTGCTGCCAGATATTTCTCTGTAATATTTTGTCTGATACCTATTTTACCCCGCATGGCTGGTGAAAATACAGGTCACAATATCATCCTTCAGTAGCTTCAGTTCTGTTGCTTTTGAGGGCAAAGCCATGGGGGTGACAAACTGAGTGACCTAATTTTTTAGGATACAAATAATTCCTTGAAATGAAGTGTTTTGCTATTCTTCCTCTTACTTTGGGTTGTGAATTTTGCTCCTATGCAGATCCTTGGAAAGATCCTGTGCTTGCCTTGGAAGGAACTGTTTGAATTTCATGCTGATCTCAAGATAGTTTGGGGGTTTGTGAGATTGTGAGACTCCAGCTGAATCCTGCATTATGTGACTGGTCCTAATGGAAGCACAGATGGGAAGGATGGTTTTCTCTGTGGCTGAACGAAGTGTTCTATGAACAGGTTTGGATCAGATTTCACTGAAAATTGAGCATATGTCATGTGAAAAGGGTACAGATCCACTCTCTCAGTTTAAGCAAGCAGATTTGGTTCTGAACCAGTCAGAACCGGGCAGTGGTTCAATTCTCCCTGTACTGGAAAGGGAACACTTCACACTGCTGTCAGGTGTCTTTATACCTCCAGGCACAACGAGGAGTTCTCTGCACACAGCGGGAAATGAGAATTTCTGAGGCTGCAGTTGGTGCTGGTGATGCTGTGATCAGGTGCTGATAACCATGCAGATAGCTGGGGGCATTCAGATGAGTCAGCTGCTGAGGGCTGGAGCTCACAAAGGAGCAGCTCCCTGCTCTGCGGGCAGAGCTGCACTCGCTTGGGTTGTTGTCGGCTGAAGGGCCCTGCAGACCCTCACACTGGAGCAGAGCTGGTTTGGGTGGCTGCACAGCACAGAGAGGCCTGTCCTGTGCCTGCAGATGCCTGGCAGAGCTGAGCCTGGAGCTGTGTCCTGTGATCCCCCATGCTCCTGCTCCTGGGCACACTGGGAACACCTCGGCACTGTTTCTGTGCAATGGTTCCTCAGCCTTATTCTGGTCCCCTCCTCAGACACTTGTCCTGGTGTATTCCTTGGAGACCCCTCTGGCCCCATCCCAGTGTTCAGGCTCAGCAGCACTCTGATCACACCTGATTCCTTGATTGCTGCTTTCCAGGGAGGGTTCTGCTCAGGACATGCTCAGCATTGCTGCATTTCAGTCCCAGCTGGAGAACCCAGCCAGCACTTCTGCCTCTTTGGTGTTGGCTATTTCCACCAGTTTGGCATTCCCACACGGTTAGTGTGGGATCTGTGGGACTTGTTAGCTCTGTTGTGCTCCTCTCTCCAAAGCCCACAGGGGCAGGGCTGCTTTTGAGGCCGTTTCTGAGACAGACCCTGTGGCAGAGCAGGCACTGACCCCGTATTTCGAGTGGCCACGGTGGGTGGCTGGCATGGGGAGGGGTTGGTTCCTTGTGTGGGCACCTGCACAGGGGCTGTCTGAGCTCTGCAGGGCCCGGGCTCTGCCCCAGCTCTCAGTGTGCTGTGTAACAGTGACATCCTAGCTCTTTCCCTTGCATGATCAACCCCACTGCACCCTTTTTTCACTTAAACTGGATGACTTTGAGAAAGTGCCCTGAAGTATCCTCATGTGCTGCTGCTCTCCCAGTAGCTGGTGAGATCTTTATCAGTTTCTCACATGGTTGCCAAGCATGACTGCAGAGACAAATTTGGCAAGTCCAATTTTGACCTTTTTATATTCTCTTCAGTGCTCAGCTGACCTAGAAGGTTTTTTTTGGTCTGACATAAGGTTTGTGTATATAATGGCACTGGGGAAAATAGATAAGAGTCACCTAAAGGTGTGAAGTGAATCCACTTTCACTGAATGCCTTCAGATGACTCATCTGATTTTCCCCGGTGCTGATAAACTCCAGTTCAGAAGTTTGGTCTTCTGTTTCAGGAGGCAGAAATGCAGAACCTTCCTCACACTCTGATCCTGATCTGGCCAGTGCAGTGTCCTCCTGCACCAGGAGCTGCTGGACTGCTTCAGAGAGAGCTCCCTGCCCTCTGGGCTGGTTCTTGGCAGGAGGTTAATAGAGCAGTTCCTTCCAGATTAATTCCTGTCTGAAGCAAGATAGATGATTTGCATTTCTCTTAACCACATGCAAGAGCTGGGTCATACATCGATCTGATCCTTTTGAAGCCTCAGCCATCAGCTGGGTAAATTGCAGGGCAGGACTTGGTTGTAGCCTTGGAAGTTTCAGTGTAAGCTCATATTTATTGTCTCCTCCAGTGCTGCCAGGCTCCCTGAGATTTCATCTCCAGGCACAGGAGCAATAGGATCTGCTTTTGACCATGTGCTTGATTCGTTCATTAAATCATGACAGTTTGTTTTGGGTATTGCAAAACTCCTCTTCTAAACATTGCATATGTTTCAAGTCAACAATAAAAGTTGCAGGCTTCACTGAGCAGATTATAGGTTTTGTGAAAGTGTGAAAACATGGCATTTGGTTGTGAAACGTATGATTGAATCAAACTTGGTCTCCAACTGTTGATATTCTGAAGAAATCTTGGCTGACACTTTGGTATAGCAGAGTCCCTCTGCCTGTCCCCAAGTTGTTTAATTTATAATTTCCATTCTGTGCCATGGTTCCCCTTTTTTTTTGTGAATTAAAAAAGATTATTTTTGCTGCATTTATAGGGTATTTCAAGATATGCAGATTAAAAGCATGAGACTAAGCCACTGAAGGCTTCAGAAAAATGGGGAGTCTTCTAGCCTTTGCTCCTTTTTCCGTGTTTATTTGGATCAAGTGCATTGAATTCAGACTGGGTTTTGACCAAGTGCAGAAGCTGCAATAAGTCTAAGTTTAATGCCTTGTAGTGACTCTGGAACAAGATGCCACTTTTCTAAACACAAATAAAACATAATCGACAAGAAGCTGGGGGAGAGTTGACCCCCAGATGCATGACACTTGATTTCTCTGGTTAGGCACAATTATTATTAATATTCTCAAATCAAGAGGTTAGAACGTGATTTCTGATCAGTTAACCAGAGGTCAGAAATACTTGGGCTGCAGTTTGATGACAGAATTCTTCCAGCTTTTCCTTGTAGTATGTCCTGAATTCTGCACCCCGATGTCAGTGATCTGGTTTTACAGATGCTTTGCTCTGCCATGTCTGCAGAAGTGCAGCTGAAAAACTTGTGGGCATTTGCTTTTTGTTTATTGTCCTCTAAAGTCCCAACTGTTGGCTGGAGGTCATGGATATGGCAGACTTGTATCTCGAGAGATCTGCTGTTTATTTTGCAGAAATAAATAAAAAAGTACAAGCTTGGCAGTTTTCTCCTAAACTTCTTGGATTTGCTTCTCATCTGTGCTGTAAGGGATCTTTTAAAGGCACTGTGAGGAGATGAACATACATCCAGGAGCACCTGGCAGCACGTGCCCTTCTGAGAGCCATGAGAACTGCTGTCCGAGCCATCAGCTGCACCAGGCAGAGCAGCAGGGCTCTGCCCTGCAATCAGTGATTTGCTCCAGCTGCTCCGTATCCTGTCTCTGTTCTTGTCCTTTCCCATCTCTGTGGCTTCAAGGCAGTTGGAGTGTTGCTGCTTCTGGTGTGGGGTTTGCCATTTGTGATGAGTAGGACGTGCCATTTAGCAAGCAGGCAGTGAGTAGCTACTATTGGCTTTATCTCAGTCTAGTTGTGGTTGGAGACCTGTGTGCTGGTTGTGGGTTTTTATGTGCGTCACTGAACCCAGAAATTTTATTACATTCTCAGAAAAGGGTTTTGCAACAGCTCAGCTATTAAAGCCAAACCATGTAGTTTACTAAAAAGTCTGGGCAGGAAACAACAAAATGAAATTCATCCTAGGGGAGAAGTGTGGTGCATGTAGGCTGGGAAGAGAATGCAAATACACTATTTATAGGACTAGGGGAAAACAAATTTGGACTTGAAGAGCAAATGCGAAGGAGTTATCTGGGAAAAACCAGCCTTGGCCCTCTGAGACTCTCAGACCTGTGCTGCCAGAGTGCTTATCCATTACGTTCCAACAAAGAAGAAAAGTTTGACATTGAAATCCATGCTGCTCAGAGTCCCTTCCAGCAGTGTCCTTTAGGAGTTTATGCTGTGGATGTCGTTTGGGAAGGGGAAATACTTGAAGCAGTATTTTTTTAAGCAGTACTGAAACAGCTGATGCCGGTGCCTGCTCCAGAGCAGGCAGAGCTTCGTGCAGGGAGAAGGGGAGGGATGAGTGCTTTTGCTCCTGATCAGACGGATTAGGTCAGTGGCAGAGCCAGGAGTGCAGCCCAGCTCTGTGCTCTTACTCATGTGATGCTTCTGGTGTTACTGTGGGGTTGGCCAGGAGGACTTGTGTGAGGAGTGCAAAAGCAGTGGCTGTCCCTCAGCAATATCCTGCCCGGAGCAGCGTGCTGTCCTCGTGACACTGCACGCTGGAATTGGATAACGTGGGGCACACACTTTCTCTATCGTTTCTTTTACGTAATTTGTGATTTTTCATTTATAAATAGATGCTAAGCCCTCCTTGCCTTTCACTGTGGTTTTTGGAACAGATTCTGATACCTCCATTGCCTGCAGTTCCCTGCTTTATTCTGGATCATGTGCTACTTTTAGGGCATTTCCCTGTAATTAGCGTTCCATATAACTAAGCATGGAACTCTGGCTTTACAGAGTATGCCGATAGCTCATCCTTCTTCCAGGAAAAATAAATCTTGCTTGATGGGAGATCCTACACTAAAATAACAGATTACAGTTAGACTGAAGAGCTGAGCTGCTGCTTTACACACAGACCCATCCGGGCTGGCTGTACCAGTTCCAAAATCACTATGCAATCTTGCCTCTGTCCCTAGGTGCTCCGCAGCCCTGAGGCGTGCCCAGGAATGGGGAAGGGTGAGGTGAGCCAGGGGCAGCGGCAGGAACATCCCGCAGTGCCCTGGGAATTCCACAGTAGGGCTCGCAAACAAACACACGCTGAGCTGTTTGCCTGGGGCTGGGTGTTGTGGTTGTGTATCAGAACACATATCGTCATTGGCCCTTCCCTCGAGCGGCCTCTGGAAAGAGACAGGGTTGGGGTGATTTCTGTCTTCCTTCTCTTTTCCATGACATAGCTATTGCACAGTTGGGAAGCTGTTTTTCATTTGTGTAGGCTGATTTTTGGCATACTGGGGGCTATTGAGTCTACAAACTTCCTGCGGCCTCTTCTTTCTGTCTGTCCTGAGGGGCCCTTGCCCATCTACCTATCCCAGCCTGCCCACTATCAGTGTCCAGAGAGGGGAAAAGCACCCTGAGAAGAAAGAAAATTTAAACCAAGCCCCGAGCAGGAGAATGCTTGGGACAGCCCCTGCAAGCTCCTTTCTGCCATGGCAGTGAACAGCAGCACTCTGTGGACAGGCTGCTGTGGGACAGGACGTGTGACAGTGAGAGAGCAGAAGGTCAGGCAGCCAGTGAGTGTGTGCCCCTGCCTGCGTGGGGCTGCCTGGGGGATCCCAGCTCCCCTGCTCCAGAGCCAGGGCAGCTCAGGGCAGGGCTGGTGCTGAGAGAGGGCAGCCAGCAGCACAGCAGCAGCAGCCTGTGCCGGTCACACAGGGCCCAGCACGTGGCACACATGGCAGGGACAGAGCCCCTGGCTGGGCTCTGCCTGGCACACACAGCAGCACAGCAGCGTGGCAGCCACTGGGGCCCAGGCACTGCTGAGCCCAAGGCCAGCCCTGCCCTGCCCTGCCCTGCCCTGCCCTGCCCTGGCCAGAGGAAGCAGACAAGGGGAGGGGGAAAAGGAAGTGCTGTCAGCCCCTTGGTATAAAACGAGGTACTGAGAATGAGTGATTGGGATTTCCAGTTCCTTGTAGGTCTGGTGCTCCAAAGCTGTGTTGGGAAGCTGTGGTGAAAAGGCTCCTCTGGTTTCAGCAGGTCAGAGTGAGAATGCAAAGGGATGGCTGAGTGTCTAGGATGTGGCAGTCCTGGATTGCCTCTCCTGGGAATGGCAGTGCTTTGCATTGCTCCGGGCATTGCAGGAATTGGAATCACTTCGGTATTCACACGCTTTTTGATAAATCTCAAACTGAATGGCACTGCTGTCAGAATTCAGTATGTGGGCAGAGAAAAACTTGATATACCTGATAGTTTTAAGGAATAGATTGCTCATAAAACATACTCTCAACTAACTTCATGGGAAACCACTTAAACTGTAAGGGGAGACACATAATGGTCAAAGAATCTATGTTTGTTTTTTCCTTTACATTTTCATTCTGATCATGTCCCAAATGCTAAAATTTGTTGACTAAGAACATGTTTTGATTTATAAATCATGGATCAACTAACTTTCTTTGAGGCATTGTTTTGTTAGGAAGGTTTTGAAGCCTAAGCCTGCCTCATGGGAATGTGTGACACAGTAAGCAATCTTTGGAGAGTATTTTCTTTTTGATAAGCAAACATAAGGCACAAATAATACTCCTTTTTGCTGTTTTATTCTTTTGTGCCTAAAGTGAAGAATTCTGTGTAGTGCATTTGCCATGAGATGGTCAGGTGATAAAAGCTTTGGAATACAACTTTAGAATAGAGGATGTGCAGCAATCATCTAGTCCAACTGCCTGAATTTTTGTTCTTTTACGTTAGCGGCTTTTAATGTTGATTTTGTAATAGAAATGCCCATCAGATAACAGGCCTCAGAGTCTTTGGGTAATTTGGCTATTGCTGCCTCAGAGCTGTTGATGGGGGTTTAGAGCAGGTCCTGCATGCTGCTGAAATGCTGAAGTGCAGAGATGCTCAGCGTGAGGGAAATGCACTGCACGGATTCCCCTGAGAGCTCCTAGGAGGATGTCACTTCCATGTCGTGAAAGAGCCCAGCCCAGCCAGCATCCCCTGTGTACAAAGGCAGCCTGGGAAGGGTGGGCAGATGGCCAGGAAGCTCAGAGTTTGTTTCTGGATCCCGCAGGTGAAGCTGATTGACTACATCCACCGGCAGCGGCAGTGCAAGCTGAGCGTGCCCCTGAGCGACCGCACCGCGGAGCTCAACAGCTACCCCCGCTTCAACGACTGGCTGGACATCGTCAACGTCAGGAAGGAGGTGGTGCAGGTAAGGAGGGGGCACGGCCTCACACAGAACCCTCCTGCCCCTTCCGTCCACTCCCAGCTCCCTGCTGGCTCTGACAGCCACGGCGGGCCTTCATCACTGACTGCCTTTTCCATGCTGGTGGCACTGTGCTGCGCTGTGTTCTGTGTCCAGCATTAGCCAAAACAGGACCATCGGTACATCTCACACACACACGTAGAGCTCAGGCCACTGACAGCTAAACAAGGCAGAAAAGGCTTTTTCTGTTCTTTTTCTCGTTTTTGCCTCTGCAGGCCAGGTCACAATGTTCCTGTTCAGTTTCCTTTGATCGTTACAACAACCAAAAACTTTCTTTGACCTCAGCAGGAATCTGCCTGGGTGAAAAATTACACAAATTTCCACGGAAGTTATCCTAGCTGGGTTTTGATGTAACTAAGTGGTCTTTGGTGAAACAGGATGGGTTCAGGACCAAGTTGTTCCTTTTTATTTCCTACTGTTCATTTTGAATATGATGCTGGTGTTGCCTTCCAGCCCAGCGAGGTTTTGGGTGGCACAGCCAAAGGTGCAGCAGTGACAGTGAAAGGACAAAAGCAGCCTGTTGCCGTGGCCAAACTGTCAGGCTCCCAGCTAGTGTTGGTTTCTAAGGTTACTGGAATTGCCTGAGTCTAAAAGAATGTCTTTGTAGGTCTTTTATAAATCCTTTGTGATGCCTACAGAACAGAGTGGGGGGGAGGGCAGGGAAGAGGTGATGAAAAGCAGGGAGGGAGGTGGACAGTTCAAATCTGCCACATCCTGCTAATTCAGAGAGCAGAGAGGGTTGAGACTGCCCTTCTCTATGTGTGGTCACTAAGAGGGGTGAACAAATTCGGGTTTGCTCTAAGGCAGAAAGAATTTTCCAGATCTTTGTTATTTTGATTCATGCTCTCTTGCTGCCTCCTCCCAAGCAGTGTCCAGTTGAATGAACTCTGTTCCTGCTGGGACAGAACTGTAAGAAGTGTACAAAGCACTGAAATTCCTCTGGAATTCCAAATGTATGGTTATCTTTTAAAGGTTCTGCATCCATTTCATGCAGCTGTGGGCAGCTTCTGTAGCAGCTGTATTAGCTGGACAGCAGAACTGCAACACCCTGTGGGTCATTAAAATAATTTCTGAGTAGGCATGCTGGAACAGGCTGTGAGCTGAGGGAGTGGAAATAGCTGGGCTAATAAACTAAATGCTCTGCTCCTGCAGTGATTTTTTTTTTTTTTTGGGTCCTGTTATTTCACTGCTCAGAAAATAGCTGTGCAGCCACTGTTGGTGTTGGACACTGACATCAGCACAGTGCTGAGAGCTGTCTGGGATGAGTTACCTTTCAGAAATGTCTCAGGTATCATGGGATCATTCCTGCTGTTGTCTAGATTTCATACAGCATGTTGAACTGCTTTTCAGCTGAAAGCTTTTAAAATGGAAATCACTGACAGAAGGAGCTTTAATAGGTTAGGTATTACAAAATCTGGAGTGGTGTCCCGCTTCGTGCACACTGCCTGTGACAGGAGGAGGAGGAGCCTTTCAGACAGGGTTGAGCAGGTCAGGTTGTGAAAATGGGGACCCTCCAGTGGTTCTGGCTCTGTGCTACTGGGAGCAGCTTCCCATCACTCAGATACTGTTAGCCTGCTGTAAAATGCAAATAGCCATGCTGCGTTTTCTTCTTGAGGCTTCCAGAAAATGGTGCAGAGAGAAGGAAAACGGCACAACTGTCACAGTGTGTTCACGTGGCACACAGCTCTCTCTTCTTGTGCCTTTTAGGCTCTGAAACTAGCTGGAGAGGTTGCCAAGTACCTGTGGAGTCTTAGAAGAGCTGCCTCGGAGCCCTGCCCTGGGCACCCCTGAGAGCTGAACAGAACAGCAGGTCTGGCACAGGAGGAGGTGCAGTGGAGGGCTCTCTGTGCTTGCTGCTTGTCAGGGACAAATCAGGAGAAAGGCCTGGGTTCATGGGGTTTTTGCTTTTTTAAATGGTTCTGATTCCCTCTGTATTTCTCGTGCTACTGGAGGGATTTTCAAGAGTGTGCTAATCTGTGACATAACACGGTTGAAAAGCAGCCTAATAGCAGAAGTTCTTTAGCTCAGCAGTGAGAGGAACAATGCTGTGTTTCTCTGTCTCCCCTCCCCTCCCCTCGCTCCCCCCAGTCCTCTCCCAAATAAAGCTGCCATGCAGGGAAGCACAGAAGCTCCCAGGCTCTCCTGTCAGAAATAGAGCAGCAGCTCCAATTTAGAGTATCTGCTGACTCCTCTGCTCCTGAGTGAAGACTATTTTTGCTCAGTGACTTGCTCTAGACATTATGAAGCTCGAAAGCTCTGGTGATTATAATTGCTGGGCTCCTTTATTTCTTTGAAAACCTATATTTAAAACGAGAATAATGACTGCTTGTAAAACCCCTCAGTTCTGGAAGAGCTTACAGCAGTGACAATGCAGTGTTTGTGGCGTTGGGCAACAGCTAAAGCTGCCGAGAGCGCGGACAGCAGCGAGCCGGTGACGCTGCGCCGGGTGCGAGGGCTGGGCTGTGCCCACCTCGCGGGCCCGCAGGTAGGTGGGCACTGCCAGCCCCGGGCTGGGGTCCCCTGGGAATACACACTTCCGAGGGGTCAGGAAGCTTGGAGCCCCCGCCCCAACCTGTGCTGTTCCTGTGGCTTTGTTACTGTTCCTCTAATCGGTTGCCAGACAGATTTTTATCGTAGAAAGTGGTAGCAGGCTCTGCTTGAGCTGGGCTAGTGTGGTGCTGTAACTTGCTTTTTAAGTATTTTTCTAGGAAATGCTGGAGTCCTTGTTTTTGCTTAGGAGTTCTAGAGATTGATTAATTCTAGATACCGATTATATGTGTAATTTAATACCAAAATTATGTATAAATGGTTAAATATGGTGGACTGAAAGTGAGCAAAGAGGTACTTGAGCTGAGATCTAGAAAAAACAGGGCAAGGAGCCTTACAGACAGAAGATAAGCTTTATGCTATGTAGCCATCTCGAGTGGGTAAAAGTTGTTCTGAAAATGATCCTAGAAAAATACATTGATCTGGATCGTCCTGCTTGCCTTGGAAGTTGGAGTCAGGAATTGGGAGGGGAGTAGGAGGGAAGGAAGATCAGAACAGAGTGCTGTCTCTACTCTTGAGCTGATGAAAGAAATCTCTTGCAGAGCTATTTACTGGGTTCTGAGCTTGGACCATCAAATAGCAGAATAGTCTACCAAATAGAAGAGACTGAAAAAAAATCTGTTGGCTTATTTTCTTCAGCACAGAAGGCAATTTTCTCTGCCTTTATCCTTGTGCTTCCCAGAAACATAACTATTGTATTTGTCCCACATGTCACTGTCTTAAAAACTAACTTAAAGAAGAGAGTCATCTTACCATCCTCTGAAGCATGTCTGGGCCAGCCCTGCTGGCTGTGGAGCAGGGGTGCCAGTCAGTCAATCTTGGGAAGCTGTTTTTAGAGTGGGTAACTGTCATGCACAGGGAGGGGTCTGCTGGCCACGAGCAGGGCTGTGCCCAGTTTTTAAATCTGAGCAGGTGGAACAGGGCTGTGGTGGGGCTGCTGAGTGGCTGTTCCTTTTGGGAATGGATTGGAGTCCCAGCTGTACCCTTGTAGCCTGTTCTGGGATACCTCCTGCCTGCCTGTGAAGCCCATGCCCAGTCAGCACTGATGCCAAAGAGCTGCAGAGCTGAGCAGGGCAGGGGCAGTGCTGGGCAGAGCAGGAAGGGCTCATGCCTTGAGCAGGAATTGTCTGCCAAGAGCCTCGTGCTGCCCCTGTGACAATGGTCCTGCCAAGGGTGAGCCATGGGCCTGGGGCTGCTGCTGTGAGCCCGTGGCAGAGGGTTCTGTTTGCTCAGGGGGGCCCAGCTTGTCGCAGATCTGTCACTGGAGGAGTTGTGAGGGGCTTTTGTGAGTGCATGCTTTGGATGGGGGATAGAAAAGACAGATCTGCCTATGCCTATCAGGTTTCCACAGCTGTATCCTCTCATCTTTTTCTGTCAGCATATCTGCATGAACAGGCCATGAGGACTGTGGCTGTTTGCTGGGGATTTCCATGGGTCTGGCAGCAGGAGCTCTGGCTGGCCCACCAGATAGCAGAGATCCTGGATGTGCTAATTGTGTGTATGCAAATTAATTCTGTCCTGCAGGCTTCCTTGAGCTAAAATTCCTTCACTGTTCCAGCTGAAGGCCCCACCCCAGTGTAAACAGCTCTTGGAAAATAGTCTGCCACTGCCAGGGCTCCCCTTCCCTGCCAGGGGCTCTAAGTGCCCCTTGCAGCCTTGGGCACTGTGAACCCTTCATGGCTTGAGGTCAGCCCAGGGGATCTGCAACTGCTACACCTGTCTGCCACAGAAGAGTAGTGACAGCAGCTCTCCTGTCCCCAGAGAGCCAGCTGGACAGGGTGCCCTGAGCCTGTCAGCTCCTCTCCAGCCTGTGCTGCCAGGTGGAACAGTGAGGAGGGTGATGTCAGGTGAAACCATGGCCTGTTTATGCTCACAGCTTAGTGCAAGCTGGAAATTTCAAGTGAGAGGCTTCCCAGAATGCCCACAAAATCTCCAGGAATTTAATAATACAGCAATTTTTCAGTACCTACATTGCTGGGCACCAGAAAAACAGTGCAAAATAACAACTAGCAGGCACAAGATGTTCTGAAGAGCATCTACATGCTTTGCATAGAGCTATCAGTGGGAATTTAAGCACCTTATGTAATGGGCTTTCTCTTCTAGCATCTGCTGCTTCACGGGAGGATGATTGGAGAGGGAATGTATTGATTTAAGAGGAGGCATTTGGGGCCTTGACAACTGTCCAGCTTTACAGGAAGAGCTGTGGCTACTGGGTCGAGGAGCAGGTCAGGCTGATTTTGCCCAATGCCTGCAGCAGCATTAGCTATGTAGGCTTATCTGCAGGGTGGAATCTTTACCAAAAATAACCCCTCCACTGTGTTAGATACCAGCATTTTTGCCATGTTTCAGGGATTTAAGTTGGACACCAGACAAGATTAAAGACTGTTGTGAACTCTTCACCCTGACTAATTGAGACTGACTCTTGGATGGCTCCTTGGATGCATTGGCACTCACTTTTCTCTCTTTAGACATGTGCACCATGAAGTGCAGTCTGTGTCTGATAAGCAGGAGGGCTTTAGGGAAAAGTCCTCTTACCTGTTGTAGGGAGGAATAATTTCCTGCTTTGGACTTTTTAGCATCCCTTCTGCTGAGCAGAGCACGTTTAGGCTTTAGATTTTGCTGGCAGTTATGAGGTGCTGAAGATTGAAAGCAGATTGTCTTCAGTTTTTAAATCTGACCTTATTAGTACTGTCTGAATATCTTGCAGCTCTCCCTGTCAAGACAAGGTGTGCCCAGGTTGGTGGTGTTGATCTGGGTCCTAATGCAAGCCTTTAATCTGCATTTTTAAAGCTGTTTTTTTAAAAAAGCTTCAGCACCCACTGAAGAAGCAGGTAAAGAGAGGTCAGCTGGACCCACATTTCTCACTCTCAGTGGTGAAGAGTGGGAGTAACCCCTGTGCAAGGGCCCAGAGCTGCACTGAGGGGCCAGAGCCCCCCTGAACAGGGGCCCTTCTCCCCCCACAACAGCTGAGCCAGGGCAGCAGCAGAACGTGTTTCAGAGCCACCCTGAACTAGTGACCCTCCTCACTGTCACACTGCCTGGGGGGTGACACACAGCCAAGGCAGAGCAGGCCAATCTTGCAGGGATCAGGTTGACCAGTTTTATATTAAGCCACCACATATGTGCAGCACATGAGTGGCTGTTTAAAGAAAGCCTCTTACTTCCCCTCCCTCCCCCTCTCTGAAGGCTTATTTCTTTTGTCGCGTGTCATGGGGGCTGGCAGCAGGTTCAGAAAGTCTGAGCCCTCCCAGCTCAAGGTCACTGGCATTGTTTAAATATAATCTCCTTTTCTGTACTTTCTACTTTCCTACAACTTGCTATTCTGTCTTTCTTAAATTAAACTGCTGAGCACAAGAGGAGCTGGGGCTCTGTGTGCGGGTGCAGCCCCTGGGGCAGGGTCTGTGTGGGAGCTGGGGTGCAGGGCTGGGACCATCACAGACCACTCAGCTCCGGGCAGTGACACTCTGTGTCCCTCCTCCAAGGGCTGAGGCTGAGGAAGAATGCCCTGACACTTCTAAAGAGCTCAATAGCTTGGCATCTTAAAAAAAGTGGTTTTCTTTGCAACCTGGAGTTGAATCCTTGATCCAGCTTGAAGGTTGGTTCCTGCCACAGAAGAGGCATTGGAGAAACCAGATCCCCAGCAGTGCTGCCACCAGTCCCACCCCAGCTGGGCCTGCATTCCACAGCTGGCTGTGGGGGGAAAGCTCTGCTCTCCCAAGGACACCTTGGGTTCTTCCACTTTACCAGCTAACAGCTCTGATAAGTTCCTGGTTATATGTGTGCATGAAAGCTTGGGAAGTGAGGGGATCCTCACTTGGGATCTGGGGAACTCCTGCTGGGATCTGGAATGAGGCTCCTGCCTACAGCAAGGGCTACGTAGTCTAGTCTGATCTTTTCTTAGGGGGGAATGGAAGTGAGGAAATGTTGCAAGGTAATTCAAAAATGGCATCACTGTAATTCAACTTACTCTAACACCATGTAACAGTGTGAAATAGGATAAATGTTTTTGTAAGACATTGGCTTTTCCTGTGCTTAACGGGGCAGCATTGGCTTCCCTGCTCCAGGGCTGGGGTAAAAAGCTGTGTCCATGTCCCACTAAACCTTGATCCCTGTTTGCCCCTGCCTCCTTTAGAGTGCTGGTGTGCCCCGAGGCCAAGGGCCTGGTCCTGCATGGCAGAACAAAGCTGCTTCTGTGAGCTGCCAGGGAGAGGAATTCAGGGGGTGCTGGGGAAAGCACTGACTGTGAGACTTGGTGCAGTTCTGGTGTTACCAGCCCAGCTCAGCTGGGGCTCTGTGTGAGCAAACTGTGCTGCCTTCATGCTGGGGTGTTGGAACTGTGGAAACATATTACAGGTCCAGCTCTGAGCATCTGGACCCCTGGGAGTTTTGTTTTTTGGAGTGTGCTAGCAGGGCAGGAATCCCAGGAGATAGATTTTGCACTATCTCTGTTCTTTCTGAATTTTATCCAAGCCATTCAGGAACAAGTTTTGGGGGGCAGTCTTATTCCTGCATCATGGTGGTGCAGATGTGCAGAAAAATGAATAATACTCAGCAGTTGTGGGTAGTACCCAGAAATATGAATAATACCCAGCAGTAATCAGTTGCGATGTCTGTGCTTTTGTTATTTTGCAAAGATTAGTTACAGGAAAAAAATGAAAATCTACCCCAACTTCATTGAACTCTGGCTCTGCTCTGGTCTTGCTTTGTGTTTACTGCTCATTTAAATTCCTGGCCTCCCCTTGCGTCAGCTGTGTTTTGTGTTTCATCCAGTTCAGAGCGTGTGACAGAAGATGCAGGATGTGTTTCTTAGACTTCTGCCCTTTCTTAATGTATTCCTTTTCTTTGTTCCATGCCACAGTTACTAAAATTGGAAACTCTTTGTGTTGCCACCTCCAAAGCTCCAAAGGTTGGGGCTGTTGAGCACTGTCACAGCTGAAAGTCCTGCATCAGCTCTCAAAGCAAGGGTCTGGGTTAAGAAAGATGCAGTTGTTAAAGGACATTCAACACATTCACGTTTGCATTGGAGTCGGAAGTGGGGTTTGAGGACTGGAGGATTTCAAGCTTTTTGTTTCACCAAGCAGTGAGACACACTTCTGAGTTTCCTCTTCAAATAAAGTTCAAAGCCTTTTATATAGCTTGATTCCAGGAGTTGAAACTTTAGGATAAAGGCCAAATATTGTGAAATTTGTGATCTCATTGTGAGAATAGGCAACAGGGAGGTTTGTTTAGGCAGAACTTTTCAGGGAAATTCCTGGGTATCTGGGCTAAGTATCCTGGTTTTGTTTATTAACCACAATTGCTGCAGACTTACACTGGAAACATTTGAATGGGGGAAGAGAGAGAGACACAGCTCAGTCCTGTGTCAGGAAATACCAGATCATTTTGTGCTTTCCAGGCTCTTGTATCTTTTGTGTCTGCCCAGTCTGAACCTTATCACTGTGGGGCTTTGGTGTATTAAGATGTAGAAGGAGTTCTGCACAGATATCTCTCCAGGCAGGATACGGCTAAGGCTGGTTCTCTGATGAAGGAAAAACTGCTTGAGGAGGAGGCCGCTATCTTTGTCAAAACATTTAGTTTTTGTTCAAATAAAGAAGTAATTTTCCTCATTGTTTCTGCTGTTCACTTCAGTACTGAAAAGCCAAACATCCTTATCTGACACTTTTTCAGGTTTTAGACCTGTTTTATTTCTGACTCTATTTTTAATGAAAAAGTTAACTTTCATTAGTAGCTTTGGAAAAAATTTCCACAAGGGGAGAAGAGTATTTCAATGCCCTGTAATCCTGAGTGGAATAGCAGAGGCTGAGCAGTCCTGGAGGTGCAGAGCACACTCACACCCCAGGGGAGAGAGCAGCTGTGGGCACTGCTGGCCCTGCATGGATGAACCATGAGTCAGCCCAGGCAGCGAGGCAGTGCCACTGCTGGAAGTACACGACAGGTGACACTCTTATTTACGCACACAGAGTAACATAAAGGGTCCCACTTGTTTTCCTGCAGAGAATACCTGAGGAGCTGACCCTGGATGCCTTACTAGAAATGAATGAGTCAAAGGTGAAGGAAACAATGAAGAGGTGTGGGGCCAGAGATGAGGAGTGCTCCAGGCTCAACGGGGCCCTGAGCTGCCTGCGGAAGGTGACAGAGTCAGGTACAGACTGCCTTGTGCTGCTGTGGAATTGGTGTCCCAGCAGCCCAGCCCCATCTGCTGCCTGCCAGACACTGGCTGGGGATGTTCTGTGACCACGGGCAGCAATGGCTGTGCCCAGAGGTGCACTCATCAAACCTATCTAGAGCTGTCTGTTGGGTTTGGTTTGGACATCAGGTCAGATAAATAAATGGAAATAAATGTATGGAGAATCCTCTCCTACTCAGTAGACTATATCCTTATTAACCCTTTCTGTTCAGAGTTGTGTCTAATGCTCCACTTCCTTCTCCATGGGTCAGTACACAGCCTTGACTTACTTAAATACAGCCAGAGTCCTTGTAGGTGATACCTTCCCCAAATATTGCCAGCTCAGAGAGAAACCTTTCCCAAGCACATCCACAGGCACTGTAAAATCTGTTTGTACAAGAGCCTCTCCCAGCAGACTGGTACTCACATGCACCACATCTTTCTTGGTTATCAATCTGTCACTGAAAGGTGATGTTTCCTGTTGGTATTATGACAGTTCATCCATTTGCAAATCATAAAGATTAGTTAATGGAAAAAGTCAGCAAACAGCTCGGTCTCATATTTCCTTTTTTCTAATCTTTCTTGTCCCAGGCTGTCAAATCTTTCCCATCCACACTGTACAAACCCGCCATTGCTCAGGAGTCGTAGCATTCACCTCTTAGAAAGCAATGGCATTTTAAAACCCCAAGTATATGTCTCTCCAAAGCTCAAATCAGGCCCTGTGCTGAGTTTTCCCGGCCTGGGGCCGTGCCGGGGCTCAGGGGAGAGTGAAAAGCCCTGCCCGGGAACGCCTGGGAGCCCTGAGCAGCAGCCCCCGGGCTCCCTGCGGGCCCGCACTAACGCTGCTCCGTTGGACAGGAGGGGAGCTGAGGGATGATGTGCCCGTGGCCCTCCCCGAGCGCCGGGACAGCTCCAGCTCGCAGCCGGACCCCGCCTGGTCCCCGTGCGCCCCGGCCAAGGGCANCGCTGGTGCTGCCCGCGGCCGGGGGCCGGCCCAGGACTCCGCACAGCATCACCGTCACGCCCCCGGCCACGCCGCAGCCCAAGCGCCGCCATCGCCTGAAGCCGCCGCGGACGCCGCCGCCCCCCTGCCGCAAGGTGTTCCAGCTGCTGCCCAACTTCCCCACCCTCACCAGGAGCAAGTCCCACGAGTCCCAGCT
>VYXD01016017.1:194543-239787 GCA_013397195.1 Hylia prasina
GCCCTATGTAGGCAGGACAGTATTGGCAATGCAGTGACCTCCAGAGCCTGTGCACAGCCAGAGGTGTCTGCAAGCCTGACAGCACCTGCTGCAGGCAGTAGATCCTGCTCTAGCAAAGTGTGTACCCGTCACAGCAATAGCAGTGCCTAAAAAAATACATCTTTTCTTCTTTCTAGGTTCGGTAAGAGATTCTCACAAGTGTCTGCAGTGCCTTGGTGGGAGAGAAGAACCTGAGCTTGTCAGCAGCTCCCTGTTGGGCATCCCTGGGCAGCCTCTGGAGCCTCTCCACGGGCCCTCCCATCCCAGAGCTTCTGTTAACTGAGCAGGAGCTTGGCCCGCCACAGAACAGCATGGTTTTACTTGGTTGCACCTGGTAGTTTTCTAAGATGACACAAGCAAGGCAAAGGAGTTTCAAGGGTTAAAGCCAGGGGGTGCTTATCTGTGACCTCAGACTGCTGGCACTGAGCCTCTTGGGACAGGAATGTCCCATCTAACCATCTAGTGGTTTTGGATAGCAGTGCCCACTGTCTGTGCAATGAGGTTAAGCTGTGTGCAACTTTCTGAGGAAGCTGCAGCATGTGCTGGAATGTGGGGTGTTCCCTCTGTGCTGAGGAGTCTGTTCATGTGGGTGATGGCTGGCAGGAGCAGGGCTGCCTTTCTGCAGGGCCACTGGGAGTTCTGGCCATCCTGAGGTGTGTCCCAAATACAACCTGTAACCTTGAAAGCTAATGGAGAGAGATTGGAGCAGCCTGGAAAGTGTCCAAAA
Source organism: Hylia prasina (assembly GCA_013397195.1). Taxonomy (NCBI): domain Eukaryota; kingdom Metazoa; phylum Chordata; class Aves; order Passeriformes; family Sylviidae; genus Hylia; species Hylia prasina. The sequence goes on from VYXD01016017.1 coordinate 195,310, forward strand.
GTATCCAAGTATTAAAAAAAAGTATGAAAGTCCAAATAAGGATATTATAGCACTGCACATGTAGCTAATGCCCTTTAAAACAAAAATCTCAGGAATTACTTTCAGAAATAGAAAGACTGTAAAATTAAGATGCAGAAATCTGAGCATTTCCCTGGGGAGAGTGAGGTAATTGGTGCGATAAATGAAAAAGGCATTAGAATAAATTCAAAGAGCAATGAAGGATTTTGGTGCTTCTCATCATACAGACCTATTGGCTGGGTTGGAGTCTCTGCTGTGGGCTCTGGTGAGAGTCCCAGACAATCCCAGACTGGTTGATATTCATTTGAACCCTTCAGTGAGGATTTAACCCTCTGACCCGATGTTAAGAGCCATCTTTACTGCTGTGCTGGGCTTGTTTGGATGGCCACACTAGAGCAGCAGCTTGGACTCCTTGGAAAAGCAGCTAGCCCTTCCAGCCTTTCCCGAGAGGCTGAGGATCACAGATGCCTAATGATAAAAAAGACTGTGGTGCCATCTATGGTCAAGTGAGGAGACTGGCTCTGAGCCAGCCCTGCTGCTGTGCTGACACTTGAACATTAGGGTTTGCCTCAGATGTGCACTATTTCTGTAGATTTAGTTCAGGAAATACGCCACAATTCTGGGTATTGAAGAATTTTCAGGAAGTTCTGTGCTCTAACCACTGGCATCCTGGATTGGCATTTGGAAGTTTAGATCTCCCTTTCTGCACTTAGCAGCTAGTTAAGTGAGCTCACACGTATATTTGTATTCTTCTGGGTCATGCTGGCCCTGTCTAGAAAATTGAGATAATTTTCAGTGAAATAGAATATTCTGAAATCTACTGACACTGCTGGAAAACTGGGTGATGGTATTTGTGGTAAACCAATTGGGAGTAAAGCAATTAGGAGTAAAGTCTGACTTTCCACTTGAAGAACGGCTTAGACTTGATCAGATGGACTTCTGTAATCCCTAAATGTAAACCATTACGATTTATCCAATCATATGGAAACAGATACAAGAGCAACTTCCCAGGGGGCAAAGTGTGACACCTCCTGGCTGGAGGTGCTGACCTGGGGCAGTGCCTGCTGGGTTTCTGTGCAGGGTGCTGAGCACACGTGAGCAGTGCTTCCCTAAGCCCTCCTCTTGTTCTCCATCAGAGCTGTCCCAGGGATCCCCCCAGACGGTACGAAGAGACTTTGGCCTGGCTGTGACTCACAGGTGAGCAGGGACACAGCCAGGCAGGCCGTGGTGGCGCGGGACTGACACGGCTTTGGGTGTCTCACTTGTCAAGTTCAGCTACCTACAGATGTTCACCTTCCCTTGGGCACCAGCCAACATCAGTTTTTCCCCTCTTGTCTCTGTTAGGTTCTCTACCAAGTCCTGGTTATCTCAGATTTGCCAAGTGTGCCAGAAAAGCATGATGTTCGGGGTGAAGTGTAAGTACTGCAGGTGAGCACACGGGGATGGTCTCCTTCAGAACAGCCTGAAACTGCACTCACCACAGCCTGCAGTAACTCGTGTCTCTTGATGTGATGCCCTTTCAGCAGTGGTATTGTTTATTCAGTCCTTCTGACCTGGCAAAGGGATGCTCTGGCACAATTCACGCTTGAAGTTGGCAGCCTGACACACGAGTGAACCAGATTTGTTTCCCTGCCACAGGCTTCCTACCTCATCCTGGACAAATCTTGTAGAGGGAGCAGGATCCCTAAACAACAGCCAGGATATTAATTTTTGCTTCTCAGGCTTGCTGGTCTAGAGCACTGAGATTTTACTATTTCACTGTTGCTGGCTGAGAGTCAGTGACAGTAACTCTATTAAAAATAAATCAGATGCTAAGATATGTGTGTGGCTTTCATTAGCCTAATGACACACATAATGGGATTCTCCATACAAACGCCTGCTGCTCTGGGGCTGAGCATTCCAGAACTCCTTCTGAGATTAGCATAAGAATTACAAATTAAGGGTAAGCTTCCTCTTTTTGGGAAAGAACAAGTTGCTATTTAACATGTAATGGTTATCTTTCAGATTAAAATGTCACAACAAATGTACTAAAGAGGCACCTGCTTGTAGAATATCCTTCCTTCCCAGTAAGTAATTTTCTACAAATTCTTGGCATTTCAATGTAATTGATGGTATGGAAAGAATAAAAAGCCTCATTAAAGCTGTTTTTCTCCCTCCTCCAACCTGTTTTTTAGTAGCGAAAATAAGAAGAACAGAGTCTGTGCCGTCTGATATCAATAATCCAGTAGACAGACCCACAGAACCCCAGTTTGGAACTCTCCCCAAAGCACTAACTAAAAAGGTACGAGGTGGCTGAAGCGTGTCCCGAGTCCCTGGGCAGCCGCAGCAGGGAGAGGGTGGATCTCAGTGGCTGGAGCCAAAACGGCTCCTTGAGCTTCCAGTTGGCAAGAGTTGGAGATGTGACATTTCCTCCCTGTACAGCAGGGTTGTGCAGAGCTCCAGGTGCTTACTCAGAAAAGCAATGCCACGATCAAGCCTGGGAACAAGTTCCCTCTATCTGTTGTCCAGCAGACACCGAGGGGAACTCCTCCTTTCCCTGTACTGTTTTCTCATGAGTGACTTCCCCTGCTTTGCAGGAGCATCCACCAGCAATAAACCACCTGGACTCCAGCAGTAATCCTTCTTCTACAACCTCCTCCACTCCATCTTCTCCAGCACCTTTCCAGTCTTCCAACCCTCCCAGCGCGACGCCTCCCCCAAACCCATCCCCCATGGGCCAGAGGGACGGGCGCTTCAACTTCCCAGGTAAACTCCTCTCTGGCAGGAGACTCTGCAAGAGGAGGCTCACCAGGAATTCTTTGGGAGTTGTAGGTTTCTGAATACATGCTTGTGCCTTAAACAGGCTGTAAAAGTGTATCTTATTATCCGATAAAATGAAAATGTCTTTCATACAAGTTTTTAAAGGGTATCAGCAAGATATCTTTGCAGGAAACAGATTATTGAGGAATATTTCTCCTTTTCCTTTTTCGAAAAGGACTGAAGAAAAAGCTATTTTTTTTCCTCCTTTCCCCTTTGTGTTGTACAACACATGCTGGCTGCAATGTGTGCTCACCAGGGGCTATCAGTCAGGAGGGAGGTGCTTGCTGGAGCAGGCTGTAAAAATGAGAACTGGAATGAATTACTGTACCAGACCCTTCCAAAATGTAACTCACAATCAACACCCATCTTTAAACCACTGTCAAGCATGACTGGTGGAAAGTTTACCCTTCATGCCCTATGGATTGTGAGCCCCAGTGTGGCAGCTTTAACCAGAGCTGAGAGGTAAGAATCTCTGACAAGGGAAAAGATCTAAACAGTGAATATAAATGTAATTCCTTTGACCTGAACTGAAGTCACAATGGGGCTCAGCAGCTGCTACAGCTGGCCTTCAACACTGCTGAACTTTGCATCAGCTTCTGTCCTGTGAACTCAAGTTGCTGTTTGAGCCTGCTAGAAAGGACCAGAGGCAGTTCAGTGTGAGGATTCCAGTGCAGCTACTTGGCATTGGGACAAACTGCTCAGATCCACTGAAAAAATAAAAAAGGCAGATGGGTCATGAGCTTCAGCTTCTGGGGGGCACCTCTGCAAAGCTGAGACAAGACAGCACATCACACCACACCTGATGTGGGCCTGCCTTGCACATTCCTGGGCTCTCCCTTTGCTCCTGCCACTGAGGATCCAAGTGTGGTGTTTGCCCACCAGGCTGTTTGAGAGGTAGCACAGTTTGTGTTTGATACCTGTCGTGTGTCAGGGCCCTCCCAAAATGCATGTGCTGAAATTCCCCCCAGCAGGCTGATAATCCACTAATCTGTTCCCAGCAGTGACCTGGGATTAATTCATTGAATGCACACGAGGCACTCACTGATGATCCTCTAATTTGTTTGTGTTGTTTTGTTTTTTCTCCTGGTATTTTTTTTTTGCTGTTCCTTTTTTACAAAACCCCAATTAATTAAAAAGCTGCCTACTACCTTCAGCATAGACAACAGTTTATCTTCCCAGGTGAGTTGATTGTTTTAATTCTACTAACCAACTTCTACTGCCAAAACATAACTTGTTTGTAAACCTCTGCATGCTGCCCAAGAACAATCATTCTGCTTTAAAGACCTGTCTAAAACAATCCAGACTCTCTTATCTCAGTGTGTACTCAGGCCTCTCTCCCCTTAATCTGAGGTAGTGACATGATTTATGTGTTGAGATGGAACTTGGAATATTTAGCTGTAGAACATTCATTTCCAGCTGTAGGATTCTATCCACATCCGTGTTCTTCCTTTCTAAAGACTCACTTTTATGGCTCTGTGCCTGGCCCAAAGAACTTTACAGATAGGCTGGGGAGATGGAAGAGGACTGGGCTCAGCCAACATGCAGGCATAGGAGAGATGAGCATAGTTTTCAATCAGTAAAAGTATAAAATCACTTTGTGGTTGAGTTTATAATTCCTAAATAAGAAGTAAATAGTTGCTATTGCAATGTTAAAACTTGCAGTCTATAGGAGATTGAAGGGTAAAAGATGTATCTTAACTGTTTCTACTTTCCCAGAAATTCCCAGTCCTGCACAAACAGCACAGCTTCCAGAAACTGCTGCAGACACTAAGTAAGTAGAGTTTTAAATCCTTTCATTTGCACAGCATTTACCTGGTAATCCTCAGGTCAGCCCAGAAGTGCTGTGTTATGGCCAAAACCAGATTTAACATCCAAGAATTCCCAGGGTAGCTTTAGTCAGTGAGGGTGATGCTGGTGTTCCCAAGTTTTATAAAGCTGAATATGACACTTAACTGTAAATGGCACACTGAGGAGTTCAAGCCTTTGATATCTAGTCCTGGTTGTGTGAAGGGTCAGAGGAAACAGAAGCTGGAGTTTTGTAGCTCGAAGGCCAAGGCACACTGAGCTGCAGCTCTTTCAGGATCCCAACTGCAGGGCATGGAAAAGCTTCCAGCATTGCCAGCTGCTCCACTGCAGGTCTTTCAGGGGCAGGAATGGGAGTATCTGTTCCTGGAACACAATGTATTAACAGAGCCATGCCACTGCCAAATCAACCCCTGGCACTTAATTATCAAGAATCACTTCCAGGTCTTTGTCCCTCATTTCCCAAAGTGACCTTAGACTCCTTCTCCTTTACACGGAGCAGGAATTGTATTTTTCTTTGACCTTCAGTAACTGTCAGGATCTGTTCTGTGGTGGCTTTTTCTGCTCCCCTAATGGCAGCACAGGCCCCGTTCCGCAATGATGCCAACGCTGTTTTCACTGCTTCTGTTGCAGTGCTGCCCAGCAGCCGGGCACGGGCGGAGCCGCACGGGAAGCACAGGTGGGTTTGCTGCTTTCCCCGGGGCCTCTGCAGCAGCCTGTGCTGCTCTGCCCCCACGAGGGGCTCCGAGCACACCTCTCTCTCCCTTCCCTGGCTGCGGGCAGGTGGAGGAGCCGGAGGCGAGCAAGTCGGAGCCCGAGGACGATGAGGACGAGGTGGAAGATTTGCCCAGCCGGCGGCCGCACCTGCAGGGGATGATCTACCGCAAACCCAGCCAGACCAGCGTGTACCTGCAGGAGTGGGACATCCCCTTCGAGCAGATCCAGCTGGGGGACCCCATCGGCCAGGGCCGCTGGGGCAAGGTCTACAAGGGCAAGTGGCACGGGGAGGTGGCCATCAGGCTGCTGGAGATCGACGGCAACAACCAGGATCACCTCAAGCTCTTCAAGAAGGAGGTGATGAACTACAGGCAGACCCGGCATGAGAACGTGGTGCTGTTCATGGGAGCCTGCATGAACCCCCCTCACCTAGCAATCATTACCAGGTGAGGAGAGAGATCTATTAGTTCTACTGGATACATATTGTAGAGCTAGCTAATGCTGTTCTCATATATAAACGTTCCCTGCAGCTTCTGCAAAGGAAGGACGCTGCACTCCTTTGTGAGGGACCCCAAGATCTCTCTGGACATCAACAAAACCAGGCAGATAGCACAGGAGATCATTAAGGTAAGGGCTCGCTATGCCAAGGGAGCCACTGGGTAGGGCCTCAGCCAGAGCTCAGAGCTGCACATGGGACTGGGAGCTGCTCCCTCAGCCTCTCCCCACACCTTCCTGCACAAGTCCACAGGGGCCCTGCCCCCAGTTACAACTAATCATTGACTCTGGAGTTGGAAGAGGAAATATGTTAGAAGCAAGCAGAGCGTGCTTGGAAATAATAAAAACCCAAAAACATTTCCATCCCTGCTGTGTTTTCCAGGGCATGGGGTATCTCCATGCAAAGGGGATTGTACATAAGGATCTGAAATCCAAAAATGTCTTCTATGACAATGGGAAAGTTGTGATCACCGACTTTGGATTATTTGGAATTTCGGGTGTGGTTCAGGAAGGAAGGTAAGTGGAGGTTTCAGTGCTTGGTTCCACCTCTAGAATAACAAATGATCAAACAGGAAAACATTTCCTGCAGTGCACGAGAAGTGTCCATTGGTTTAGTACACGGTCAGTTTGTATTGTGCATGTTTGCTTTGTTTTCCTTTTGAGCAGAGTTCTTCCTACAGTTGCAGTGGCACAGCTAGAGAGTTTGGGTTGAGACTCAGAGCACGGAACAAACAAGACCTTAAGCCTAGGAAGGAGCTGTGGGAGGCAGGCTGACATGTGCCTGTTTGTTAACATGGCAAGAAAATTAGAAACAAAACATCAGCAAAAACATTGGAGTAAATAAAGCCAAAGCATCAGGTGCAGCACAGATACGGCCTCCACAGATATGACCAATGTTTTAGTCCTGCTTCTTTCTCTTGGACTCAGGAGGGAGAACGAACTGAAGCTGCCTCATGACTGGTTGTGCTACCTGGCCCCTGAGATTGTCCGTGAGATGGCCCCAGGGAAAGATGAAGACAAGCTGCCTTTCTCCAAAGCTGCAGATATCTATGCCTTTGGGTAAGAAAAGAACACCCAGGAGTATCATGAGAGCTTGCTAAGTGACACTGGCTACTGGCCTGTGTCTTCCAGTCAGTGCTGCCCTTCTCTCAAACTCAGGATTCCAGCTGGGACACATTTTCCTCACCTATTCCAGAAGTCATGGGTGGCAGGGGTTTGCCGCACGGCCTTAGGCACCTCCCAGAGCTCAGCTGAAGCAGCTGCAACAGTGCCAGCATTGGGTATTTTCTCTCTCAGGAGCAGGCAGAGGCCTGACACTCTGTTGGCATTGCAGGACCGTGTGGTACGAGCTGCAGGCACGGGAATGGCCGTTCAAGACCCAGCCTGCAGAGGCTCTCATCTGGCAGATCGGCAGCGGCGAGGGAGTGAGACAAGTGCTCGCCACCGTCAGCCTGGGCAAAGAAGTCAATGTAAGTACCTCGGCTGCAGGAGTCCCTCACACAGCTGTTTGTCAGGGAGGGAGGGGGCTGCTTCAAGAAATTTTTGTACCCAGAACTCGGAAAGAGAAAGGGCAGGAAAAAAACCAGGTGAGAATGAGAGACCACGATAAGCCTGTGCCTGTAACTGTGGTGCAGAAGTGAACTCCCCCAGCACGGGACACTCTTGGACTCTGACAGTGTCCAGGGCCTCTGTGAGCAGCATCTGCCTGGGCTCACACACATCCCAGTGCTCACACAGTTCTCTGGTCTGCACAGTTGACCCATGAACAGAGATAATGAGTCACCACTGTCCTCTGCAGGAAATCCTCTCTGCCTGCTGGGCCTTCGACCTCAGCGAGAGGCCCAGCTTCACTGTCCTCATGGAAATGCTTGAAAAACTGCCCAAACTGAACCGCCGGCTCTCCCACCCAGGGCACTTCTGGAAGTCTGCTGAGTGAGTACCTGCTGCTGGTCACAACACTGATTGATGCAATTCATCTGCTAACTGACCATTTCTGAGCTTCATTTGCTTTCCTGGGGCTGTCAGACCTGACAGGATGGGAGCACTGCTCCTCTGCTTCTCTAGTTCCTGGGGAATGATGTGACCGAGCCATGAGCTTCAGACACTTAAATTTCCTACTTCACCATAATCACCTCCCTCCAGCAGCTGATTGATGCCCCTGTTTGGAGTCAGAGGGTATCCACAACAGCATTGGGAAGGGCCCACACTGACCCCAAAGTGGTCAGAACTTCCCCTATGATGGTAATGGCAGGTACTGCCTGAGGAAGGGAAGGACCCAAGAACAGGCCACTGTTTCCCTCTGAAGTGGTTCAGACTGGATGGGTTTGAGGCCACAGACACATCTGTGCCCAGTGCACATTCACCATGTCCTTGGCTCATGTTCTTTTGTTTCCTGAACTGCTTGTATTTACTTCCTCGTAGTTCTGATGTTTAACCCACCCCTTCCCTTCCTACAATCCTTCACCCTCTTCCTGCAACACCTGACCAGAACCACCCAAATCCTTGACACAGGAACTGTCCTGGCAGTTTGGTCTCTGCTGGGGTGTGGGGGCTTTGGAGTTTTGGTTGAAAAATTTGCCACTTCTCCTGTGCAATTTCCCCCCCCATTTGTACTGGATCCCTGACACAGCAGTGATGTCCAACACCTTTAAACTGCAGAAAGCTTCCCCCAGAGTCTGGCCTCACCCTCACCCAAAAAACACACATTGAGCAGTGGAGCTGCCCCCACCTCACCCAGATCCTTTCACACACTGCACTAACCCCTGCTGCAGCCTGGTCGAAGCTGTACAGTCAGTAGTTCTTAAGGGCTTGCTTTAAATAACTAATAACTGAAAACTAACTCTCACGGTGTCTTTTTCCCTTCCCTCCCATATTTCTTTGTAGGTTGTAGCTACTGGTGCAATAACGGGCTCCACCTTGCATGCTTCCATGTGTCGTATCCTAACCGGCAACTTGGACAATCACCTTCCATTATAAAAGCAAAAACAAACCACGAAATTAACCCACGGACATAATCAACACTTTACCCGAGTTCTCCTCTCTGCCTTTCGCTTGGTGTGGGCTGTAGCTTCAATAACCACTCCTGTCTGCGAGACCCTCCTGGCTAACACGGGCTCCTCTGCCCCCGAGCGCTGCAGCGGCCGTGACTCCTCCTGGGAAGGGCGCGGGGCCCGGCTCTGACTGACCAGGTGCACACCACAGGCTGTCCCCGCACTGCTGGGGCTCTGTGACTGCAGTGACAGGGACATTGTCACAGCACTTGCACTGCACACCAGCAGGAGCTGAGCTCGGGCCCAGAGCCGGCACCAGAGCCAGGTCAGTTTTGTCAGGGCCAGTTCCTGAGAGGAAAGGAGGATGGTCCTTGCTCCCCTGGGAGCAGCTGACCGTCCTTTGCCCACAGAACCTGGCCGGGGCAGTGTCTGGGGCAGTGTCCAGAGCAGGCCCAGTGGGCCAGCTGGGATCAGCTCCAGAGCCCTGTGAAGGAGGAGGGAAGCAAGAGCACCCTTCAGCTCCTCCCCTTGCAGAGCAAGTGCTCGGAATGTCATGGTTTGCTCCTGTTTACATCCCTGCCCAGCAGAATGACTCAATGGAGGGCCTTGGCAGAGTCACAGCTACCACAGCAAACATGTGCCTTCTAGAAAAGGACTGCTTTCACTGGTTTGGAGGGGAGAGGACAGGGACACAGGAGAACACGCACCAGGGGGGTTTCTGCTGTCTGAGGACGAGCTCCCACATCCATTCCCTGAGCCTCCTCAGGAAAGCTTTGAGCTGAAAGTACTTCTAGCTCTGCCAGCAATGTGAGAGCAAGGGGAGAGACACCTTTATGTGTTTGTAGAGTCTGGGGAGGAGCAAATGTGTTTGGATTTGTTCTGTTGGTGTTTCTTAACCTATTCATGTACCTTGTCAAAACTCCCCTTTCTCTTACAAAGAAAATTCTGTCAGTATTTCCTTCCTTTCTACTTCAAGGGAAGCAGGTGCCCACTGAAAACCAGTGTCAGGTTTCTACCCATGGCAGAGACCTGGGAAAACCTCCTGCTCCTCCCCCTTGGGCAAATCAGATTGTGCAGTTTCTTCCCACTGATGAGGTTTGCATGAACAACTTCATGTGTTTGCTGCTGAATTACTTGAGCATCTCTTGGGTGATCTGAAGCGATGTGAGAGCAGAACCGAACTCTTTTCATCTCCTTTGATAGGGCGGTAGCTGTGTGAGATGAATCCTCAGTAACTGTTTCCCCCTCCCTTCTCCTCTCCCTCCCCACTCTTTGCAGCATTAACAGTAGCAAAGTTGTCCTGCGTTTTGAAAGATTTGGCTTGGGAATCCTGGAACCGAGTAACCCAAAGCTCTAGCCCGGTGTCATTGTGACCATGCTGGCTGCCTGCTCCCACACAGCACCAGAAACCCTCCCTGGCTCCTCCACGCCGAGGCTGGTGCGGCCCCACTGAAGACCATCAGCTCAGCCCTGTGTCCTGCCTGAGCACCAGCAGTTATTTAAACAATGTTTACATGATACTTTTGTGTGAACTATATTTTTTTAAACATAATAAACAGTGAATCAAGTTGAACTACAGCCATTCTCAAATAGCACTGAAAAAGAGAAGAGCTGTTCCTGGTTCCTGCCTGTGTCGGTGGTCAGCAGGAGCCACCCTCTCCCTCGGTGCGGGGCAGTGACGTGGCTCCTGGAGGTGTTGGCCTGGCAGGGTCAGTTCTCTCCTGAGGGCTGAGGCCAGCCTGCTGCACTGGGACTTGCCCAAAGCACCCTTTGTTTCAGCAGGGCTGCTCCAGCCCTGGGTCACCCTCAGTTCAGCTATGCCAGAACAGAGCTGCTGCAGGGAGAGTGTCTGGCCGTGAGGGCTGGCTCTCAGTTAGTGACTCAAGTGCTCTTCTCCACAGAACTCACACTAAAACCTGCTCCTTCTCATACAATCCCAGAGGAATTAAGAATTGCTGGCCTTAAAAAATAAACTCAAGACTTGACTCACAGCTCTGCACAGGGACCAAATGCTTCTTTTGAAGTTCAGGCACAGTTCAAGTGCAGGGAAAGGCAAGAGAGACAGGACAAGGGAAGAGCTGTCCCTAAATAATGCATTAATTAAGGTCTTGATGCACAGACCTTCAGAGCTCCTGCACACACACACACCACACACACACACCACACACACACACCACACACACACACCACACACACACACCACACACACACACCACACACACTGTGTTGCCATTGCCTACAGTTGGCCATGTTTGAGCTTGTAAGGTCTTTGAAAAACATAGGACTGCAACAGTTGCTTTGAGGGAAAAAAAAACCTTTAAGAATGACATATCCTGTAACCAAGAAGGCAATATCTGGGCGTGGAGGTTCTGCCTGACCCCAACAGCTCCAGCTTGTTTCAGAGGTTAGTTTTAAAACCAAAACCCATCCCCTCCTGCAGTGCACAGTGTGGAGGTTATGGAGGCGAGAGCCAGTGACCACACTGAGGTGACAGATGCATCATCCCCCTTGGAAATCACCTGCAGGCCCTGTTACCAGAGGCTCCCCTTTCCCCACCCTCATCCCCAAGGCTCAAGGGATGAGCTCCCAGATGCTCTGTGAGCAGGCAAAGCACCAGCCCTCAGTTTGGCTGTCTTGTGTGAGGAACTACGTGGCACAAAACCTGAGTTCTGTTGAGCAGAGAGCCTCAGTCCTGTGTGCAAGTCAGTTGTAGCCTCTTACAAGTGTTGACAAAGACTTTTGAAATGTGTCTCAGCTCTGAAAGAGAAAAGGGTTTGGCATGGCCAGGCACTGCAGTGCTGTCCTGATCCCCATCCCCCTTAGGCTCCACAGGGCTCTGCTGTTCTCACTAAATGTGTCAGCAGCCTGAAGCAAAAGTTGTTCTCCCCCAAGTGCTGTTTAATTAAGAGCAGCACGACACAAAGCCAAAGCAGGGAAAAAAGGTGCTGCCCCTTGAGAGGAACCCTGCGTGGGCTTCCTGCCTTAGGGAGGGAAGGGCAGGAGCTGCTGCCGGATGCAGACTGGCCCTTGGCTCTGTCTGTGTTGAGGGCAGCAGCGGCCTCAGGGTGCTCCTCACTCCGTTTTTGGGTGCATAAAGCAGGCCCCGAGAGCTGGGGCACCCAGAACCTTCTGTGTGGGATCAGTGGCCCGGCTGTGCACGGGCCCCGGTTCCTTGCAGCCACAGGCTGTGTCCCTTTGTCCCTCCCGGGCAGGTCAGGCCCTGTCTCGGAGCCCTTTGTGTCCTGCCGGGCCCAGGTCAGGCTGTTGGACGCTGGGATGTGCCCCAGGGGAACAGGTCCTGCTCCAGTCCTGGCACGGGGGGGCTTGTTCATAGCCTGCCCTTAACGGGGACATTGGGCCTGGGATCCAGCCTGGCCTGGGTGGTGCTTGGGACACCTGAACTGCCCCGAGCACAGAGCTGATCCTCTGCCCCAGCACAGCCCGCAGAGACCCGCGATGTCTGTGGGGTCGTTTGTGTTTTGGGCAGCGCGGGGGGCTCCGGGGCACAGAGCTGAACCAGCCCCGCACACCAAGCGCCAGTCCCTGGGTTGTGTTTGTGTCACACGCCCCGCCCCAGCCCCTCCCGGTGGAGCTGTCAATGTGACAATGCTGTGCAATGCTGCTACAGGAGCCACGTGTCAGTAGTGAATGTAAATGGTCGTAACATGGTGAACATGGACACGTTTTCTTTTCAAATGTGATGTAAACTTTGTACAGTACAAATTTTTTTTTATATTTTCTATGAACTGAGTGTCTTCCAGAACTGCTATTAAATTAATTACAAATTGTTAGAATTAACAACAGTTTCTGTATTAGTTTATGCAACCAGAAAAAAAAAAAAAGGAAAAAAAAAGAGTGCACTCTATGCTACTGGAATTCTGGATATGTAGGAATCTTTTCAGTGAATAAATCTTTGGTCTGGATAAAGCAAGTGTTACCGAGTCCTGGTTTGACCTTTCCCTCCCACTGAGCTGTAGCCCAACCAGAACAGGAGAACAGCAGGGGACTCCCACAGAGACCCCCCCAGCACAGCAGCTCCTCCACCCCCTCTGCTCCCTGCCCTTCCCCTGAGGGACACCAGGTGATCTCCCCCTGCACAAACCCATCGCAATTACCAAAGTCTTCCGGATACGAAGAGTCACATCATTAAATGGGTAATGAAGCCACCACGGAGTTTCCTCCAAGCACTGAACTGTTCAAGAAGCTGCTTCCCCCCCAAAAGCAGCACTTGAGGTGTTCTGGGACCCCCAGGCACCTTCTCCTTCCTCTGCACAAGGTCCTGCCAGCACCTCCCACCCGCAGAGCCGGGCAGAGCTGCCCGGCTCTCCTGCCCTCCACACCGGAGGTGCCATTAGCAGGTGTTCATGAATCCCAGGAGGGATTCTGCCGCCAGAGCTTTGTGCCCTCCTGCCAGGAATTGGCCAGGGCAGCATGAAAGCACACGTTACATCTCATGCATTGTATCTACATCTCACAGGCAAACAATAAAAAGCTTAAGATAAATTGAGCTTTGCTGTGTTTCATAAAAAAAATAACAAATTTAATTCCCATTACACTTGATGGGCAGAGGAACTGCACAAACTCCAAGCACAAAGGCTCTGCCCCAGCTGTGACTGGAGCAGTTTGGTGTTTCCCTGCTCGCAGCTGTACCCCAGAACTGCCCTGGGTTGTCCAAGGCACCGACATTGGGGTCCCTGTGTCCAGGGAGAGCTGCAGCAAACAGGAGCAGCCAGCACACACATCCCAACAGAGACAAACCCAGCACTAAGGGAGCATTTCCAGCCCCAGCCAGCTGCACTGCAACACTCCACAGCATTTAATGCCCGCGCAACAGACAGCAACATTGCTCCAGTCCAGCTGGGTGCTCAACAGCAAACCACCAGAGAGCAGCCACAGAAATGGGGGCTGGCTCAAAGCAGACACCAAGTAACAACCCAGAAAGCACAGCTCAGGCTACAAATGAACTGTCTGGAGCAGGATCTAGGAAAGCCAGACACACCACATCTGGCTTCCTCCTCAGGGGTCAGCCTGCCCCTCCCAGACAAGGCAGCAGCTCCAGCCCTGGCTCCCAGCAGGGTCACTGGGGCAGGCAGAACCCCTCTGTACATGGACAATATAACACAGTATTACCAAAACATCAAGGAGAAGAAAAAGCCTTTCACCTACCTGGTCTCGCTGTCTCCAGGGCCCAGAGCTCTGCAGTAGTGCACATCACCTCAACACAAGCAACATGTGCCAGACCCTACCCCACAGCCCTTTGCTGTCCTTTGTGAGCCCCAGGTGTCCCTAACGAGCCCCAGGTGTCCCTAACGAGCCCCAGGTGCTCCTTGTAAGCCTCAACGGTCCCTCATCCCCCTGCCCCTGCCTGGCCCCACCAGCCCCCAGGTTTCCTGCATTTCACTGATGCAGGGCCCGACCTTCTGTTGCCTCCCTGCACTCATGGACTCTGTCCACACCTTCTGTTGCTTTTCCTTCAATTAATAATGTTATGACAATCAGGCTCGAAGTATATCCCAGTGTCAGACTGCTCCCAAAGCTCAGGAATGTACCCTGTGCACTCAGGGGTGGAGGGCAGCCAGCAGTGTTCCTGTGCTGCCAGCCTGGGACCCACCCAGCTGTCCCAGCCCAGCCCTGTTCCTGGGGGTTTTACCAGCAGCCAAAATCAGGCACAGAACTGGGCTAAGAGCAAAGTCTCTCTGTACCTCAGTGCCCTGGCACACAGCCTGGCTGGATGCTGATTTTCAAAGCCATATAAATTTGGTTTAAGTGTCAATTAAACAAGGCACTAATTGCTTCAGGAAGTGTTCATCTCTAAGTCCCAGTCCAGTCCCAACCCAACCCCAGAGCACAACCACTACCTCAGTAACCCATTTCCAGGTCCTGTGGCTAAGGCTGTCCTGAAGCACCTGTCAAGCACACTGCTCACAACTGCACTGCTGACTTTTGAGCCTCGACTCTGCCTTCATCAGATTCCAGCTCCTGGAGACAAGGGATGACAGGAAAATCTCACTTAAACCTTTTTCAATATGCTCCTATAGCCCTACTAATTTCAAAGAAGGAACTAGTTCTGATGTAACTGCAAGGCCTAGAAAGAGCCCAAGTCCAAATACAACGAGGGCAGTTTCAAGCCAGTCTCACTCCCTGGTGCAAACTCACACTTGCCTGGCAGTAACAAAAATGCAAAACTGATCATAGAGAGAATGTAACTGCTGGAGATGCTCTTAGCTCAGGGAGCAGCGTTGGCTGGAGCCCAAACCCACCTCTCCACAACCTGGGAGCTGACTTAGTTACCTCTGCCTTTGCAGGCTGGAGCCAAGAGCAAGAAGAGGTTCACTGATCCACACACTTTGTCTCAGTATAAAGGCAGATTTTATTACAAACAAATCAAGTAAATCAGAGCATAGAATTCAAATGTACAAAGTGCTTTGGAATTTTTGGAATCTTCCTGCTATAGGCTCTGTTACAACAACAGCAGCTGAGGTTCATGTACCTGAATCCCACAAAGCAGAATTCACCACTGCTACCTGCTGAGCAGACACATCTGAGGTGGATGCAGCAGGTGTTGCCACTTGGGGACCAGCACATTATTATCTCATTTGCAAACACTGCTCCAGATCCAGGCACGTGTCCAGACAACTCCCAGCAACACAACCATCCATTCACTTGCTTTCAAGTGAAGATAATATGCAAGTAAACCAATCTGATATAAATAAGGTCACCAACATAAACAGTACTCTTAAAAAAAAAGATTTCAGCTCTAGTTAACTTAGTACAAAACTCTACATTTTCCTTGTATGTACAAAACCCACCACATTTATAGCATAGACGGTATTAAAAAATAATTTGCACTTTCACCATTAAGATAATGTATTAAAAGCATGTCAGAATAAATAGCAAAAAATTTAAAATTAATATTTTACTTAATTAAGGCTGAGGCTTAAGAGTCAAATCCCAGAATCCTATACACGTGCATGATTGAACAAGTATAAGGAGGAGGATTTGACTCTGTTTTTTGAAAATAACAAATGTGCAAGTATTGTCTAAAACACAAGTGGATTTGTTCTTCAGCTGGTGGGTTGCAAAGCTCTTTTGACTTCATGTGGGAACGCAGCCCCAAATATGTCTTCATGGTATCGCTTTTGGCTCTGCAAAAAGAAGGACACCCAAGAGATGAAGGAAATGCTGCCAGCTACTCCTTATCCATCAGTTCAGTAACTGAAAGGCCTTTTGCATTTGTAGCACTGGTTCTGTGATTGCAGACTTTTGTTACTGCCAGTGAAAGGGAGGTCCCTGAATCCCAGGTACAAATGCACCAGGGCGAGTTCTGATAACAAGAGGGTCTCTAAAAGCAGCAGCCCCAGGCACTGGGTTCTTAGTGATGGGCCCATGAAATTGCTGAACTCGCTTTTCCTCTGTTGGTACAATAAAGCCTCAAGCTCCTGATGTTCCCAGCACCCTGCAAAGCTGATCCCCAGGACCCCCGTGCAGGAGCAGAGTCCCTCTCCCACCCGCAGCGAACAGAAGCTGCGCTGGCAGCGCCGGGCCGCTCCCAGAGCTTTGTGCACAGGGCAGCCACAGGAGCCGAGCCCGGCTGTGCAGCCCCCGTGCCCCACCCGCTGGGGGGAACGGCCTCAGACCGCGGGCAGGGCTACCTTGAGCTGCTGGAAGTAGTCGTTTGCCTCCTGCTGGCTGAGGCGCAGGCCCCGGGCCAGCAGCGCCCGCAGCGCCCCGGCCACGTCCCGGGCCATGCGCACGTCCCCGCACACGTAGACGTGGCCCTGCTGCCCGTGCAGCACCTCGCACACGCGGGCCTCCAGCTGCCTCTGCAGGATGTCCTGGACATAGACCTGGCAAACACAAACACCATCAGCGCACCCATTGCAGGCTCCTGAAATGCTGCTTTGGCTCTTCTGAATCCATCGTGGGTCTGTGCACTGAGGCTCTGAGTGCCTCGTCTGTTCCAGCTCTGTCCTGCACCACAGCAAAGGTGAAAAACGTCGTCAGGCTGCCCTTTACAGGCCCCAGATTTGGAAGCTGGGCCTGTCTTTTGATCAAACTTGAGCAGACAAAGACTCTTCTATCTGCCAAAGTTTCCCAACTGCCAGGAGAGCTAAAAAGAGGATAACTTTTGTGCTGTTGTTTTGTCTGGCCAAGATTCTTCTACATAAAATTAATTTCCCTGGTCACTGTGTCATTGAAATGGAGACAAATGGCCAGAGTCAACTAATTTCTAACTCATGGGCTAATCAAATCCTGCAAAATACAGTTTCTGAAAATATTCCAGTTCTAGTTTCAAAGGCTGTTTGCACTGGACGTGTCTCTCTATGGCAGTGAAGAGTTATATTTATAATTATAAAAGCAATTTATAGTACAGCTTGCTTGGGCTGGAGTGCACAGGGAGATTTGCCTTCATTTGAAGGAGCTCAAACCTGCTCACAATACACTGAAGCAAAACGCTAACATTTTTTTAAGAACAGAGTCCAGATCTTAACTTGAGGGACGATTCTGGAGGAGTTAATCGTTAAGGAACAAAGGAACCAGCCTTACTTTCTCTTGGCCAGGCAGTCTGGAGTAAGCTGTGTAGATGTCTCTCAGGACTCCCCTCCTCTTCATTTCCTCAGTTTCCTCTCTGTAGATGTGGTCCAGGTCTGGCTGCCGGCAGCCGAACAGCAGGGTCATGTCCCCTGCTGTGAGCCCTGCAAGCAGCGGGGGCGGCGGCTGAGGCCGGGGCAGCCCCTGGCACGGGCACACCGGCCGTGCCCCCAGCGGTCTCTGGGGCGGAGCGGCCGCGCCAGGGCAGCGCCCGACTGGCCCGGGGGTGCAGATCTCTGCAGGGGCCCTTGGCTGCCGTGTGTGGCTGTCAGAGCTGCACGGAGCCCTTGTCTGCAGGGCTGGGGTGTCCCTGAGCCAGCCCTCCCCAGGTACCTCTGTGCTCCAGGTCATGGAGGCGCTGCAGCCAGAAGCTCCTGAAGGGAGCGATCCCCGTGCCCGCCCCGATCAGAATGCAGGGCTTGGCCGGCTCCTCCGGGAGGTGGAACTCGTTAGCACTAAAATGCACGAATATGTTAATTAGGTAACTGCTTTCTGACAGAAATTCACGTTTAGTTGCCTGAGTGCCTCTGAGCAGCACAGGCCAAGTCCCCAGACTGAAAGCAGCACTGGGGCTCAACTGGGCACTCTTTGTTCCCTCCCCTTTCCTTGTTCTGCAGTGGGGATGGGGTCACAGGAATAGAACTATTTCAGAATTTTCTAGTGATCTGTGATTTTACTAAATGCAAGGCATAGTAAAAGACCTCATCTCTGGAAGACAGGGAATTCCCTCTCTTCTCAGACCTAGCTATTCCAACTTCAACTCACCAGTCAATTGAAAATATCCCGACAGAGGAAAACCCCTGAAGAAGCTGAGCCAAGAACTGCTCTTGTTTGGGTTGTTTAATTGTCCTTACCTGCGGATGAAGCAGGGAACAGTTTCATTGAGCTCTATTGTGTTCAGCCACGTGCTGCAGACTCCGTGGTGCACAGGCCCTTCTCCATCTAAAAGCAGAGCAAGGCAGAACACCTCTGTCAGCACCCAGAAGCCCTCTGTTTTTAAAAAAGCACAGTTTATACTTAAAATTATGGTTTTAGAATAAATCTATGTCCAGTAATGATTTATAAAACACAGATACACTGATGATGGTGCAGGATTTTAGCAAATCTTGGCCCAGGATGAACACCTGCCCTGCAGGTACTATTCTGCAGGTATACAAGACAAATTTTTTATGACAGACATACGTCATGCTGTATGGCAGACAGGTTTTTTTTCCTGAACCACAATGTAGCCTAAATACCATTTAATTAAGAGAGAGATGAAAACAACAGTTCATTACCTCTTGTCCTGTAGTTTACAACTGCAACTGTCAGATGAATCTCTCTGGCTGTCATGTCACAGGAGGAGCTGACAGAATAGTACCTGGGCTTCAGAAGTGGCAGCTGAGTCAGCAGGAAAGCTGTGGAGACCTCAGCAGAGGGGAACTCCTCCAGGACCTCCAGGATGTTTGGGCTGTTGTAAAACTTCCATTTATTGTATTCTTCTGTGCTCTAAAAGCCAAAGGGCATCACCACAACATTACCAGGTCATGCTGAGTTCAGGAGAGCAGACGTATTTGAAATGTCACTTAGCAATAAGATTCCTGCTTTACATTCAATTAAATATGCAGATAAATCAACAAAGTTCTCAAAACTTTGCCAGGACCAATACTGGGGTTTCCTAGGAAATAATTTAATTTTGAACACAGAAGTTCAGAACCACCACTACAAAGTTCTCAGACACCAGCTCTCTCAGTGAGGATGCAGAAATTGAAATAGAATCCATTTCTCAGCTCCCTGTCATGGCACATCCATGAAATTGTGTAGTCCCAGATCCTGACTCCCCCCAGCCTCCCTGCACCTGGCAGGAGGAGCCAGCACTTACCACGCCTGTGAGTCATTACTTAAAGCCACATCCCTCTGACTCTCAGGGTAGCAAATTCTCTGACAAAAACATCTACCAGCTCCCCTGCAGCTCCTCCACATGCAAAGTGTAAGGTCTTTAAGGGTGTCTCATCAGAAACCACCTTGAGGCAAGAGAACCAGGCAGGCACATGACCCACCCAGAACCACACAGGAAACACCAGATCTTGGTTCCCACGCCCAAGCTGAGCCTCAGGACCCCTCCTTCTCTCACTTGGCTTTCCAAGACCACAGAATATGTAACAGAGGCATAAAAATCCATCACCACAACAAATTCTTAAGCTTCTGCTACAGAGATCATCAGAGGGCCCAGTGCACAGTACTGCAAACACAACCCCAGCCCTAAGGCTCACCTGACACAACACCTCCAGCCTCTGCTTGTCTCCTGCTGTCACCAGCTGGGAGAGGTTTTTTAGCAGTTGTTGGGAGGGTGGAGTAGTGATATCAAGAAAGTATGTTAAAGCCTCACGTAGTGTGCAGGCTGGAATCTTTTTGTAACTTGTCCAGTATCCACCTGGAAATGAGGGAAAGAAAAGGACACTTAGCAACACCCATGGTATTTGATAGCTGTAGAGCTTTGCAAAACTCCGTGTCCTACAAAATACCCCTTCAGGTGAGGGTCTAGACCACAGGGCCCTTCTGAAAGAGGTTATTGTGGGGTTTTGAACATTTTGTAAGGGATGGATCTGACAGAAAACTTCATGACAACAAAACACCACTTGGATTCATTTGGGGAAACTGTCTTTCCGTGTTCCAGGATCCTGTGATTGTTCCTGCTAATACAGGAAAGATAGGTAGCACATATAAGTCTATTTTAGGACTCTTACATGTAGCAACAATAAGGAAACTGTTGATTAATTTAATTGCAGTCAATGGCCAATTCAGCCACTGAATTAGTGTCACCTCAGGTACCTGCAAATCCTGATGAAGTCATGGTTTCTCCAGAAAGGGCAAAATCAGAACCAAGAATTATAAGACTAACTAAAAAGCAGCAACAAAATCCTATTGAAACTTTACAAAAGGATCATAGAATCAAATTCAGTCAAAAAAATATTCTTAGGTATTTTAAAGGAATCTGTCCAACATCCTCTGTTGTTTTGTCTGAAGAGACACAACTCACCATCAATGCAGGTTTCAAGCCTGATAGTCTGATCAGCTGGAGGGGCATCCTTGACACGAGCAATAATGCCATGCACTAATTCTGCCTGATTGCCAGGGAAAATCCCAACGTGTTCCCCAGGAAGGTAGTGCACTTCCTGAGCAGTCTCACAGTGAAGTTTCACCAGAATGGTAACACGACTGGAGAGCAAAGAAAGAGAAATGAGACAGATCTTGGTTACATGGACAGGATTCCCTTGGATTGCACAGGAAAGGAATATATCTGCAGTGGCACTTGGCAAGGGCTCCCTTGTGTTCATTACCAAATACCAGACCAGTTTAGGGCTTCACAGAAATTTAAACAAATCAGAATCCAGGCATGTGAAGTACTTGTATCCAAACCAACCGGGTGCTGAAGTTCTGCCTGGTGTGTCCAGGACAGAATAAACATGCCTGGAATCAGCCAGTGGAAGAGCTGGCCCACTGCAGACAGCACAGCTCAATGCTTCCACCAAGGACAGTACAACATTCCCATATATTTTGTAATAACTGCAGGGAGAAGATGTTTATAACCAGGCACTTTAGTCATTTAAGATTTTAGTAAAATGTAGTATTGCAAAATAATTATTATTCAAAATAATAAGGTAGCATACCTGGACTTCAAACTTTGAAGATTCTGCCTGAATTTCAGCTTCATGGGAATTACATCCTTGGCATGAATGCTTGCAAGAGCTGGTGAGAAAACAGGATATACTCTTGGTAACTCTGTGATTAGGTTTGTTTAAAATATCTTCAAATACTGTGCAGAAGAGAACCGAACCACGCGTGCCCTAGAAGGTGACCAGCCATCAGTCAGTTGTGTGTGCCCCATTCCCTGGCTAAAAGGAGTTCATCTCAGCTTTGTTCCTCTGGGGCTGTCTAAATGTGTGATAGTTCCAGTGTTATTGCTCTGGAAAAGATAACTTACACAATGTAAACCAGGGTCTTTTTAAATCTGACCATGTACTTCAATACAGGCATTCTACCATCCAGCAGGGACAAGAGCACTTCTGAGAGACCCCCACAGTTCAGCCCCTCTGAAGCAGCAAAGGCAGAGGGAGGGGAAGGTGGGAGCAATACCTTTAGCCAGGTCCATGGGCTGGGAGTCATGCACCAGCCTGTAACTGGCAGGGTCCCAGCTCTCCTCAGAGGTGTAGATCTCAGGCAACTGAATACTGTGTCTCCCACGGACGTTAAAAATGTCACAGGCAGTCTAGATAAAAACCCACAAAAATAAAGGCTATTCACAGTAAAAAAAATACTCTTAGCAATGTCATAATCCTAATAAGGAGCTATCAGTTTCACAGATTGCTGGTTTTTAGAACTTCTGGTGTGTGGGTTCAGTGAGTTCCATAAGGTTCTATAACAGTATAACTATAACTTCTATAACAGTATAGCAAAAAAAGATCTACTGCAAAAAATTCATATGTTTGATGCTACACTTGTTCATACTGAGCATTCCATTACCCAAAATGGTTCACACAATTTTGTGTGGATATTAAAAAATAATAGAAAAGGAACCCAGTTCCCTCTCCAAGTTAGGCAAGCAGTAGAAAAGAGGGGAGTTCCACATTCAGATATAAATTCAGATGTTTGGTTTCCTTCATTTTCCCTCATTTTTATGGGAACTGAACTAAAACGAATGGCTGAATGACTAGAATGTGAGATGTATTTCTATATTCACCTTGAAAACACTGACTGCCCAGCTGCGGAAAGCTTCTTCTTGCCCATTGAGTTCATCCCCTTCACCCACGGGAGTGAGCTGGGAAGCCCCGAGTTGGGCCAGTTTTTGGTCAATGGTATGAGCAAAGGCACAGAACTCTGGGTACATGCTGGACCCCAGCCCAAACACAGCGTATCTGCAGAAGGAGATGAAAAGAAGATTCCTGTGTTATGCTTTATGGAGTGCTAAAGGACTCAATCACATGCAAACCAAACAAGGAAGTATTTTTACCTAATTTTATTTCTCAGCACTTTCAGTCTGAGCAAGGAGTCCTTCAAGGCCTGCATAAAAATATATAAAATACTTAAGGTTAGAAAAATACTCTGATTTTAGACAGAATAAGCTGATTTGAAACCTGATCCATGTCTTACTGAAGGACATGAAATAAATGAAAGGTTTGTCTTTGGTCTTTAAGCTGAGTCTCATACACACTTCTGAGGTGAACATTACCTTTCCGTTACCTGGAGAATCTCCATTTCCAAACGTGCTAGTAACCACTAAAAGAAGTGTTTCTTTTTCCAGGTCACAAATGTTGTAGTCATCCATGCACAGAATCTGGAAGGAATAAAGCTCATGAGACATTGTTAGCAGACATAAGATCTAACCTTAGATATCTCAGAGGGCCACTGACCAAACTTACACGGCATTATGCTAAATGAATACAAAATCAAAATTCTAGTCCAACTTGTATCTACGGAACACAGGTTTGGAGAATGGAAAAGCCTGCAGAAGCCAAACTGCTGTCTCCACGTGGTGTGGCTGATTTGTAGTGCTCACCTTAGTGCTGAAGGCACAGCTGAACAGGCTGCACAGGTTGCTGGCGAGTGTCTCTGACTTGCCCATCTCTGTCGCGTAGATCACGGTGACCTTGGCCCTGGTGGCCACTGCTCCTCGCATGAGCGAGGATGCAAAGAGCACAGCCCTGGGCAAAGAACAAACACACACAACTTTTCATGGAACTACACCAATTCAGGTTGATTCACAAAGAAGCTAGGAAAGACTGAGCTTGAGCATGGCTTTTCTTTGGAAGATGGCTCAGAAGCAACACACTCTAGATAGCCCTGAGCAAGAACCTTAGATAGGAATGTTAGCTCAGGCTGGACAGGTAAGGCTACCACTCAAACCACTCCAGGGGTTCCTACTGTAATAATTTTTTTTTTAAGAAGTAGAGAAGAAACATTGCAAGAATAGAATAGTTGGACAAAGCATTAAGAATCTTACTTGAACAACTTACTTTGCCAAGATGCTAAACTTTATTTCTTTTTTCTTTGGCCTCCGTGTCTCATCATGCCACACATGTGTTTTCCATGCATCCACCTTTAAAAGCAAAAAAGTATGCTTTAGCTAAGGAATGCAAAATAAACAATCTGTGTTATCTTTAAGGGGCAAGATCAAATTGAATCTATACATACGATCCACTGAGTAAAAATATGGGATCAGTCTCTGGTGCATTAAGCTGCATTTTACTTAAAGCCAGAGAATTCAACAGAACTAACAGCACCTCCCACAAAAAACAGCTCCTGTCTGCTACTTCTGAATCTGTCTAGTGAACTTCCATGAACCAGGGCTCGGCACCCAGACTCCCTCAGGACCTGTATTGCATCTGCACTGCTGAGGTTGTCTGCCAGAGTCGCTTTTTCTTTTTGATGACGTGTACCTGGTAGTAATAGAAGGGAGTGAGGACGTAGTTCAGCATCTCCTGGTGGAACACGGGGGTTATGCTGCCTGACATGGGAGGCACAATCCACACCCAGTCGGCCGGGCAGCCGCCCCGCGCGCGGTACTCGCTCTGCATGTACTTCAGGAAGGACTCGGCGGCCGAGTGGTGATCCAGGATGGTTACATTATGTTTCTAGAGCAACAGCAAAAAGAAAACCATGCATTAAAAACACTGTTCTGCCCTTCTACCTAGTGTAGCTAAAGTAATCCTCTTGCTTTTGTCCTTATTTCGAGGACTTTACTCAGAGTCAAGGGAGTATTTATGGGAAATAAATACTATCAGCAATTACTGTAAAGATACAGATTGAGGCACAGGCTTTTGATTAGGAACTCTTAGATCTTTTCTTTAACATCAGCATTTTACCTCTGCAGCGCTGGGAGTGCAGGCTGCAAAGGCTCTGACTCACTTTTACCCACTTTTCATATTGTCATGGTATGTTAAACTGGAAATGAAAATAAAATATATTAATCCAATGGCTTTACATAGGTTTTGAAACATAGATAAATATGCTAAGGGGATAAAAAATCTTGTCCTTAACTTCCTTTTCTTTTTTCTCTTCCTTCTGCCTTTACCTGTGAGGAAATATGGATTCCTCTACTTTCTCTGGTGTAAATCAAGAACAACTCTATTGGAATCATAATGCCATCTCCATTGACTGAGAGGAAAAAGGGACAGTGAATGTTCAGTGTCTCTCCAGATCCCAGACTCAGTAATTTACCTGGAAGCTGTGAAGCACAGCCACATTGATCTCTACAACAGCTCGGTCCTTCCATAATGATGACAGTTTGTTTGTTTCCAGTCCCATTCTCCTCCCTACCTCCTACATGTGAAAGACAGAGAGAAAAGGGAAAAGAAAATTTACTATATAGAACTTAGATCCCATGATTTCTCAACCTCATCAACTTCATATCAGGAAAAAGTCATGCAGAAGGGGAAAGAGTCAGTCTCATGCTGGGGAAAGTGATGGCAGCAGAAACACCTGAGATTAAAGGTAAACTGGAATTTTGGAGTTCCGGCTCTTGAGGATGTTTCAGCTTCATAAAGCAGGGAGTGGTTCCCTCCCATCCCAGTGAACACTGATAGTGCCTCTATGAAAGGGAGTTCCCTCCCTTTGCAGCCCAGCCCAGCTCCCCCCAGCAGGTTACCTTGAGGATGTTGTAGCGCTGAGCGTCGCAGAAGTCCCGCACTCCAATCTCTGTCCCCATGTACCAGCCATTGAAAGGACACGCGGTGAACTCCAGCCCTCCCACCTCCAGCAGCATGCTGGCCACAGCAGGCAGTGCATACCACTGCAGGCCCAGCTCCTCAAACCACTCGTACCTGCCAAACAAGCAGCTGGAGTTATTATTTGTGTGCCTTTTCCTCGAAAACCAGAAAAGCCCAGGAAGATGAAGAGTACCAATTCTATGAGGAACCCCTGGACCAGGGTCTGAAGAAACTCACAGCAGTATTCAGTGAAGTGTTTGGGAATCACCAGCTACAGGAACTGCAGAACCATACTACAGAGTTCTGCAATCTGCAGGCCAGTCCCAAAGCAAACAAGAAGAAAAAAACAATGAGAGAAAGGCAATAAACACTGCTATGAGTGCAGTGTTACATGTGTATTACACTAGCATAAGAAATCAGGATTTTTAAAATGCTGAATATAATTGAAATGTAGGTTGGGAAAAAAGTCTTCCAACAAAACCATAATTTGCTTCCTTAATTTAGATCTCATTTCATTGTTCTAAGAGGCGTTTTATCTTTCAGGATGATTTACCATCATTTCATCCTGACAAAGAACTCATAAAACAACTGCCACAGGCGCAGCCCAATAACCTGCCAAGGTGAGGCAGAGGCAAAAATGCAATTATCTAAATCTTGCATGCTTACTTTGGATGCTCCATTGGCACTTGGAGGACAATTTCTGGAGGTAATTCAAACATTTCTGGGTCTTGGCCATTTGCTTGGAGAACAAGTGGAAGTACATCAAAGCGGCCATATTTGGGCTTCCACCCAAGCTCGATGCACAACTGCAAACACAGAAAGCACGTTTTGTGTTCTTTTCAGGTTTCCCCTTCAGATCTGAAGACAAAAGAATTTTAACCCTCTGAAACCTGCTGAGCTAAATTCTAAGTGAAAAAGGTTCTATTTGCCATTCAAGTAACGTTGAGTCATGCTAATGAAGTACCGGTTGTGCCCCTGGTCGTGTCTCCTGACAGTATTAGCTCACCCTGTTCTCAGATGGAGGAGATTATTGTTCCAGCCTGCACCTAGAGCCTGTGGGGCAGAACGTCCCATTGACCCCTCACCTCCCTGGCACTCTGCATCCAGGCGAGGAAGGAGCTGCAGGAGGAGGGAGCTGTACCTGGGTGAACTCCAGGGTGGCCGGGTCTCCGAGGACAGAGCCGTCGGGCATGGGGTACCCAGCGTAGCGGATCAGCTGGTTGTTCCACACACGGAAGTCGTGCTGCCCGTCCGTCCTCTGCGGGAACACCGTGATGGCTGACCTGCCCACACGGAGACAGCACACCTTACATCCCCCTGTTCACACAGACATCCCTACCAACAGAAAACGTTTTACGTCCCCTAGAATGAACAGCGGTAGAAATAAAATCGTTCATCCTCTGCACCCGCCTCCCCAAATCTTCAAATCACCTCTTTTCCCCAGGAATTGCAAGAGGTTTTGTAGCATCAGCCATGGAAGTTATAAATTTTCAAGATGGTTGATGGAACACATGAGAGGAAAATGTAAGTACCAGGAAAATTCAGAGCAAAGGCAAGTTGTTGAAATGTTTAAATAGACCATTTCATGTGTTTTTGATGCTAGATCTGGATGTGATTTTTGCTGTTTAAAATTAGAGACCTACCTTATATTACCATTGTTTGTGGCATACTGAATATGATGACAGATATGCTCAAACATTTCCTTGGCTGTTTTACAGTCCCGTGCATCAAACACCTGTGTGTTTCCAACAGAAATGTAAAGAAGACTAATTTTGAAACAGTAATACAAAGTTGTTATTTTTCCTATGCACTTAAGGAATGGAAGGATTGTGACTCCACTAGGAAAGGTTCATTTTTATAGTTCTTAT
This sequence comes from Hylia prasina, assembly GCA_013397195.1. NCBI lineage: Eukaryota > Metazoa > Chordata > Aves > Passeriformes > Sylviidae > Hylia > Hylia prasina. Next base: position 222,277 of record VYXD01016017.1, read on the forward strand.
ATGCATCATTTTCACCCATAACAATCCACCAAGGACCAAAACATGCAGCTGGTTTCATGATACACCTGGTTTCTACACTGCTACACATTTTCATTCAGCCATGAAGCAGAGAACTACAGAGAAACCCATCTCCTGATATGGACAGGAGGGAGTCCTCCTCAGCCAAAAGAGAGACATGTTCTAGCAAAGGAAAGGACATTCTTCTGAGTCACAGCAGAGGAGTATTTGGCTACAGCTCAGGTGTGGATCCACAGCTCACCTGCAGATTGGACCACTGGATCCTCCCGATGCACCTGGGCGCGTTCCTCCAGGCCAGCTTGGCAGCAAAGGTCAGCTCATCCTTTGTCAGGTGGTAGGTTCCCATTGTTTCTATCTCCTTGGTCACTGTTTCCAGCCGGCCCAGGTGTTCTTTGATTTTTGGCCTTTTGAACAGGAAACAGCCATGAAAAGAAACAATGAGAATCTCACTCAAAGTGCAGATGTTCTCGTTATGTTTTGGCCTCGGGAGACTTGTCCTTATGGAGTGCAAGGACACACCTTATTGGCCCTATGAAGAAACCAACACACTAGAAATTTAAGAAGAGACACCATCCTTTCATCACCCAATACATACACGGATTGGTCACAAGCTATTCTGTGTAAGTTTTTGGTTTAAATTTGGATTTTCTAGATTAATTTGAAAAAAAATCACAAGGAAATGAAAACCAGAGAACAGGTGAGTTTCAGGGCACATGTAGGCTGAGAGTAACTGTCTTCTCAAAGTTCCATTGTCTTTACAAGGCCACATCTCTTCTCAGTAAAGTAAGATTTTCATTCCTAAAAGGAAGTGCTGGGCAATTCCTTTGTCAGTAAAACCAACTCTAAAATTCTTGAGTTTGATAACAGAGAAGTCAAAACATTAGAAAATATTTATCACAGCAGAGACAAAAATTGTTTTGTTGTCTTACAGACAGAATGAAAATAGCCTGCACTGTCTGAGAATTTTCACATTTTCAGCAAGATGAAAGATCAAGGGCAAGCATGTGAGATAGTGTAAATCAATGTGATCAAACAGCCATGAGCAGAGGCACAGAGATGTGCAAATGCTGGTGAGGACAGCCTGTGTGTAAGACAGGGATTTTCAGAAAGATTCAGAGGGAAGAAAGATTTGCAAGGGGTTCAAAGTGTCTAAAGAAGGGGCCATTATGTGGCTGAGTCCCTTTGAAAGTTTGATGTTTTCTAATAGGATGAGCAAACACTAAACTGTTGCTTGAAAGCTCATCATGTGGAATGTCACTGCAAGCCCTTGGACATCAACCAGCTCTTCCAGCATTTCCTGCAACAAGATGCCTCTGCACCATGGCTGTTTTTGTGAAAACAAAAACCCCTCTCAGAATTCTCACTGAGTTATGTTGATAGCACAGAGAAGCAACACTGGCCTTCCAATCTTTGGCTAAAGCCTTGAGATGAACAAAGAGAAAAGATACTTGGAACAGCACAAACAAAAGGCATTGCCCACATTGAGACTGATCTGAGTGCAGCTAATCCCAAGAAAACAGAAGGCAACACTCTGGCAGAGAGTCCTCAACATACTGGAATGTAGCACGCTCCAAAGGGATGCAGCTGAGGAGTGCATGGCCCTGAGTCCTTCCCTGTGTTCCCAAGATCTTGGATTGGCAGATGGAGCACATGAAGTGCAAAGACAGTTTTATTTAGCATTTTTAACCATCCTCACGTGTTTTTGAATGCATGCTATGTAACAGGATAGTTACCAACAGCTGTGAAGAAACCAAACCCTCCTGCAGGCTCACAGACAGACAGGTAGGTAGAGGATTTTATACCAAAAATCAAATAGACTTACTCTTTAAATGAACTATAGTACTGCTTGAGGAAGTCTATTGCCTGAGGTAAAAGATCTTCCTGTGGTACTGGCCCATCTCTGGTACCTCTCACCATGGTCTTTGGAGCCATGAGTGACCCCTGGCAGGCTTTGCTCCGGCAATTGATAAGCTGAAAACAATAAAATGTCAAAAAAAAAATGTTGCACTCTGTATCTTTTAAAATTTCTGAAAACTCTCTGTTCATATTTCCATATTTTACCTCTTTTGCAGTCAGGTGTAGTGTGTCAAGAAAGCTGGATCCATTTTCCAAGTTTCTTACATTTACATGTCTTGGACATCCTGATATTTGGCTTGAAACTTTGATGCCATTTGGAGAGAGATTCTGGGCAGAGAAAGATGAAAATGCTTACTGTCTTCAGACCTATTGAATATCTTTCAGTTTCATTTTATATTTAATGTTAACATCAAAATATTTCAGATTAAATTCAAGAAACTAAATATAAATGGGATCTGCTCCAACATGGTTATTTGACTACAAAACTACTGAGCCAATCGACAGTTTGATATGAAATGGGGGAGAAAAGTATTTTTGTACTAATCAAACAGTGTCTGCCACTGCAAATACCTTAATAATTTCAGTAAGTCCTCTGAATATCTCTGAGCACTGTAGTCACAGTCTCAGGAAAACAGTGAACCAATTTTAGAGACAGGACAGGTTTGTTACTAAAGATTTACAAAGGTTTATAAAGGAATCAGGCATCCCAGTCCCCATGGGGTCACCTCTTCCTTTAAGGCTTATCAATGCTCCATTTTCATCAGAAAAGAACTTTCACCCAAAGATGTCCCAGCAGTCCCAACCTCCTGCAGCCACAGTCAGACCTCACAGGAGAGCGTGGAGCAGTTGTGAGCAACAAGCACCCCTCGTGTGAACTGTCACTATCAGACAAAGATGCTGGGAACAGACCTCTCCTCCCTCACTGGGCTTTGCTGAAGTTACAATAGGTGGCCTCTCCATCTTCTTCTTGCTTGGATCGTGCAATTTGGCATCATCCTTTCCAGAGCTTCAGCAGAGAGAAAGATAAGTCAGTATGTGCTTTATGTCAGGCTTTGCTCTCAGCATCAGCAGGAGATGCTCAGTGCTGTCTCTGAAATATGTGCTGGGCCCATACCCCAGCAGTGGCAGTGGGCAGGATTCAGTAGTAAAGTCATAGTACCCCCCACCCCTTCCCAGAGCACTGTGTGGAAGGAAAGGAAGGAAGGCAGGATATGAAACCATGGTAGCACACCAAATAAATTTAAGACTATGAAAAAGAAAGCAAAATGATATATATCCTCAGTGACTGTTTAACTTTGACACAAGTGTTTAATGTTCATTACCAAGTTACACCACCCAGAGACCCACAGTTCTTTGGTTAATTACCAGTATTTTGGAACACACATTACAGGTTTCTCCAGGACCCAAACCACTTAATATCTTCCCTTTTCAAATAAAAGATAAATTATGAAACCATTAAAAAACAGGATCTTACCCAAGGATCTTCCTATTTTTCTCCACGTTGTTGTTGATATCCTTCTCTTTGGGGTACCGGCTCTTGGCACCATGAGATTTGAACGCAAACTGCCACGGGCACAGCATTTTGTATGCTTTTTTTGTGGTTTTACTTCACTGTGATGAAACCTTGTTTTGTGTGATGTGGGAACACTTCTAAGGACATAAAAAACCCAGCAAGGTCAGTTTTTACCCAAGAAGGCAACTCCCTTTAACATCTCTCAGAAACTCACCAGCCTAACTGATCTGATCTAACATCCTGTGTTTAAACTGAAAATTACGTGATTCTTAGGATAGTGATACTAAAACTAACACCTTGTGTGCAGCCATGTACTAATCTAAAGTACTGGCAAGAGAATTTCAGATGATCCTCGGTTGTGTAAAGCAGCAAAAATTGGTGTCTGAGCAGACCAAGAGCTTAGAAAAGGGATGTGAAATCTTGCTGTGTTATTCACACAGTAATGAAAAAAATCTTGCTCATAAATGAACCAAATCATTTTGCAGTGTATCCACCTGCTAGAGAAAAACAGGATTCTGAGAGTCTGTGGTTTCTAAGTCTGTAGCACTTATTTCAATGTAACACATAGCATTTACACAAGGGTGTACAAAATTCATGGTATCTATTTTAACATACATTTTCTGCTCATTTGTGGACATGGATTTTGTGCTGGTGAAGGTGTGACAGAAGAGAAAAATCAAGCCAGTAAATTGCAAGGTTAGAGAGAATTAGCTCCAGCATTTGAATCTGGTTCATAACAGAAATCAAAACCTAATGTTTCCATGAAGCTAAAGACAAATGAAGAAAACAGACATTGTCACATATTCCTGATGTAAATTATTCCTTATTTTGATATTTATATTACTATTATAGTAAAATTTAAATTTATGCTGGGCTCTGAAGATACTGGCTGATGTAAAGTCACACAAGAAGAGAAATCCATTCAACTGTCTGCGCAGAAACTGCAAGGTGTTAGGATTTTTTGCTACTTCAGGCAAGAGAAAAGGGAGGAAAAGGAGGAAAAGGAGACAAAAAAAGAAAAATAATTTCAACAAAAAATCATAATAGTAAGAAAAAGCAAAAAGAAAAGAGAGTAGACTCACATTTCCCTTCACTGGCACTCAGAGCAAGAAGCTGCTGCGTGTCCTGCGAGGTTCTGAGGATAGCACTGACACTGTTACCTGTTACAAACACAAACCTTTGTATCAGCAGAAAGTAGGAACAAAGTTTTCAGAGGAGCTGGACAGCTTGGAACTAGAGCAGGAGACGGAGTCCGACACTTTGCTCCTAATACAGAAAAAAAAAGATACAGTTTGCCATATAATTATCTGTGAGCTGCAGTTAATGAATGACGGAATGAATACCTGGACATGGTGCTTCTTACCCTGCTTTTGTGGGAGGTGTCCCAACCCTGCCAGGAGAGGCTCCTCTCTGTCAGAGTTTCTTGCCTTTCACCTCTCAGGCTCTGTATCCCTCCTGGGAGGCAAAAGCATTTTATAGTGCAGGACCATGTATGCAAAGTAGCTCTGAGCAAGGCTGGACATGGATAGGGAAATGGGGGATTCCCCTGATTCTTGTCCTGTACTCTTGGAGAAGTGGTGGGTGTGTGGCTGCTGCATGAGCAGCATTACATAACCTGTGTGAGGGAGGGAGGCAGCTCCTGATGCTGTCAGCATTCCTTCCTTCCCTGGCTGTGCTGCAGCCTTGACTCCTGCTCGTGCCCTGAAAGGGCAGGGTATCACACTGAGCACTTTTTGCAGCCTTGCACACACTGTTAAAATTAAAAGAAATAAATGCTGAAGGGCTTCTTACAGCTTTTTTCCTTGTGTGGCCAGTCTCCAGGCACCCTCCTGTACACCACCTGCGGCTGTAGGAAGAGAGTGATCAACTTCAACAGGAATGTTACAGAATTTTAGAGCTTTACAATACAGGCCAGGAGAGCATTTAACCACGTGCTTACAACTAAGGACAGGTATTTTAAGATTCACATACATATACTTCCTTACTTTTGACCAAGTTTTAAAGGACCTTTCTCAATAGAGTATTTGTAGAATTTCTTGCTCTCTAGAGCTCCCTGTTCTGCCTGTTGCTGCCTGTGAGATTTGTGCCTCGGTGCTTTTCCAAAGTATTGGGAATACTGGAGGGAAACTGCAACTTGCTGAAGTACAAACCATTCCTACCGTGCTGTTTGTGGGAATATCAGGGGGACAGATGGATGAGGAAGGTGGGATTGCTGAGCTGATTTTCAGTGTCAGGCCACATGTGGACACGTACATTTTACAAAACCAGGCTTCTCCCTGCAGCCTGGAAGGCAGGATCCCCTTGGGACAGGGCTGGCAGCAGTGCACAGTGCTGTCAGGCAGCTGCAGCCCATGAGTGTGGTGCCAGAGAGTGCCCCTCTAAAGGATTTTGACCTGCCTTATTTGTTTATTGACATTATGTATGGCTATCCTATGGAAACTGTTTACAAATAAAAGATGACTTATAAATCTGCTGACTAATGAGAGTCAAATGATGTACACTGATAACTACGGAAAGATTTACAGTTGCTGACCAAAGATCTACAGTAATGAGGCATAAGGCAGACAGAGAAATGAGGAAATGTGTGTTGTTTTCTCATCTGTCACTATTTTACTGGGCAAGCTTGGACAAGGTGTTTTCTTCTCTCTGTGTCTACCTTCTCTATTTGAAAATGAAGTTGATTGTGTAAAGCACTTCTAGAAGCAAAGCAAGTGCTGTGCACACGTGTTCATGCACGAGATCCCCTGTATGCATCCCATCCAGGATTGCCAGAGATGAATCTCTTGATAAAAAGACCTGAGTTTTCTGAGCACTCACCTGCTTGGCTTTATCAAGCCTGTGCTGCTTAGCATCCACTGCTCATGAATTTTCACAGTTGGATTTTTCTTTAATGTGGTGCTTTTCCTCTCATCAGAATTAGCAGGTGAATCCCTTTGTTTAAAATATTCCAGTCATCAGGCAGATGTAATCAGCAGGCAGAAATGATGTGTGAGAGCTGTGCCACTCAAAGCCATGCCAGAAAATTCTGCCTTTACATTCTTCTTCTCTTTGGCTACTTTGTAATAGGGTTTAGAACATTCACTTTGCATCCTTCCCTTTCTTATTAACCCCTTTCTTCTACAGAACATGGAGAATCTTATGTCTAGTACTGTAGGAAAGAACATATCTTAGTAGAAGTTTATTTGAATTTAGTGGGTTCTAAGCTTTTAGTATTCACCCTCATTTACCTGTGCTTGGGACTGCTGAAATCTAGGAAAGGTCATGTAGGGATTGGATAGGAAAAATCAGATTTGGGATAACCAGAGGAGGAGAAACATCTTTCCTTATGAGAATTGTTAAAAGAATTGGCTGAGGTACGGCCATTCAGGGAACTGTTTAATCACTCCAGTTGTTCAGACAGGACCTGTTTTTTTACTCACTTGAAATCAATAATAAAACTCCCTCTGTACAGTAAGAACAAGAGAGAACCATTCATTCCTCAGGTGGACTAGAGATTAACTAAACAAGCTCACTGGGCACTCCCCCTACAAATATTCTACAGGGCTGGGAAGGTTTTTCCTTCAGAAAACCAATTCTGCCCGTATTTCCTACTTTTGCACAGACACTTCTTCCTCTGCCATATCAGAGTGCAAAACCCAGTTGCTTTCCTTGCTTTAACTTTGATGAAAGAGGTGCCCTTTCAGAGCAGACTTTGACCTATTCAATGCTGTCATCTTGAGTTAAATTTTGTTTTGTTTCCGAGTGTCTGATGGTCTGTAGCCTCAATAATCAGCTCCCTGCAATTTCCTTGCAAGTGAGTCACAGTCTGTGTCTGATATTATAATATACATCATATCTGCAAGATTCTGCGTGAGCTCAAGAAAACATATTCCTGCAACCATTTACAAATCAAGCTCTGTTGTAAGGTTGCTCCTCAGAGATCAGGGCATTCTGAGTCTTCAAAGAACTACTACACTGTGGCAAAGCTGATGACAATGAGGGCTGATCTTCCCAAATCCACGGAACCCAAAGAGGTTCAACTGTCCCAACATTTCACAGGTTATTAGTAAGCTCTTTCTAACTGCCCTTCCTAACTAATGTAACTATCATCTGAGATGTCTCTTGCAGCACTGCTGCATGTGCACAATAAATACAGTACTGTAAACACTTGGCACCTCAGATCTGTTAGGATTTCCCTCACGTCTGGTGGTTCCTGACAAAGGTATAATTAACAGCAATAATAACTATTGCTCTTCCCAAATATTTCCTCTCATTGACTACCATCAGTCATCTTCTTTTACACTGCTTTGGTTTTTCATTTCCCAAGGAAAATTTGTTTGCTTTGAATCTTCCCCCAAAGTTTTAAGTTGGCAACTCTGGGTTTTTTTTGGTTTGTGTTCTCATTGCTGATTATTCCTTTGAGGGCTTTAAGATATCCACCATTAACTGTAGCCCCTTCTTCATTGGCTTCTTTACTATTTCAAAATGTTCCTGATAAAGTGAGGATAATAACTCTACCAAAAGCAAAATAAGAGATCCAGGCCTTGGCACTTGAAAACATGCAAATAAAAGTAGGATCCCAGCCCTGTGTGGACTCCTTTTTAGTTTCTGCAGATTTAAAGTATGCTTAAAGCAGCAGCAGTTCACTATGGAAAGTGCAATGTTTTGCTTGCCATGTCCTGCTCTCCAGTGGAAGATTGACAAACGATGGCAGGGCAGGGTGGAAAATTTCCCGTCTGACCATCTGAGGGTGAAAATGAAAGTTAAAGAGAGTGCTAAATTTGCAGAGACGTGCCAGTAAACCCATTACTTCCTGTCTGCTCGCTGTCAGTTAAGCCAAACTCAGACATGCAGAAAGAACAGAATTCCCTCATCAGTCACTCGCTCCAAACCTCCCAGGGATGAGGGAGTGAGGGAGACCAAAGCCATCCGACAGTCAATCAGCCAGACTCTGCTGTGCCTGGCTGCACGTTGGCTCAGGCAGAAGCAATTGCTGACACCTCCTGACTCACCCCTGAGATCCTCAGCCACAGCAGCAGCAGCAAAGACAAAATTACAGCAAATAAAGAGCAAAAATGAGCAGCTGACTGGGCCTAAACCCTGGTGTCCAGCATGTGGCCGTCACAAGCTGGGCTCTGTGTCCTGCACTCCTGGACATCATTTCACTCCACTGAAGATGTCCCTATGTGGAGCATAAGGAACAGCTGGCATGTGGATGGGGAAAAGGTATAGAACAGTGCTTGGTACTTCTGCTCCTGCAATCCATGCTTGTCACAGCAGAACAGGAAAAAAAATGATGGCGAGATCACTGTGTACGAAAAGAGTTTTGTGCTTGAAAAATAGCAGTGAACTACAGAGCTGCAAATGTCTTTTCAAAAAGTACAGTCTGAAGAAGAAATTCCAATTTCAGTAACAAAGCACTGGCCGAGGCCAGTAGAATCTCTAACCAAGGACAAATAACAGAAGAGATTTGAATACTGGTTTTGAAAAAACAAACCATAAATTTCTGGGCCAAAATGAAGAACAGAATATTGAAGTATAGAAGTAACTTGAATTCTGAATCTAAAACCGTTGGTGTTTTTACTCCAAAACACATAGCACTGTTGGAACAACTTCAATAAAACTTATGTGCTTCTCTTTATTGGTGACCTCTGAGTCTCTTCTCCTTACACCTGCCTTTCTCCTCAGTTGTTTCCTGCACAGTCAGGTGTCACACTTTAGACAGTGTACTTTACTCTACACAAAACCAAAGCATGCTGATCTGCTTTCCATGTTTCCTGCAAGAAGATGGGGGTTTTCTCAGGTAGTTTTATGGCTCTGCTTTATCTATATGCACTATTTTACCACCTCAATTGTTTTTAAGGACTCCTTGCTAAGCACTACAGTTAGGCCAGTCTTGCCTATGTCTAGTGTGTGTGAATTACATCACATTTTCAAAACTTTCCATGAGAGTGAAATTGTCTCCCCTCTTCCCTTCCCGATAGGGAAGCGGTGCCACAGGGTGTGGGGTGTGAGCTTACAGCTCCTTCTCTAGCAATTATCTACCTTCCCCTATTAAAAAAGACAACTTCCACGGCACATTCTTCAGAGTATTTTTAGTCAGTTTTCATTGATTTTGAACTGCAAGTCCAGCTCAATACTCATACACTGAAATACATCATGCACAGGTTCACGGGAGAAGGCAGGTTGGAAGGGACCTCAGCACTTCATCTAGTTCAACCTCCTGCCCAAAGCAGGGTCAGCTGTAAGGTGAGGGCTTGATCCAGACTGGTCCTGAGCACTTCCCAGGAACCAGACTGCACAACAACCTGTGCAACTCACTCTGCTGCTGGGACGTCCTTGTGGGGATTAAATTTCTCCTTATGCCCAGGCTGGACTTCTCATTTCAACTTCTGCTCACTGGGTCTCATCTTCCCACCTCTGCAAAGAGCCTGGCTCCATCTCCTCAGTGACCTGAAAGCCACTGGAAGGCTGCTCCTCTTCTCCTGGCTGAACAAGCCCTGTTCCTCCAGCCTCTCCTCATGAGGCAGCCCCAGTCACCTCGATGGCCTCCACTGAACTCACTCTTTGTGTACTGGAGGCCCAAACTGGACTCAGTGAAGGATGCAGATATGCCAATGGTGCTGTTTTTCCTTCACTCTCCTTCTACAGGAATTCCAGGTTAGGGACATACTATTTAGCTTGGTTTCCATTCAGTGAATAAACATACTGCTGATTGAGACAACTGTTAACCACAGTGACAGAGAGGATGGTTTTGATGCTACATTTGGAATGGGGGACACCACGTGAGAGTTTGAAAAGTCACTGAAAATACAAAAAAGAGATGTGGAGGAATATGTGTTGACAAGGTCAGGTTCTAGAAAGTGATGGGTGGCTTTATGGAGTGTCACAGGGGTTAATCTATAATAAACAGTCCGAATACACACATCAAAGGATTGTTACAGATTAATTAGCAGGTGCTGTTATTAGCCATAACAATTTTTGTCTCCATTTTTGAAAGGATAACATGCAAAAATATTACTTCATTCAGTTTAAATGTTTCACCCAACTCTTGCAGCAATGGGTATTTGGACCACAGCCTCCAAAGCAAGAGGAGCTGATGCAGACTGTGTACATCACCGAAGAGACAGAAATAGCAACTTTTTTGGTCCAAAACACATTCTTGCCTCACCTTGTTTTTACGATTAGTTTCGATTTAGTCATCTGAAACCTGGCAGAAGGGAAAAGAAAGGGGAATTTTCTGTAACTTACAACATTGTCCATTAGGTTTGGGCAGTTCAAGAGACCTCTCTGACCAGTATGAGCTGAAAACCACTATGACATTTCCTTCTTTCTTCTCATGTACCAGCTTCGAAGACTTAATTGCAATCTGAGAATTCTCCAAAGGAATGCTGCTTCTCTTCCTCGTGGTGTTTTTGGGGATCAACAGTTTCTGTACTTCTTTGACACTTCTGAAGTGTCAAAGTCCTCGTCCAATGTAACATCTCTGATCCTGATTTTCTCCCATGTTTTTGCCTTTGAAGTCCCATTTCTTTTCAATGGAAGAGCAAAGTTGCATGTGTGAAAGACAGATGACTGGCACCCTGCAATGACTTCACATTCATAAGAGAGAAATCCCTGCAGTTAATGTCTTGATTTGGTAGAACGACCACTGCAGAAAAGGTGACTTCTCAAGTTTCTGCCCACAGTGTCTCACACCTTTGGAAAAGGACATAAGAAATGACAGCTTGTGCATGGTTTTGGTAGGGTCTTGTAATAGAGGATATATTTGCCTTCAGCATCACACCCACCTCTTGAACTTGTCAGGCTGCTGCAGACACTATGTTTTGTAAAACTGGATAAACAAAACTGTTTCACTTTGAAGTCTGGTAACCATGATTGAGCACAGGCCATTCCTCTGAGTATTCCAAGTAGAGAAAAATGGTTTAAGATGGTGAATGCTACTGAGGTACATGGGTGTCTTTCCCTTTGATTCCAGTGGCTTCTGCTCAGAACCCAAGAACAGCATGGAAAGTAAACATCCTGATAAGCAATTATCCAGACTGCCTTTGTTAGTATAGACCAACACAGAATTTGATAGAGGACAAAGGCAAGATTTGTGTCTCCCATTTAACAGACAGTCCCTATGAATTCCAGAGGTTCTTACAAGTGTTACAGAGTTCTGTGGAGCAAAGCTACATAATTATGAGCTGTGATTTCTTTCAGATACTTACAAAATTAAAAACACTTCCTAAGTAGTAAATAAATAAGGCCCTCCTCATATAGTGCAATAAAGTGAGCAGATCATAGGCTCAGTACTGCACCCAATCTGTTCCTTTCAAAGGCTCATTGTTAGATCAAAGGGTTTATGATTCTGTTCCTCTCTCAACCACACATGGATTGCACTGAAGTTACTTTTTATGCTAAACACCACTCATATTGTGTACATTCCTTGTATAATTACTTCAGCTATAAAAGCTGCACCTTTGCTTATGAGGATAATGAAGTTAGAGTGCAGGGATTGGCTCTCTATCTCAAATTTCATAATAAACCCTGGATGCCATTTGAATTAGAAATAACCAGACTCGGCATGGTGTCACTGTGACATCCCACAGGCTCTATTCTGTCAGTTGGGAGCAGGATTTGGAGATCTCAGTATTTTTAAACCATGTTTCTGTAATAGTTGTAAAATGATCATCACCATGTCAGTACCCCCTAACTCAGAGCCATGCTAGTGGAGAATAAGCAATTCCTGCTGCTTATCCCCTAAGTCCCAACCTCTCAAAGGGCTGCTGTGTGCCCTTTGAAGGTCTCTCAACTTCAGCAACTCAAAAGCAATCTGAGAATGACTTTTGAAATCTTGGCCAGGAAGCTGCAACGTGCAGGAAAAGGACAAACTCAACAGAGCTCTTGGGGAAGAGAAAGCTCCAAGACTCAACAGGTGTCTGTTTCTGTACTGTAAACTGTGGTTAAACACACCATTTCTGTGACCTCTAGAAATGGGAGGGAAAAACAGAAAATAAAAGAGAAAGCAGTCCTTGCAGTTGCACAATTGTGGAAACCAAAATACTCTATTTTTAAGCATGAAAACTAGAGTATTTTGGTATTCCTGATATATTCCTGAGTATTCCTGATACTGACTCAGTCCTCAGACTGAGTCAGTATCAGGAAGGTGGCTACAAAATATACAGCCTTTGCCTGAGTCCACCACCATAATATATTTTCCAGACTAACTCCTGTTTAACATTTGTTTTCAAACAGTTTTCCTTGTTCCTTGTTTCACACTAGCTGAGACACAGCCCACTTTCTGTAGATGAAATGACTGCTAAGAAATTGAAGCAATACTGAGAAAATCCCAGATCCTGGGTGGTTTTATTTAATGCAGAACATGAGTCAACTTCATCAGCTACAATAATTTATTGTCAGTTTTGCATCTTTTAAAATCCATTCTGTAGAAGGGGAGAATATTAATCAAAACACCAGCATTCTCAACAAGAATGAATACCAGAGATGGTGCAAAAATAAGGTGTAACAGTAAAAAGATATGAGGTGCAGTGTTTTTTAAACAGATGATACTGAACCCCAGCAGAAGCAAGTCCACAGGTAATGAGGCCATTCAGTCTGAAGCTGTGCAGCTGCAGCTGAAAGAAAATACTTTATATGGGGTAGTGATATAGCCTCAAGCTGTGCCAGGGGAGGTTCAGGTTGGACATCAGGAGGAGTTTCTTCACAGAAAGGGTTGTCAAGCATTGGAAGGGGCTGCCCAGGGAGGTTTGGAGTCCCCATCCCAGGGGGGCATTCAGTGCTCTGGGCTGGGGACAAGGTGGGGATTGGGCTGGGAAGTCTTTTGCCTGAATGATTCAGTGAAGCACCCAAACCAAGCTGGCTCAGAAGCTGCTGATCAAAGAAACAAAAATCAAATAATTCCTTTTCAAAATGGATTCATGCAGAACATGAAGGCAGATTCTTCTGGGGGAAAAGTCACCCAGGTTGATAGTTACAGAAGGGGCAAGTTGAGTGTCCACAGGTAAGGAGAGCAAACAGCAGTCCCAAAACTTTCCTCTTCAGACTCTACAAATGAAGTGAGCAATGCCAGAGACCTCTCCCCCAGTGACAAACACTGTCAAGCTCTTAGTGCAAGTGACAGATGCCTCCCTCTGCTTCTAAACTTTTAAAAACTATTTTATATATCAAACACAGTTATGAGGAAAACAGAAAATAGCCTTCAAAGAGCAGGGGTTTTTTAAAGTTAATGTGTCTGTTCTGTTTAATGACAAGCTGAAAGGAGTACTTGATGACTAGTGTATACTTCAGTTAGCACTATTTCATAAAACCTGGCTTGACAGAAGTAGAAGATAAATTAATCAAATAATACAAAAGTTGAAAGATGTACCAGCTGGCTGATGCTCCAGCAGAGGTACATCAGCTCTGAGCAGCAGGCAAGGCTGCAGGAAAGGGACAGACCAAGTGGGCAGTGCAGGACCATGTCCAGCAAATTTTTTTGTTTTACACTGCTCTGACCAAGACACTGCTGACCTCAAACCAGCCCTGCTCTTTGGGGTGACACTGAGGGACATGACGTGGTGGAGCACAAAGCTCTAAAGACTCGTTCTTACAGTTTAAGGTCAAGGACTCTCACAACGAATAGGTATTACGATATTGAGTATTTAAGACTCACAGATGTGCTGCCTGTTCAGTTTGCAGCTTATCAAAGCTTTAGATGAAGGCACAATTTATAATGCCAAGTTAAAAGCTATTACAAATAAGAAACTGTTTCCTTTAAAAAAGATGTGAGAGAATATTATTTGTTTCTCCCAGAAATAGTGTGTATTCCTCTTCCTTACAGCATCACAGTAAAGATTACTTCCTTATGACATTTGAAAATGAGCCAAACACCACAGAGGAGAGGTTTTTGTTTAGCATCAAGTCCTCCTGCTCAAGTGTCTCTAAACAAAAAGCAATGCCTGTGACATAACCCACCACGTGAAGAAGTTTACAAAGTGCTGAAGAATGATTTAAAGAATATTCTATTACTGACAAATGGTGCTAAGCAAGGCCTGGCCTGGGTTTGAAATATTCTATTCAGTACCCACATGGCTCAAATGACTTTTGGTGGCGAGCGTGAATGGAAATCAGTAACACTTCTGACACAAGAATGTGATCAGAAGTGTATTTGTCTCTGGCCACGTGAAGGGCAGAATGCTATCCTGCGTATTACATAAAACATGCATTTACAATCTTGTCCATACCAAACCTGAAATGAATAAATGAATTACAAAAATAAATAAAAGGGAAAGATCTTCACTACACAAGAAGCTTCTGCATGAGGGTCCAAGGTTGGTAATAACCAAAGTGGTCTTTACCATTTCTCTGTGGACTTGAGAGCTGGAACATAAACACTAAAGATACATTGATCAACCCACTGCTACTGCTCCATCTTTTGACACGTTACTTCCATATTTGTAATGTACAGATTATTCATGCACAATTCCAGCTTTAGGTTTCCAAGGCTGTGTATGCACAAACCAGAAAGTATAGCACCAGTGTTGGTCTGGCCTTAGACTGGATGTTGAGAAGTCTGTAAAGATTTAAATTATTCATTTCTCCATACTTCAAGAATGTAAAGCATGATATCACTTTATTAATCAGAAGTCTCCCAACTGCCTTTCCTTGTTCTAATGTTTGTCTTGCTCTTGTACAACAGGCCTCCAGTGAAACCCTCGCTACCTCATTCAAGAGTTGCCTGCACACAACTTTTGAACTGTTAACTTCATTCATTAACTCCTAATTGTGGAGTATCTAGGGAAAGTTATTGACTCAAGATCTTACTGGAACCAGCTGCTAAAGTGCTTTTGGTAGAATGCAGTTATTACATTTGTGTCAATGAAAACAATGAAAACCATGGGCTAGCCAAAGGCACAGGCTACTCTTCCCCACTGAAACTGTGGTGGTGACTGAATGCTTCTGCAGCGAGGCAACACACCCAGGGCGTTGACTTCACCTCCTAACTGGCCCTTGATCACTGGGCTATTGCAATCACATATCAACAGCCCATCACTTACCAGAACTGGCACAGAAATGGGTTCCTCATTGCAGTAAAAGAAACTGAAGCCTATGAATACACTTGTTTCCTTTTACTGACATTATCACTTGTTCTGTCAGCAGCCTCATGAACATCACGAGTTTATTTTAAACTCTTCAAAAGTAATTACAGAACACAACACAGACTTATTTACCCACCATTTTTATGATCAGAGATTCTGGAAGACTGAAAATGGGAACACAGGTGCACCAGTCCATTTAGGGCTGCTATTTCCTTCCCAATTGCTACGGCAGAACCTGGGAGGATGCTGCCTGTGACCGTGTCTTTGTCACTGTGGGCAGTAATTGCCAGCACAGGAGCACCAATGGAACAGGGAACAGCTCTTCAGGCTCAGCAGGGCTGGGTGGCAGAGAGCTGCTCAAATACAGGTGAAGAGAACACACTGGGTAACTCTCAGCTCAGGCAGGTCAGTGAGTGATAAATTTGGACAACTCCAGAGTTAAATGACTTCTGAGCAGAAGTTTTTGGAGTAATAATTTTGGTCGAAAGTACTAAAGCTCTGCCCAAAACCCCTTTCAGAGTTCAGGTTCTCATCTACATCTGGGTTACTGTAACATCTTTGGTCTCAAATTATGCTGTTGGAGAATGAAATTTGTATAATGTCTTGAAAACACAAAAGCCTCAGCTCTGCAGCTGAAGGACTCTTCAGTCCAGTCATTACAGAAACATGTCGGAGGTACTGAGGTTACTTTCACTATCACAAGGAAGTAAATAGTTGTTAGCATCATATCTCCTCACCAATTACTTGTATATTGAGTAAATAGAGTTATCTTTCACTCTATTAAAAGTTTTACTTTGAAAAAA
Organism: Hylia prasina; assembly: GCA_013397195.1. Taxonomy (NCBI): domain Eukaryota; kingdom Metazoa; phylum Chordata; class Aves; order Passeriformes; family Sylviidae; genus Hylia; species Hylia prasina. The sequence goes on from VYXD01016017.1 coordinate 238,530, forward strand.
ACATATTATGTTTGTACAAAAGTCCCTCAGACATCTCCTCATACCTCCAGTTGAATCACTACTATCAAAATATTTAGTCATGATGTCTCCTGCCTCACCAACCATGTTCCCCATCTGCACCCTACTGACAATTTAATGCTCTATCACTTCCCAAACACTAAAATTCACAGATCCTGGTCCTCCATATCAATTACATCTATCATACCTTTGGTGTGATGCTCCCATATCCCAGCTGGCACCTCAGACATCTGGAGCTGCAGACATGCCATGGCTGTACCTTCCAGCTCCATGGTCCTTTCCCTCTTGAACTAGCCATAAATTAAATAACAGGCATGTAAGAATGATTTAAACATATGCATTTCCTATTTTGTAACTGAACAAAATATTACATCTCACACTACCAGAAGTCAATTAAAGGCATAGAAGAGTGTGATCACTCCATATTTAAAGTTCAGGAAACTGCCATGCTTCCATACACTGTTAATCCCACTAATTCTTAGAGTTTTTAATCACTATTGCAGTGATACAAAATTCAGTGCATCTCTATGCTATAGACGACAAAACCAGAACAGACCTGGAAAACAGCACAAGTCACCTGTTTGCTGATCTTGATCAGAAGCAACACAATCAGAGAGCTTCTATAAAAAATGCTCGAGCTATTTAATTAGTGTTCAGGGTCATACTGGATATTCCTTGTCAACTGCCAAGGTTGAAGCTTTCTGTGCTCTACCTTGCACTAAATTATTTTGAAAGTTTAAGCCAGAAGGGCTGCAATTTCAAAATGTACCTAGGTAGAGAGACAAGTGGCTTTCCTCACATGCAGAAACACCAACTCTTCCTGCTTTATCTGAAGTTAAGCACAAGGCTGGCTCCAGCATAATACTGAGTATCATCTGATACAGAAAAGGACTTGAGGAGCAGAAATAAGTGGGGTAGAGAGACAAGATGAGAACAGAATTAAGGAAAAGGTAAAATAAAGACTATCAATTTAAGGGTGTGTAAAGGTGATGTGAAAGACACGGGAGCAGAGAGAGGAACAATAGTGGCGATGGCAAAGTAACTATAAGAGAGAGCAGGAGCTGCAGGAGAGGAGGGTTAGCAGAGGAAAGGGAGTTTTTCGCTGCAATACTTTAAGAACTTCACCGACAGCCCCATTTCTGTCACCGCCTGGCCAAACTCTCCCGGCCCCGGCGAGCCCGGGGCTCAGCGCTGTGCCGGCCTCGGGCGGCACCGCCACCTGCAGGCGGCCCGCCGCAAC